>OY755246.1:75181125-75450538 GCA_963576725.1 Azorinus chamasolen
TGCTATAAGCTATCACCTGCTAGAATAAGACATGTTTTTATGGCCGCTTAAGGCATGTTCTATTGTACATGTATGTTACAGTGAAATACTTAATGTTTTATTCCAAGATTATTCATGTAAAACAATGCTGTCATTAATATTCAATAGATTAGCTTTTCAAATAGGGAATATGGGCACAGGCGTTTGGGGCCATGGCAGAGACTGTAGAACCATATCTACATGTATATTATATCACAAGCAAACATAGCATACACTGATCAGATAGCTCCTACACGACTCGTCTGATCTGGGTATACTCTGTTTGCAAAGACGTAGAAAGGCGTATTTATGGGGTTACTATTTAAAATATCCCCGGCTAATGCTGTTACAGATTCTGTTGTTTTGTTCTTGAAGATTAGTGACGTCATGAGTATTAATAAACTGAATGTTTATAGCGGCATTGAACAATGTGGTGTTTGGTAATAGAAGAAACGATATACTTGTTACAGTAGAAATTGCAATTCAGGACAATAGCCGATTCTCCTAGTACATACTGCGATCGCAATCTCTTCTAGGACATACTCTGGTCCTAATCTATCCAAGGATAATTGGCAGTTCTACGAGTCAAGACTATATATGCTTTAAGATAAAGGGAACAAGATCAATGTTCTTACAAACCACGTTTTTACTCAGAGTTTCAGAAATACCAATGATACTAATGAGTTTAATTAGTTCATTGTGTATAATCACATATCAACCCATTCCCTGATAGACAATCATGGACTAATTTATAACATTGTGAATACTCCCTGACGGAGGACAATTGCAGAAAGACACAGGATACATAGAAAATATTCAAGTAAATGAGCCTAAACCTTCTGGATCCAAACTACTTAATTTGATCGGAGTCTGTCCTAGGAGAGTTTGTGATCGCAATTTGTCCTAGGACAATCGACGATTGTCCTGAATCGCAATTTCTACTGTGATATATTCATATCGATATTATTTTCAAAGACAAATGCAGCAGACACTGATCAGACATTTTCTTTGCTGTGTGAAATCGGATATGTATAATATCATAAGCAAACAGAACAAAACCTGATCAGACGACTCCTAAGGGTGCTGTCTGATCTGGATCATGAACATTTATGCATGAAATGAATATTCATTGATTTATTTTTTATAATTTTTTTGTCAATTGATTTGTTAGCTTAGATAAAAACTGTAGAACCAGATCTATGTAATTACATATGCAAACATATCCTACCTCGATAAGACGTCTGATCTGGGTCTACTCTGATTGCAAAACATGAAAATGCGTTTATATGAGAGAAAGTGTTAAACGATGACGTCCATTCATTATGGCAGGGTATACTCTGCGAGAGGAGCTGGAAAAATAAACAATAAACAACACAGGCTCTGATCAGAGGGATCCTCTTGGAGCTCTCTCATCCGGGTCTACACTGTTTGCAAATGCCATTACACACGTGTGTTGCATTCAAAGGGATCAATGTAGGGCTACTGGTAAATAACTTGCTATCGCTGGATTGACACATGACTGTCACTGAATATATATTTAAGTAGCTATCACTGAATGACTGCCACTGAATTCAATTTCGCTGATTCGCCACACAATGGCAGTGTATACAATTTGAAGAGAGATGTCGTTGACGCATATCACTGACTAAATGTTGGGCGGAGCTATTGCTGATTCAACACATGCCTACTACAGAATATAATTGTTAAGGAACTGTCGCTGAATGGTTAAATGACTGCCATTGAATAGTTATGAGAGAGCTATCGTTGCAATGACACATGGCTGTCATTGAATGCAATTTTTAAGATAGTCGCTAACTCGAAATATAGACATAGACATAGACAAATTTTATTTTACGTCGGATAGCATATAACATTGTAACATAAGCCCTGTAGGGCTTTTATTCCGTATTTAATATGGCTGGCACTTAATATATTTGTAGGGAGACATCGCTGAATGGATACATGAATGCCACTGAATACAATTTTTCAGGGGCCTATAGCTGAATCGACACACGCCTGCCACTGAATAAGCTATCGCTGAATCGATACATGCCTGCTACTGAATACACTATTTGAGGAGTTACATCTGAATCGATACATGCCTGCTACTGAATACACTATTTGAGGAGCTACAGCTGTATCGATACATGCCTGCTACTGAATATGCTATTTGGGGAGCTACAATTGTATCGATACATGCCTGCTACGGGATACACTATTTGAGGAGCTACAGTTGAATCGATACATGCCTGCTACGGGATACACTATTTGAGGAGCTACAGCTGTATCGATACATGCCTGCTACTGAATATACTATTTGTGGAGCTACAATTGTATCGATACATGCCTGCTACGGGATACACTATTTGAGGAGCTACAGCTTTATCGATACATGCCTGCTACTGAATACACTATTTGAGGAGCTACAATTGTATCGATACATGCCTGCTACTGAATACACTATTTGAGGAGCTACAGTTGAATCGATACATGCCTGCTACTGAATACACTATTGGAGGAGCTACATCTGTATCGATACTTGCCTGCTACTGAATACACTATTTGAGGAGCTACAGCTGTATCGATACATGCCTGCTACGGGATACACTATTTGAGGAGCTACAGTTGTATCGATACTTGCCTGCTACTGAATACAATATTGGAGGAGCTACATCTGTATCGATACATGCCTGCTACTGAATTCAATATTGGAGGAGCTACAGTTGTATCGATACATGCCTTCTACTGAATACACTATTTGAGGAGCTACAGTTGTATCGATACATGCCTGCTACGGGATACACTATTTAAGGAGCTACATCTGTATCGATACATGCTTTCTACAGGATACACTATTTGAGGAGCTACAGCTGTATCGATACTTGCCTGCTACTGTCAGTAGAAGGTGTATACACTATTTGAGGAGCTACAGTTGAATCGATACATGCCTGCTACTGAATACACTATTTGAGGAGCTACAGCTATATCGATACATGCCTGCTACTGCATGCATATAACCCTTTGTTCCATATAAATGCCTTTGTAAACAGAGTAGAACCACAGGGACAAGATACGTTTGAATTAGTTCATGTGTATATAAAAAGAAGGGATCCGACTTAAAAAGATCCAAATTACCCACTTTAAACCATTCGCGCTGCAAGAAATACACCGATCTCGATCAGATAAAAAGCTATTCCGTAAGATTTTCACGGTCATAGTAGGGATAAACTTAACACGGCACCAGAAACATGAGAAAAGGGGCCAAAATCTGTGTCTTACTCCTGTGAGTAGAACCACATCAGACAGGAGCCGTCTGGTCAGTTTCTGCTCTGTTTGTTTATGACATTCTATATAGATCTGACTCTACATGGCTAACAATGCAGTCATACGCCAGTATAAACTGTCAGCTATTCAATATTCATGGTGGCATTATTGCTTACGTGTATATAATCAATGGTTAATTCATATCCGATTGTAGTCCACTCGTTTTGCCACAGTCCCATTGCCACTGGGGTGATATAATCCACGGACACTTTGTATAGTATAATACAGCTGTATTCTCTCGGTCTTGTCGATAATGGTGTTTCATTGAAATGAGTACATTTTAACCACTGTCATGCTTAAAATAAGTTCTGCCTAATCCCTGATTGACTAACATTTTCACTGACTTCCGATTCGTTCAATCCTTTGAGAAACTATTCACATGGTGTCAAACAGCTTGGATCCTGATGAGAGACCGAGCTACTCTGTGTCTCATCTGGATCCAAGCTGTCTGGCTAATGCCAGCCAACACACACTTAGCATGAGAAGGGGTAGAACTATTTAATTTTGATCGACTAGTGGGGAATTGATTTTACACAAATCCGTCAATTACAAACATTAGATGTACGAATGTGGAAAGTGTCCCTTGAGAATTGAAGAACAGCACTTAACACAATCGTGCCACATACCCTTAACCGTTACAGTTCCGGGCACGAGTTACAAATGCCATTTGCAAACAGTGTAGACCCAGATGAGAGGGCTCCTAGAAGAGTGACATTATTTCTTACATAAATATTCATGGAGTAAAGTGTTATGAAACCCTAAGACTGATTTAGCTTACATCTTCAAACAGCTTGGGTCCAGATGAGACACCGAGTTATTCATCAGGATCCAAGCTGTTTGACACTCGCTCAATAGTTTCCCAAAACCTAGGACACTAATATTTAATTCTGTTTCATCACTGTAATCAGACTAGTTCAATACAGTGTAGCCAGGGAAGCTCATACACGAGTACCTGTACATGCGAGGGTCAACAGTATCGGTCAGCTGGTAAATAAAGTCGTCTAGGTATGTTGGTATTGTGTTACCAGTTCTCTTAATAAATGGGCATTAACCCTTTCCCTGTTCTATATTCATTCCAAATGTCAATACCTACTGAATATTCATGGACAGATAGGTGCACTGAAATAGGGAAAGTCGAACGTTGGAGCCATTTAAGAAACTAAAACACATTTATTAAATTCCGTTAGCAAACAGAGCAGACTCTGATCAGACGACTCCTACAGGAGTCATCTGGTCTTGGTCTTCTCTGTTTGCAAATATGTGAAAATGCGTTTATATGAAGGAAAGGGTTAACAGACTACCTCAAAGACAGGCATTTCAACGCACGGGTCGTCTGGATCAACGTGTGCTCTGTTTGGGTCGTCTGGATCAACGTGTGCTCTGTTTGGGTCGTCTGGATCAACGTGTGCTCTGTTTGGGTCGTCTGGATCAACGTGTGCTCTGTTTGGGTCGTCTGGATCAACGTGTGCTCTGTTTGAGTCGTCTGGATCAACGTGTGCTCTGTTTGTTTGTAAAATAATACAGATGGGATTGTAAAGTTTCTGTCATAGAATTAGTCAACATTGGACCAGATCCAAAATGTAGCAGATATTATTGTTTAAAGCAGGATAAAGTTTAATGGACAATTTACGTTCCGATTCAGTTACTCTTTAATCCTTAATACTCTTGTGTAAATGAGACTTACATGTACATGATAAGTACTCTCCGCTGCCTGACAAGTAGACAATCAGCCATCGTACTTAACCCCCTGCTTCATATAAAAAACATTTTCACGCCCTTGCGAAAAGAGCAGACGCCGATAAGACGGCTCCCACAGTACCCTACTCTGTTTACAAAGGCTAGAAAAGGCTTTTAGACGATGGAAAGAGATAATAATTATCTGTGATAAATGTATCAAAGCTATACAACAAACGCAAAAACTGAATGACTCGGTCGAGATTCGAACCTCCAACCTGCTACTTGGAAAGCCACAGTTCTACGGCACGTTTTCACACATGTAGTGTATATATCAGATTTCTGAATGAAACGTGACATGGCTGTGCTTTGACAGTTTGGTGTCGGTCTTAGTTCCAGGCCCTAGTGTCACAAGCGAGTTTAACCTACTTAAAACTGCACCCCTTTTCTGAAAATTGATTAAACAAAAACTTATCAAAATTTATCACTGAAGAAGAAACTCATAGTGTATGACAATGATAAATAAGTGCATATCCTTGTCAAAGGGCTCCCTCGGGAACCCCTTGATCTGGGTTATTGTTTGCAAAAGTCTTATATATTCGATTTCCGCATATTAAGGGTAAAGTGAAAACTTATTAAAGTGTTCCACATGTTTTTCATATACAAACTTGTAATAGTTCAAACAATCTTTGATAAATGTATCCATACACTACAACATGCCATTCATTTGTTGAACATGGGGTTCCTTAAACGCAGGGGGCTGTTTAATGCAAGGCAAGGGAATGCAGAAGGTTCATATAGGAGCTTTCTATATTACTTTTGACCTGTATTTAGCTACCACCTGCATTACAGACCTATAATTAGACCTATTTTTGATGAGCGCTTCAGACAGGTACTGCGTGGGTATTATGGAAATATTAATAACTGACAACTTGTATAGATAAAAAGAGTTCAGCAGAAAATATACCATAACTGACAACTTTTATAGAAAAAAGAGTTCAGCAGAAACATATAGAATAACTGACAACTTTTATAGATAAAAAGAGTTCAGCAGAAAATATACCATAACTGACAACTTTTATAGAAAAAAAGAGTTCAGCAGAAAAATATAGAATAACTGACAACTTTTATAGAAAAAAAGAGTTCAGCAGAAAATTAATACTTGAGCAAATGCGCAAAACCAATTACCGGGTCTCATTTTTTTTTTTAAAGTTTTTACTCATTTAAACCGAGTACATGTATTATTAAACATAATGGCCTATAAAATGCTACTTTGGTAAGACATGGATTGGCATTTTAACCGAAAACGTTATATGATGGATAGATTGTTTATTAGTAACTTATACATAAAGCATCACGTTACATATTACATATGCATACATTATAAGTACAATACAATGACAACACATATATGTATTCTTATCTAGCAAACACATGATTTTGAAATAACCGGTTTATTTGAGCCTTCGCGAAACTGGGACTCTGTTCTTTGTCAGAACTTAAAACTTTTTGATACAGATTATGTATGATAAATTATAGAAAATATTTTAAAATGTAGTATATTATATTGAAATATTTACTTTAATTTCCTTTTAAAGCGGTAACATGTGCATTACTTGTATGTTATACGCTCAGTTATACGCTCAGTTATACGCTCAGTTATACGCCCAGTGTTAAGCATTAACTGCTGAAAAAACTACTGCCTGCTCAAACTCTGACATGAAGCAAGTTTTACCTACTTCCCACTTGTCCAAGCTTCTGAGAAACAGCTGACAGAGTGTCAAACAGATTGGATCCTGATGAGACATTTAGTTTGAAATATAAGTATGTCCTTACCTTAAGCTAATAACAGGAATAGCAGGTAATAATAAATCATCGAAACTACTTCAAATTATACACACTATCCAATATCAATTATACTCTAAAATGGGTAAACACGTTTTGCTATTTACAAATACATGGCTCTGTGACGCCCTATTAGTGCGAATCGGTTCAGTGACCAGCGCAAATAATTTTTACCTTGATTACCCTATGTAGTAGGCCAGCCAATCTCCCAATCTCTCCAAGTTGTTTATAAAGCAGAACGTGTCAGTTTAGGACATAGTAGTAGTAAAGAGTGAAGAGTCTGGTCAAACGGTTCTTCTCGAGCTGTTTGATGTGGGTGTGCACTATCTAACCCAGTGTGTATATCCGAATACTTAGGGGAGCTAAGGTACACGTAGTCGTTCTGTATAGAGGGAATATTAGCCACATTAAGGCTTCTGTAACAGTGTACTATTAGATCGACAACCGCATTTTAACCCTTTACTTCATGAATTTTCATGTAAGAATTAACGACATCATCAACATCAATAAAATAAATTGTTATACTAAAGTTTGGCCATGATAAAAACTGTTGAATCATATCTATATTATACCATAAGCAAGCAGCGCAGACACTGATCAGGCGACTCCTGCTGAGTCTATTATGTTTGCAAAGGTGTAGAAAGGCGTATTTAAGGAGTAAAGGGTTAAATCTGACCAGGTGCTGTTCTATTTGTTACACAAGTCAGTATCAAGGCCTTATTGGAGAATATCGATGGTGACGCGTATAACCACTCAACCTAGTCCTATATCCTATACAACCCTTAACTCGCTGTTGTCTTACTGGCTATACAATAGAACCTGTCTTAACCGTTTCCCTGTTCTATATTTATTCCAAAATTCAATACCTACTGAACATTCATGCCAAAACAGTTACAACGAAATATGGCAGGTGCAACATTATATAGCCATTTTAGAAAGTAACGAAACAGATCTTTCAAATTTTATTAGCAAACAGAGAGGACCCTGATCAGACGGCTCCTATATGGGCCGTCTGATCTGGGTCTAATCTATTCTCAGATGCGTGAAAACATGTTACTATGAAGGAAAGAGTTAAGAGGCTATCACCAATAGGTGTAATTATTGGTCTGTAAGGCAGGTGGTAACATAATGCAGGACATAAGTTATGCACAAACCTCCTATATGCGCTTTCTATAAGTTATGCACAAACCTCCTATATGAGCTTTCTATAAGTTATGCACAAAGCTCCTATATGCGCTTTCTTAATTACTTTTGCTCTGCATTAAGCAATCAGCTGTTTTTAAGAATGCTATGTTCAATAAACGACTAGCCGTTTAAAACAGGTTCTACTCTACTTTCCTTTGAACATGACAATCAGAGTGTGATCCTTATGAGAAGTACAAAACTTCGTCTCCGTCTGATCTGGATCCAAACTGTGTGTGTGGAGTAACTAAATAGTTTGTAGTTTGCACATACAGTTTGATGTTTGGCCCTCTACCTGGTGAATATTTATGTAAGCTACACGTATAATGGCACAATGAATATTTATGTAAGCTACACGTATAATGGCACAATGAATATTTATGTAAGCTACACGTATAATGGCTCAATGAAAATTTATGTAAGCTACATGTATAATGGCTCAATGAATATTTATGTAAGCTACACGTATAATGGCTCAATGAATATTTATGTAAGCTACACGTATAATGGCTCAATGAATATTTATGTAAGCTACACGTATAATGGCTCAATGAATATTTATGTAACCTACACGTATAATGACACAATGAATATGTATGTAAGCTACACGTATAATGGCACAATGAATATTTATGTAAGCTACATGTATAATGGCTCAATGAATATTTATGTAAGCTACATGTATAATGGCACAATGAATATTTATGTAAGCTACACGTATAATGGCACAATGAATATTTATGTAAGCTACACGTATAATGGCACAATGAATATTTATGTAAGCTACATGTATAATGACACAATGAATATTTATGTAAGCTACACGTATAATGGCACAATGAATATTTATGTAAGCTACACGTATAATGGCTCAATGAATATTTATGTAAGCTACACGTATAATGGCACAATGAATATTAATTAGATGAGTTTTATACTGGCATTCTGAAAATACAAATGTTAAAAGTAACAGAAACTGTAGCACCTCATATGTATTGTTACTAAGCAAAACGAGCAGATATCCAAACAGTGTATACCCAAACAGTGTAGTGTATACCCAAACAGTGTAGTGTATACCCAAACAGTGTATACCCAAACAGTGTATACCCAAACAGTGTATACCCAAACAGTGTAGAGTTTACCCAAACAGTGTATACCCAAACAGTGTATACCCAAACAGTGTATACCCAAACAGTGTATACCCAAACAGTATATACCCAAACAGTGTATACCCAAACAGTGTATACCCAAACAATGTAGTGTATACCCAAACAGTGTATACCCAAACAGTGTATACCCAAACAGTGTAGTGTATACCCAAACAGTGTATACCCAAACAGTATATAGCCAAACAATGTATACCCAAACAATGTATACCCAAACAGTGTATACCCAAACAGTGAAGTGTATACCCAAACAGTGTATACCCAAACAGTGTAGTGTATACCCAAACACTGTATACCCAAACAATGTATACCCAAACAGTGTATACCCAACAGTGTATACCCAAACAGTGTATACCCAAACAATGTATACCCAAACACAGCATACCCAACCACTGCATACCCGAACAGTGTATACCCAAACAGTGTATACCCAAACAGTGTATACCCAAACAATGTATACCCAAACAGTGTATACCCAAACAGTGTATACCCAAACAGTGTATACCCAAACAGTGTATAGTGTATACCCAAACAGTGTATACCCAAACAGTGTATACCCAAACAGTGTAGTGTATACCCAAACAGTGTATACCCAAACAGTATATAGCCAAACAATGTATACCCAAACAATGTATACCCAAACAGTGTATACCCAAACAGTGAAGTGTATACCCAAACAGTGTATACCCAAACAGTGTAGTGTATACCCAAACACTGTATACCCAAACAATGTATACCCAAACAGTGTATACCCAACAGTGTATACCCAAACAGTGTATACCCAAACAATGTATACCCAAACACAGCATACCCAACCACTGCATACCCGAACAGTGTATACCCAAACAGTGTATACCCAAACAGTGTATACCCAAACGATGTATACCCAAACAGTGTATACCCAAACAGTGTATACCCAAACAGTGTATACCCAAACAGTGTATAGTGTATACCCAAACAGTGTATACCCAAACAGTGTATAGTGTATACCCAAACAGTGTATACCCAAACAGTGTAGTGTATACCCAAACAGTGTATACCCAAACAATGTATACCCAAACAGTGTATACCCAAACAGTGTACAGTGTATACCCAAACAGTGTATACCCAAACAGTGTATAGTGTATACCCAAACAGTGTATACCCAAACGATGTATACCCAAACAGTGTATACCCAAACGATGTATACCCAAACAGTGTATACCCAAACAGTGTATAACCAAACACTGCATACCCAAACAGTGTAGTGCATACCCAAACAGTGTAGTGTATACCCAAACAGTGTATACTCAAGCAGTGTAGTGTATACCAAAACAGTGTATACTCAAACACTGTAATGTTTACCAAAACAGTGTATACCCAAACAGTGTAGTGTATACCAAAACAATGTATACCAAACAGAGTATACCCAAACAGTGGATACCAAAACAGTGTATACCCAAATAGTTTAGTGTTTACCCAAACAGTGTACACCCAAACAGTGTATACCCAAACAGTGTATACCCAAACAGTGTATACCCAAACAGTGTATACCCAAACAGTGTAGTGTTTACCCAAACAGTGTAGTGTATACCCAAACAGTGTATACCCAAACAGTGTAGTGTTTACCCAAACAGTGTAGTGTTTACCCAAACAGTGTACTGTATACCCAAACAGTGTATACCCAAACAGTGTAGTGTTTACCCAAACAGTGTAGTGTTTACCCAAAGCTACCATCTGACTTGAAGATCCGGACTTATGCTCCGTTTAGGTGGTCGCAATAGAGAGTTGTTTTCTGCCCTTAAATATAATATTAAGGACTGTGTAATCAACTTTAACCCTGTCCCTGTTCTCTGTTAAGTCCAAACTGCAATACCTACTGAATATTCATAGACGAAATAGTCATAATGAATTTTAAATTAAATATAGTAGGTGGGACATTGTAGCCATTTTAGAAACTAAAGAAACAGATCTATCAAATTCCATTAGCAATCAGAGCAGACCCTGATCGGAGCCGTCTAGTCTGAGTCTATTATGTTTGCAAATTCATGAAAAGGCGTTTATATGAAGGAAAGGGTTAAAAGCCGGAGTTATGCCTCGGTAAGGTGGTCGCTATAAAGGGATTGTCTTCTGTACCTAAATAAAGTAGTAATGACTATGCATTGAACAAACCAATACGAAGCCGTTTGTGTAAAAGCATTATAGCAATAATGATTTTCCTGCTTCTTCTATTGATATTATTGATTTAACAACTTCAGTGCGAGGAACGGGTCACGTTTGTCTTTAGCAAACACTGTAGACCCATATGAGAGGGTTCCTAGAGGAGCCCCCTCATAAGGGTCTGCACTGTTTGTCATGTTATACTTTTCTGACAGATATCCATGAATATTCGCAGTAAGTTTGACCTTTATGAATTTTGAAATTGTCTATTTGAAACTTCAAGGTTTAAATGGTTTAGTCATGCATTTCACATGAGTACTTCTTCTTGGTGTCAATATTGATTTCAGTAAGCCACGCAGTTCCGATCCTCCCGTGATTAATAATTCAAATCCATGACTATTCAGTTAAGAAATACATGTAATGACATCGTGAATATCAATTAGATTAAGTATCATAAAACTGCACATGAACACGAGAAATGTTGTCCATCTATATTTACCATTGTCGACTATATTTACCAGTGTATATTTACCATTGTCTACTATATTTACCAGTGTATATTTACCATTGTCTACTATATTTACCAGTGTATATTTACCAGTGTCTGTAAAAACTTTGCTTTCACTGCTCAAGTAATAAACACTATACACTTCATTCAAAATATCATTTTATACGCAAATAATTAGGTTTACATATAATGGTAAGCTTTGTTTTGTTGCAGCACTTACTCACTTTGCTGTACATATACAGCAATATTTTTTTTACTTTTATGCTCTAGTTTTTGTCTTTTTTTCTCTTATATATACATATGATTAAGGGAGGCAAATCTGTTGTAGACCCCTTTTAATCATGTCAGCATTGCCTCCCTTGACATTGATCTCCCATTTTCAAGATATATAATTATGCCTTAACACATGCATTAATAATTTTAAAGACAATATTGTCTTAGATCTTAAAATCTATAGGAATCTTTTTAGAATCATAAATGTTAACAAATATCTATATTTATAACCCCCCCCCCCCCCCCATTTTTTTTTAAAAAATGGAGGTATATTGCTTTGCACATGTCGGTCGGTCTGTCGGTCTGTCTGTCTGTCGGTCGGTCGGTAGATCGATGGTTTCCGATCGATAACTAATAAACGACATGGCATAGAATCTTGCTGTGGTGGTTGGTCATGACAACTAGATGACCCCTATTATTTTTTAGGTCACTGGGTCAAAGGTCAAGGTCACCATGACCTTAACTGGTGAAATAGTTTCCGATCAATAACTACTCAAAGGTTTGGCTTGGGATCTTCAAACTTGCTGTGGTGGTTGGTCATAACCACTAGATGAGCCCTGTTGTTTTGAGGTGACCAGGTCAAAGGTCAAGGTCACCATAACCTTAACTGGTGAAATGGTTTCCGATCAATAACTGCTCAAGGGTTTGGCTTAGGATCTTCAAACTTGCTTTGGTGGTTGGTCATGACCATTAGATGACCCCTATTGTTTTTAGATCACTAGGTTAAATGTCAAGGTCACCATAACCTTAACTGGTGAAATGGTTTCCAATCAATAACTGCTCAAGGGTTGAGGTCACTAAGTCAAATGTCAAGGTCAACAGGGCCTTAACTTGTGAAATGTTTTCAATAAATGATCAGTGGTTTGGCTTAGGATCTTCAAAGTTGCTGCTGTTATTAGTCATGACCACTAGATGACCTCTATAGTTGAGGTCACTAGATCAAAGGTCAGGGGCTCGCGGGTATACATGTTCTTCAAACATCTCTTGTTATATTAAATTTGAGATTTAAATATATATCTATATAGATCTATCTTACATGTATGTTTTTCAATATGCTAAACTTAGCCGACAAATAGTTTCTGATATAGCTAATGTTATTTGTTGTAAACCAGACTGAAGATAACATTTCTTGTATCTTGTATCTAGCACCACTGTTTGTGTACATTACAGATGAGTACAACTGGCTTAGGATTTATGGTGTTGTTCAATATCAATATGTGAGTACTGAGAAGAGTGACAGAGCAAGTTTTGAACAAATTTCACTTTTTTAAATTGCATTCATTTGAATGCGACAAATGCAACATATACAGTAAGAGAAGACATATGTTTTCACTTGACTATCAGTTTAAGCCATTACAGTGCGGTAATATTACCACGTCGAACAACACGTGTAATGTACAGGGGTAATAGCTGAACATTAATGGGTTAGTTTGGATTTGGATCGAATGATATTTTATTGGCATGCATGAAACTTTGATTGACAAGCTATGACCAAATAGGCTGTGGTGTTTGCCTTGCAAACATATAATTATTATGATAACACAATCAGACGACATGATATGATCCGTAGGGTTTGTGTTGATACGCACTTAGACCGGCAAGAGAGGGACTTGATACGCACTTACACTGGCAAGAGAGGGACTTGATACGCACTTAGACTGGCAAGCGAGGGACTTGATACGCACTTAGACTGGCAAGAGAGGGACTTGATACGCACTTAGACTGGTAAGAGAGGGACTTGATACGCACGTAGACTGGCAAGAGAGGGACTTGATACGCACGTAGACTGGCAAGAGAGGGACTTGATACGCACTTAGACTGGCAAGAGAGGGACTTGATACGCACGTAGACTGGTAAGAGAGGGACTTGATGCGCACTTAGACTGGCAAGAGAGGGACTTGATACGCACTTAGACTGGTAAGAGAGGGACTTGATGCGCATTTAGACTGGTAAGAGAGTGACATCAAATAAAAACTTGCTTTACATGTACAGCAAAGTGAGTAAGTGCTGCGGCAAAACAAAGCTTACCATTATGTAAACCTAATTATTTGCTTAATAAGTTTTAAATGATTTTTGAGTGAAGTGTATAGTGTTTATAATTTGAGCTTTGAAAATTAACGTAGTTTTAAACAGTATAGACACTGGTAAAATACCATTTTTATTTCGAGTATACTAGTAAACGAAAGGCTAGTCTTCTGATGCTGATATAAACTTATTATGCTAGGAAGTAATAAGAAGAACTAAAGTCAGGTATAGAAAAGGAACAACAAAGTTAATGATTAATTATCTTTATTTAAAAAAAAACTTCTAAATAACATACAGTAGAAGAAGATCACTTTTAGTGTTGATAGCATAATTAAAACTACCAAGTAAATAACAATGACGGACATTAGTTGGTTGTTTACTCTTGATAAAAGTAGAAGCTTTTTTAAAAAAAAACCAACATGCATGGGTCCTTTTATTTGAAAACCTTTGTTTTTATTGGTGTTGTTCCGATAATCGATTATAATCGATGATTGATCGAAAAGTATTTTCGATTTACTATCGATAGTAATTTTGCCATAATCGATTACTGACTGTATAATCTGTGCAGTTGTATCAGTAATTTTTGTAGGCGTTTTAATGGGAATATAACTGTATGAAGTAGTTTACCTTTATAATAAGCCTCTACCAAGCTGTATTCTGTGACCATTTATTAAAATGGTCTCTTCGAGATGATTCTGATGAATGGTCACAGCATACTGTTTGGTTGACACAAACTCTTAGTTAGGTATTATCTTGTTACATCAAGCTTTACATGCACAGAATCTCTGAAAGTATTTTCGATTAATTATCGATTTGTAATCGATAATAAATGTTCGATTCAATTCCATAATCGATTATGATTTTGGTACGATTCTCCATCCCTAGTTTTTTTCCTTGGTGCACATGTCGACCAAGAAACGTTTACATTGGTGTAATGAATAAAATATATGGATGAACTTAATTTTGTGAAAAGAAATAAGGACATATCCTTCTTTAAAGAGTAGCAAAGGGAAACTAATGTTCCTCATTACAGCATGTGCAAAATCAAGGATGATTACATGATTAACCTTTTCTCCGTTAATCTATACAGAAGTTTATTTTGGGTGAATATTTTATTGAATAAATCATTTGGTAAAATAGATAGAAAAATTAATTAGTGATAGCTGAGATATATACTATTTTAATATAATTATATTTAAATGTAGCAGACGAAATTGAAACAGCTTCTTTAGGATCTTTCAGATCTGAGTTTACTCCGCAAAGATGTTTAAATGTATCTGTGGGAGAAAAGGTTAAAAAAAATAAACATTTGAAACAATCAAATCAACACAAGGAACGTTCAGGTAACATATGTGTTTATACAGCATTGATAATAAACGAACAGTGTAATATACAAGACTTTGACCATAGGTAAACAACTCAAAACTTTAATCTTTTCAAAACAAAGTGATTTTTATGTCCAATGAAGATATTTTGACACCAAAGTATAAATTATTTTACTTGGAACTACGGATACTTTACAGATATTGTTCTAAATTCGCTAACAGAGCAGATTCTGATCAGAGGGCTCATAAAGAATGCCCTAATGAACTTATTCGTCAAGATATCATGACCAAAATGACAGATTTATAGGTTTATATGGTATTTAATAAGTATTGTCTATTTGGTAATACTAATGCTCAGGCCACATTCCTCCAAGTAAAAAATGTCAAACAATGCTCTAACTGTATTGTCTGTCAATTGGTCATGACCAAAATCACAGGTGCATAATCCCATATGATGACAAAGAAGTATACAAATATTGAGAAAGATTCATAGAAAGATTGCCGAGTAATGCTCTGGACGAATCTGGACAAACCAATGAACGGACAGACAGACTGACAGAGTGATTTGTTTGATATATTTATTGTTTGATAAGTGTGTTTTCTTATTTGTTTCTTATCACAATAAAATTCCAATTTCAAAATGAACCAAGTTTTTTAATTCCATTTCTTGACTTTATTTCCACAATCTTGTAATTTAAATTAAACAAGATATTTCCTGCCATCATTACACGGCATATACTGGTGTTGAAAGCTTATTTATCATCTAATCAAAACGATATATCTATTGGATATAATTCTGCATATATTGGTACTTTCCGTTCAATCATATCACACTTGCCATTTATATACCTTTGAATGCAAATCGGTTGGACTAAATGGCTATATTTTATAATGGGGCTGAAACGACCAAGCCCGAAACGGATTTTGACCGAATCATTCATAACAAATAAGCTCTTCCAGGCAGAAGGTAAATATATTACTCCAGTCCCAAAAAAAGTAGGTCATACCAAACCACTACATACCTTGTGCTGTAATTGAGGTGCTCTTTTTCAGGAATGGTCATATTTAACATACTTAACATATTTCGAAATCAAAACATTTATGTCAAATTAACATATGGATGCACTTGACCGTTTATATGAAATTATAATAGAGCTGTGCAGTAATAGTATAAATGGACACGAGAGCCATCTTTTTGTTTGCATGAATACTCTTGAGATATTTTCTACGGATATCTATCTTAAAATACATGTGTCTTTGTTTGCAAATTCAATATTTCCGCTGATAAAATTAACCGGCACATGTCTTTTAGCTATAGTTTGGCCGCATAATGCATCCTTTGATAATCAAAGACCTATGATGTGTGTTATCATAGGTCTTTGCCATAATACACCATTTTCACACCTGAAAAACAATTATTAGCTTTTCCTAGTATAAAACATTCTATTCGTAGATCTATTGCATTTTAACATTCCTAAACCAACAAATACGTTTCAACAATTCTTGATAAATCAGTCATCCTACCGGTGAAATTGTATCAACAAAATTCCATAGAGACGCCCGCTCTTCGAAGTGAGCGCCAATAAACGACAATCACATCTGAACAGTCAAAGAGCTGAACGAGATAGAGAGAACTTAGACTGAGGGAAGAACCTAGAGAAGCGACACACTTAGACGAATAAGGCATACCAAGATCAGACACACTGGAGACAAATAACGTAATACCAAAATCAGAGAGAACAGACAAATAACGTAATACCCAGATCAGAGAGAACAGACACACTTAGATAAATAACGCAACCCCAGATCAGAGAGAACAGCCACACTTAGACAAATAACGCAACCCCATAACGCAACTCCAGATCAGAGAGAACATACATACTTAGACAAATAACGCAACCCCATAACACAACTCGAGATCAGAGAGAACAGATACACTTAGACAAATAACGCAACCCAAAATCAGAGAGAACATACACACTTAGACTAATAACGCAACCCAAAATCAGAGAGAACAGACACACTTAGACAAATAACGCAACCCCAGATCAGAGAGAACATACACACTTAGACAAATAACGCAACCCAAAATCAGAGAGAACAGACACACTTAGACAAATAACGCAACCCCAGATCAGAGAGAACATACACACTTAGACAAATAACGCAATCCCGGATCAGAGAGAAAAGGCACACTTAGACAAATAACACAAACCCAGATCAGGGAGAAAAGACATACTTAGACAAATAACCCAATCCCAGATCAGAGAGAACAGACACACTTAGACAAATTAAATTTAGATTAGACACTTAGATTCGGTGTTTAAATTATAGGAATAAAGTGTTAATATATTCTGAATCAAAAGTCTAGCAAACAGTGTAAGACTTACACTTCAGATTTAAACTTAAGACCTACACTAAACCCTTTACTCTATAGATACGCTTTACTGCGTCTTTGCAAAAACGGAGTAGACCCAGATCAGACGGCTTCTATAGGAGTCTTTTGACCAGGGTCTGCTCTGTTTTCTAATGATATAATATAGATATGATTCTATAGTTTCTGCCATAGCTAAACAATACTGTGTCCATGTGCTATTATAGCAAATTAATCTAATTATAGTTCTCTACTATATTATTTCTTACAGGAATGTTCATGGAGGAAAGGGTTAAGTTTTACTAATGTGTCAGTCTTGTAAGTGTAAGGCTTAAGCTGATTTTAAATGGTACTATGAACGAAGGATTTTGTATCATGAAATAAACTGTAGAATCAAATATATATCTACTAAAAGAACGAGCTCGATTTTTTTTGTCGGATTTGCCGTAAATACGACACAACGTACATATTGGGTAATGCTATGTGCGGGTAGCTTACATATTGAAGTTGTGTTATTTGACATCGAAAAAGCATTAATATCAGCAGTTTGGATACAGACAGAGAAATTCCCCTACCTACAGAAATAGTAAATCTAAAAATAGACGGGAAAAGACCCTCCAAGGTGAGTGACGATTGGTGAATATTTTTTTGGTTTTTTTTTCTCTTTTAGTATTTGTTGACAAATCAATAGACGGTTTGTGACTGTTTATAATTTCAGTTTTATTACTGGCAGTCAGCATTCAATAATGCCTTTGGCCATTTACAAAATAAATTATCAAATATGGCAAAAAACAATTACATACATTCTAATATTCACAAAGAAATGACAGAATATCACACACATATATATTACGTGTTCTTTATGCTTACGTTAAGATTTATTGGGCAGTTAGCATTTCAAGGGAGTTTTTGCGTACTTTAAATGTTTCGTTGACATATTTAGCTATTTTTAAAAATACCTTTTTATTTTCAGAAGACATAATTCTACGGAATTTGTTAATTGAAGGCCATGGTGTATAATTATTCCCTAAGATAGAAGAACGAAGGACGGAATATTTTGGGCAGCAAAGTAGAAAATGATATTCTGATTCAACTGCATTACAAGTACAAAATTTACATATGCGTTCATGTCTCGTGACACCAGTAAATATTCCGGCAATGTCCTGGAATAGCCCCACAGCTATTACCGCAACATCTCGGAATGAGTGTATACTTAAGTACCAATGGAGGCAATGTCAAAGGTATTCCGATTTATTCCATTGTGGGGAGCTATTCTAGGATATTGCCTCTTTGATATAGGTTAAGCAGGTGTTAAGTGCTTGTGTGGCGGCCGTAAAAAGTCGCCCCGTACTTCATTCTCAGTGTTGTTATATTTTCTGGTCCTTCGGGATCATAAGTTTTGATGTTATTAGTTTTGAAAATTGAAAACTGCTTAAGCCGGTGCTAGGGGGCGTGAGTAGTGTTGCACTTTTAATTATTACTCATGAACAGACTCAATAAAACCGAGTCTGCAATTTTCTCTTTTTGCATTTCTACTTTTGCTTTCGAAGGATCACCCATTTTCAGATTAAGTAGTTCTCCAAACAAAAAGTTGTTATATATTTTGAGTAGTAATCGAGCTTAGATGTTTCATGTTTGGGTATACTGGTCGTGGATCCTAGATTTAAATTCTAATGGTGATGGTGTCATAATATTCATATTGCCCCATATCCGAAACCAAGTCGATCTAGAATGGCTTTTACATGTTTTGTCGAGGATTTTGAGTTCATATCATTGACTTGTTCGTTAAACATTCTAAGATTATACAGATATACCAACTGTTTTGGAACAAAACATGACCTACTCTAATGTAAACAAAACGAAACGACTACAGCGCTTCTTTATTTTTAAAAGCCTTAGCAAGCCGCTATTTTCCCAACATAGTTGTCTTGGTGCAATGGGTATGTACCTGGACTTACATGTGGCAGATCTTGAGTTCGATTCTTACCAGTGACCAATATTTTAAAATACTGTCCGGACAAAACAACAGTAAATATCAATGATAACATATAATAAATAATAACAAAATACATTTGTATTAACATATAGTTGAGAAAAAAAATGATTAAAAAATTAAAAATATTATTACAAATAGCGAATCAGTTTTTGTTTAAAAAAGGAAACTGTGCATAGCTTGGGATTCGAACCCACGGCCTCCTGTCTGTACATATCCATTACACCAAAGCCCAGTACTTAATATCTGGCGACTTACTAAATTTGTTGCCTGGCCCTGTATTTGTGTGCTGTTCATAGATCTAGTTCCCTGTACTAACAGAATCTACAAACATTGAAATTAAGTTGGCAGAGATTTAATATCATTATTGTTTTGTACATTCAATATTTGAATGCCGCTGAATATCTTTTTAAAAGATATTTCTTGTTAGGTATTAATTACAATCACTTATTTCATCACAAACCAAACACATCGGATTTAGCTGTAACTCTTTACCAAGTAGTATTTTAGGAAATCATAACAGCCAAATAACTAATTATTAAACGGTTGCTTAAATGGCACTTAAATTAGTGCTCTTAATATTTTTGTAGTAAACGTTTATTTAGTTTTACATGGCGTCAGTAGTATTTCAGTTTACTTACCAGCGGGCTGGAAGACATCCTTACTTGACAACTCGTCTTTCATATACTAATTCGGATTAAGTAAGGGGTCGTTAACAAACACATATGAATCTATATGGTATATATTTAGTCTGGTTTTTTTTTTTATCAATTATCATTTGTACTTGAACTGCTCTGATCTAATATTTCGACCACTAAGGGCCTTTTTCAAAGATTATCATGTCAAAATACACGTCACATTTTTGTTACATGCATTCAGCCATAAATTCAAAGAGAATAATGTTGATCCAGCGTCATGGTGACATTGGGTTGTTATTTAAATTGTCATGACGTCATCAAAATGACGTCATCAGATGACGTCATGGGTGCAACGACGTCATGCATGCATTAGCGCATTATCCTCTTTGATGTTACAGCCAAATGGTATGTACGTTCTCAGCCTCCATATCCAATCAGTTTCATGGATCTGTCTTTCAATTCTACATGCATGGAACATTCGTTTCAAAACTACAAATCTCACATCATCACTGCTATGACCACCGATTCCAAAATGTCTGTTTATTGCCTGTTAATTCCCTATTTTGGAATATTTTCTTCATTGTGAATTATCATTTGTTTAGACTATTCTAGACTGAAAGAAGCACTTATATGCACATGTGTGGCATGTTTATGAACCTGTAAACGAATGCATTTCTTGCCTGTGTTCGTTACGTCAAATATCAACTTTTTTATTGGATTATAATATATTTCACATGCAAGTTTCGGACCTTTACCTGTCGAAAGGAAAACTGTTTGTATATAAAGTACCCGTGCTGGGAATTTAAAATGACCTGGTGTCAAACCAGACGCCTTTGTGCAAATTTGTGTCTTTTTGAACAGAAGTCAGATATATATACCGTGACGTAAGGGTAAAGCGTTTACACTTAGGAAACAGAGTAAGCGAGCTCGATCCTTGGTAGACGCCATAATATTATTTTTTCTTTCCGTATGTCAATTTTTTCTTTTTATTTCTTATTTTGACATTAACGTGCTTTTGTTTTAACTCCATTTTATATTAGCATCCAGACAATAAATCCACACATCGTTTCGTGTGTAGAACATACTCAACACTTACATAAATGGCACCTTAACTCTGATTTGCTGATGAAATGACGTCATCAAGTTAACAAGTGAATAACTGATTAACCGTCAGCTGAATTTGGTAACTAGTTGAATACAAACTTTTTATTTCAAAGTAACTTTGCATAATAAAAATGCGAACACAACAAAATCTCTCAAACACGACAGCGTTATACATGTATGTTCTTTCTCTGATTTCCACTAATTTACAAGTTTTTCCTCTATTGTATTTTTCTGCAAGTACACTATATAATACGCTTCTTGGTTTACACTGCTGATCTTGCCACCTGATACATGTTAGGCAGCCATCTTACGCTTGCGTAAAACCTCGCTTGTTCGTTTCTGTTACGCTTTTGCTTTATTTTATGCTGCTTGAATGTTCTAGTTAAATATGTTTTTGCAAAGTGCTTAGTCTTAGTACTAGCTGCCTACCTAGTAATGTGATGCTCCATGTATTGTAGTGTGCTGTTTTTTATTCGTATTCGTCTGTATTATGGAAGGATGGAACTTTTACTTCGAGTTATTCCGAAGTTCGAATTATCCGAGTACGAGATATCGAAGTTCAACTATAAATATTATAACGTGTGCCCGCTGGGTCCCCTCATTTGCTCACTGAGTGAGTGAGTTGGGTTTTACGGCACTGCGACACTGAATATGTCATATAGCACCGATGAATGACGAGATGACATGATGATGAGGGATGATTTCAGGAAGATGATTTCGGCTAATCTCATTCGCTGCAAAGCAACGCATGGGATCAAAACCACCGACATGCCTTCCTTTTAGTTCTTTGCAGAGGGGATATTCTCCATCTAATAAATAAACAAAAACATCCCCTGTGACAATTAAGTCCCTAAACCACTGTGACAATTAAGTCCCTAAACCACTGTGACAATTAAGTCTCTAAACCACTGTGACAATTAAGTCCCTAAACCACTGTGACAATTAAGTCCCTAAACCACTGCATGGTAGGAAGATCTCTGGGGCATTTGCTCACTGACGAGCAGAAACCAACGAGTAGACTGGCCGCACAACTAATGGAGAAGTATGATGAATGTGGTGCACACATTACGGCTGATGAAACCTTTTTGAACCGAAGTCGAGTCTGGATTGGTTCGAAGACTGAAATCAGATGTTATAATTTATTATTATGTCATTTTAATTTATTCAGAAGTCTTTGTCAGAGGTCTACATAAGGTGCGTAAATTAAACATTTTCAAGAATAACTCTTTTATTTCTCCACCAAACTATTACTGTGATTACCCTGTAGAATCGTCTCGAAGATCAGTCACAGTATAGGGTCTGGTGGAGAAATGATGCTTTTTGTAGTTTGGTACGCACCTTAATCTATAGCTCTGTCTTGTTCTTCAAATCCAACTTCAAAGAGGTAATTCTGTGACTCGAAAGTTTGGCAGGGGAAACGTACTCCTACAAGTCGCTGATTTCCATTAAAACCGATGATGACGCGGCGTCCCGGCATCTAATATTACATGCATAACCGTCCTCGGCATCCAATTGCATGATAACGCACCGGCACATATAGTATACCCGCCTTGGTACACGAGTCTTTGAATTGAGCTGGGCTTGGTGTTTTCGGACATCTTCCATACAGCCCAGACGTTAACCTTGTGACTTTTGCTAGCAGATTCCGAGCTTATAAATGTCTGGGTCTGAGTTCATTCTCAACTATCATTGGTCAGATCTTGAGCTTGCTTTTCCTAATCATATTTGTATACAAGGTGGATTCGGTTGAGACGTTCGGTCATTGCTGGATAAACTGACCACCTGGTGCAGAATTCAGTTGGTATAATTAGCTACTCATTCAGAATTCGACGCCAACTGTTTCACATTTCGTTAGACAGGCACACTACATTACCCAACAGTTTCACTCCTGGTGAGAGGCCGCTTAGCCTAGGTCAATCCTGTGAGAGGCCGCTTAGCCTAGGTCAATCCTGGTGAGAGGCCGCTTAGCCTAGGTCACCGTCATATCTGGTCCTAAGCTATATCCCTTTCCCTTATGTAAGAGCATTTTGACGCATCTGCAAACAGAGTAGATCCAGATCAGACGGCTCATATAGTAGCCGTCTGATCAGGGTCTGCTCTGTTTGCTTATGGTGTAATATGTAGATCTGATTCTACAGCTTTTTCCTGAGCCAAAATGGCATGTGTTCATAAGCCATTATGAAAAATAATCTTATTAATATTCATGACGTCATTATTTCCTACATGAATATTCATCAGGGAAAGGGCTATGCAAAGGTTGTCACGATTGTGCACATATAATATTGATTGAAATCAAATCTGATCATATTTTGACTGACAACAATTTTGTTGACGGCATTGATTTAGTGATTGATTCAGTGTGCTACTTGTAACAGATAAATATAAACGTGTACGTATGAATATCTAAAGACTCAGTCAACCGTTAGTGTGAGTAAGTTCAGTGATTACAAATACATGTAGTTAGCCCTCTGAATGCGCTAAACGAGCCCACTGTTATTTGCAAACCGGGTAGACTATGACCAGATAACTCCTAGACTAGCTCCTAGACGAACTGTCAGATTAGTGAATGCGCTATCGGACATTCAGAATCCCTGAGTAAATTAGATTACAGTAGAAAACACTCTATTTTAACCTTTCGCTTGCTATTCGCGTCAATATACCTACCTGTAAATAGTGAAGACCCAGATGAGACAGCTCCTGCTGTAGCTGTCTCATCAGGATCTGCACTATTTACAAATTGATTGTGAAACCAGTGCACTCCACAGCAGTGATTTCACAGCGAACTACTTGTACACAGTGAAGATATAGGTAATTATACAACGGGGCATGGGTAAAGAAGGAGAAATGTATTTTAAAATTCAGCAAGAGAAGGGTTAAATCGGACAGGCTTATTCGTATCAATGTTGGTATGCAAGACAAGTGACAGCTTAATGCAGCCTGAAAGTCATACAGAAAGCTCTAAAAGTAACGTTCTGCACTACTTTAATCCTGCAGTAATCAACCACTTGCCTAGAAAAATCTATTTTTTTTCTTTACTGCTCTGTGTGTGTGTGGGGGGGGGGGGGGGGGTACATTTACACAATAATGGACCATTCTAGTTTGACAGTTCAGCATTCAAAGGATTCAGCGTGTCAGTTTAAAGCCTGTGTAATCATTTGAATATCTTTACATAGTGTGTCGGGAGTATTTAGCATCTTATACATACAGCTAAACCTCTCCAAAACGAACACCTATATCACTGTTGGTCTTTAACCATTTCCCCCCATATTTTTTTCACACATTTGCAAACAGAAAAGATATAGATCAGACGGCCATTATAGGAGCCGCATGGTCAGGATCTGGTCTATTTGCTTATGATACAATATAGATATGATGATATAGCTCCTGTCGTGGTCAAACTTTCCAGTGTCCGTGGCCCAACTTTCCAGTGTCCGTGGCCAAACTTTCCAATGTCCGTGGCCAAACTTTCCAGTGTCCGTGTGCTGTTATAACAATTCATCTGATAAATATTCATGATTTCACATTTTCATGGTGTAAAGGGTTAAACAGATGTACGAACCCTTTCCTGATGCTAGGATTATGTTTTAAAACAAACACATGTAGGGAGAATTGGGTTGATGTTTTTAATCAAACTTCAAGCGGGTGGCGCCTTCTAGCGGACGACTAAACTCACCAGTGCATTAATTAAAGTCCCGTGGCCATGAAAATGTCATTTGGGTTAACATCTATAAAAACATAAATGTTTAACTTTGGATTAAGAGTAACTCGGATTACGTCCGAATCGAACAAACTTTTGAAATACTATTGACTGAGTGTCAGAGAAATTGAATCCTGACCAGGGTCAGCATTGTTTGTCATTCAAAATACTCTCGAACTTTATTCCCGGACTCTGTCATTAAGCAATGGTGGTTAGTATTTGTCGTTTGATTTAATACATATATTGTACACTGTTTGCAATTAAACCTCAATCTCATGAATAATTATGTAACAAATAATGACAGCATGCTCAACAAATAATGACAGCATGCTTAACAAATAATGACAGTGACAGCATGCTTAACATATAATGACAGTGACGGCATGCATAACAAATAATGACAGCATGCTTAACAAATAATGACAGCAAGCTTAACAAATAATGACAGTGACAGCATGCATAAAAAATAATGACAGTGACAGCATGCTTAACAAATAATGACAGCATGCTTAACAAATAATGACAGTGACCGCATGCATAACAAATAATGACAGTGACAGCATGCTTAACAAATAATGACAGCATGCTTAACAAATAATGACAGTTACAGCATGCATAACAAATAATGACAATGACAGCATGCATAACAAATAATAACAGCATGTTTAACAAATAATGACAGCATCCTTAACAAATAATGACAGTGACAGCATGCATAACAAATAATGACAGTAACAGCATGCTTAACAAATAATGACAGTGACAGCATGCATAACAGATAATGACAGCATGCATATCAAATAATGACAACATGCTTAACAAATAATGACAGTGACAGCATGCATAAAAAATAATGACAGTGACAGCATGCTTAACAAATAATGACAGCATGCATAACAAATAATGACAGCATGCATAACAAATAATGACATCATGATTAACAAATAATGACAGTGGACAGCATGCATAACAAATAATGACAGCATGCATAACAAATAATGACAGCATGCATAACAAATAATGACAGTGACAGCATGCATAACAAATATTCTAACGCAATCTGTCAATTTTCTGCAATCTGATTGGCTCATGTGACCAAATTTGCGGCATATAAAAAGTGTTTTATATGTCGCAAATTCAACCAATCGAAAACGGCCGAATAACAGCATTAAACTGTAAATATATTAATGCGCTTTGTTTATCTAACACTTAGATCTACTGATAAATTCGTATGCATACACTGACATATATTCAAGTTCAGTCCGGTATTTTGAAAGTTATTAATTTCCATTCTTTGTCACGACTTGACCGGTCTTTTATATGTCATGTGGAGAATTATTGATATACTCAAAGCGCTGTGATTCGGATTCAACCTTATTTATCATACTATTCAAACATAACGTAAAATAACGTGACGTCATTGTAACAGACGACGTTTTTGCGTAAGGCGCCAAAGACTAAGATAACGTTACTTTTACTGACATGTGTATTGAAAGTGTATTGAAATGTAAAATAGCTGTCGCATAATGATTCATGACAAATGTAGATCTAATAGTGAACTTACAACTGGCCCGGTGTTTTCACTTTGTGTAAACCAGGGTGAAAAAAAATCCAGTTATTTTAAGAAATCTGAGAGAAACTGGGAACTACTTCTCGCCTCATCACTCATTCAATCACCTGCGCGCATAGGATATAACAACAATTTGGCATTTTTCGTGTTAAGATTGCGTTAGAATAGGGTTAATCCTACTGTAATTTGAAATTTGCGACGGTATATGAGATTTTTAACGGTCTTAAATTATTTTAACGGCTCCGCCTTCGGCGTCGCCATTAAAATAATTTGCGACTGTTAAAAACCTCATATACCGTCGCAAATTTCAAATTACAGTAGGATTAACCCTATAATGACAGCATGCTTAACAAATAATGACAGTGACAGCATGCATAACAGTCGTTGAGATGCTTATAATTAAATCACTCGGCCTATATATCGGCCTCGTGATTTAATTACTACGCATCTTAACGACTACCCGTGTTCGATTGCACGATAAAACACTGGTATAAATTTATTATTTCGATTCTAACACTTCAATTTAACTATAATTTGCACCGCCACAACGTTACTACGTTTCTTGTCGTACGAATTTTCGAAGCCATATTACGTCACGTTAAGCCGTTACAGCGCGTGCGGTGTTTTATGGAGAATTCAAACATAGATACGTGTCCCTTCTTTGTTTATGTAGATGTGTGCGCAAGTGTTCGATTGCACGATAAAACACTGGTAGGCCTATGGATTTATTATTTCTTAAATAAAATACGGAAGATGGAACATTGCGGTCATTTTAGAAACAAAAGAAACAGATCTGTCAAATTCTATAAGCTAAACACAGCAGACCCTGATCAGACGGTTCCTATAGGACCCGTCTGATCTGGGTCTACTCTGTTTCAAATGCGTGAAAATGCGTTTATATGAAGGAAATGGTTAAAGATAAAAAAAATAGTACTTTTATGAGAGTTTGAAGTATCGAGGTATCACTGTATATAAAAGACCCCCATGTCTATGGTGTGAAGGGTTAATGCTGATGAAAGTGTCCTTAGATTTAGGAAATTTTAGACTATTACCTCACGTGCTATTTTTAGACCATTACCTCATAGGCTAATGTTAGACCCAACCTCTTTGAATATATCTACCGAAAAGGAGTAGGCCTATTTTCGGCAAAAAGGCAACTATTGAGATTCGTGTAGTTTTGAAACCACTGAGATAAGTAGAGTATTTCCTTCATAGGAGAAAATGCTCTATTTATCACAATGGTTTCAAAAAGTTACATTTACAGAAACATCAAAAGGCGTATACGGGTATATGAGGGAAAGGTGAAAAACAACTATACCATTCAGCATGGCCTTAACACTTTCAACGCTGCACTTTTCCAAATGGACTTTTCCAAATTTTAAACACGTCGAGTTTACCGTGAATATTCATGGAAGTTTTAAAAGAAAAATATAATATGCCAAACAGTACAATCCCTGAGGAGAGGGCTCCACTAGAAGTCCTCTCATCCGGGTCTGCACTGTTTTTCAAAGGATAATAGTGACTTGTTTGCCGAACTGAACCGGTTAAGTGAATTTCATCTGTAAATCAGACATCATGTGTGATTGGATGTTTTATGTGTATCCGTAAATCAGACATCATGCGTGATTTGATGTTTTATGTGTATCGTTCGAAATTATCAATTCAAATTCTAAGACCACTGGTTCGTTTGCTATATTGATCGACTTTTAAGAGAGGTGAACGGGGAAACCATACATGACGGATGCAACATGGCCACTGTGAGTAACAAAGTGATATTATGGTTTATGGTCTATGAGACACTTAGGCTACTTGGTTTAGAAATGTTGACAACATGAATATTAATTAGCTAATGAATATTAATTAGCTGAATTTCTATAATGGTATTATGATCAATGTAATTTTTATCATGGCAGAAACTGTAGAATTATACCCAAATTATTTCATAGGCAAACAGAACAGATCTAGATCAGACGGCTCCTATAGAACAGATCTAGATCAGACGGCTCCTATAGGATTCGTCTGTTATCAATAATCTCTGTCTGCAAAAGCGCGAACTAGTTAACATATTTATACAGTAGCTAGAAATCAAATGGATATTCAAAAGTGATTTTCAAACGCGATATTCAAAATAAAGTATTTGATTAGATGTATTCATTTGGGACAGTTTAATATTTTACCTCATTGATAATTATGTAATAAATAATGACAGCGTGAGTGTTTATAAAGTTTCTGAATTTCAATAATGACATCATGAACAAGAGGTTTTGTTTATAATGGTAGAAAGTGTAGCATAAGGTCTTTATTATTCATGATTCAAGATTCAAAACACTTTATTAGTAACGTAAATATTGGCATGTTTCTTGTTACATAATACAATTAATTATGTAAGGAATTGTATATGTGACAGCAATGTAATCTAAATCTTACAAAATATAAACAAAGTACGCGTACCTGTAAATATAAAGATCTAAGTACATGTATAATCATAGAGAAATGTATTTCTAAATCTTAAAAAAAATGACAATTTTTCGTGAATAAACATAGCAGATCCTCATTAGAAGGCTCCTACAATATGCGTCTGGTCTGGGTCTGCTCTGTTTGCAATGGTGATAAAAGGCTTATTTACGGGATAAAAGGTGTATTCGTGAGGTAAAGACTAGCAGTTCAAAGACTCACCCGTGAGGTAAATGCTAGCAGTTCAAAGACTCACCCGTGAGGTTAAGGCTAGCAGTTCAAAGACTCACACGTGAGGTAAAGGCTAGCAGTTCAAAGACTCACACGTGAGGTAAAGGCAAGCAGTCTGTTTCGTGTTCTGACTCTATAAATATTCATGTAAAATATATAATGACATCATAAATATTAATTAGATTAATGTTAATAATGGCATATGAGCACATGAATGTTTGGACATGGAATAAACTGTAGAATCATGTCTACATTATATCACATATAAGTAAACAGAGCATATCCTGATCAGACCGCTCCAACAAAGGCCGTCTGATTTGAGTCTACTGTGTTTGTAAAGTCGTAGAAAGGCGTGTTCAGGCGAGTTATTTTTCTGCATGTTGTAGAAATGCGTGTTCATGCGGGTTATTTTTCTGCATGTTGTAGAAATGCGTGTTCATGTGGGTGATTTTTCTGCATGTTGTAGAAATGCGTGTTTAGGCGGGTCATTTTTCTGCATGTTGTAGAAATGCGTGTTCAGGCGGGTTATTTTTCTGCATGTTGTAGAAATGCGTGTTCAGGCGGGTTATTTTTCTGCATGTTGTAGAAATGCGTGTTCAGGCGGGTTATTTTTCTGCATGTTGTAGAAATGCGTGTTCAGGCGGGTTATTTTTCTGCATGTTGTAGAAATGCGTGTTCAGGCGGGTTATTTTTCTGCATGTTGTAGAAATGCGTGTTCAGGCGTGTTATTTTTCTACATGTTGTAGTTAATTTACTGCCATAGCTACCTATCACCAAGTCCTGCTGACAAATATCGACTTTTAAACTATGTATATTTTATGCAGGTTGTAAATTACGGAAATATAAAAATAATGTTTAAACCAAATACGACACTTGTACCTTTTACCCCATAAATTCGCCTTTTACTCCATGAATACACCTTTTACCCCATAAATACGTCTTTTACCCCATAAATACGCCTTTTATCACATGAATACACCTTTTACCCCATAAATACACATTTTACCCCATAAATACGTCTTTTACCACGGATGAGTCTTTGAACTGCTAGCCTTTACCTCACGGATGAGTCTTACATGTAACTGCTAGCCTTTACCTCACGGGTGAGTCTTTGAACTGCTAGTCTTTACCTCATGGGTATAAAAATAATGATCTCTGTCCAAATTCAGACTTGATGCAATTTTACGAAATACCGATCCGTTTAAGCTTTGAGGGAATATTGACTGAATGTGAAACAATATTGATGCTGATGACACGCTGAATAACTCGGTGCCTCGTCTAGGGCCAGGCTGTTTGTGAATACCAGTGTAGCGGGCAAAGCCCCTAGGGAAGGATTTACCCGCCACCAACCCCGAGATCTTTGTTTGAGATAAGGAAACTCTGATATTAAAAAAACAGGACAGACACAGTACTTGGCATTCACAGATCTGTTTCATAAACTCAAATAAGCTACATGACTGGCACAACAATTTCCTACTTCCAGGGCAAACAAGGTTCGTGACCTTTCCTTTGCTAAAAGATTTCAATATGCCAGCCCCATTGGCATGTGCAACAACTCACTTATATAGAGGATGTTGTACATTGAAATGGGTTAACAGACCTGAATAGTTATAAGTAAAACATATATTACTAATATGCATTGATGAATAATGAAAAGTTACATATTAAAAATACCTAAGAGATGTTTGGAACATTGTATTGTGTGATAATGTCGCTGATATGTAATGGCCTACAAACTGACACACACTATTTTATTATTTAATTCTGGATACAAAATATTTATTAATCCAGCTAAAAAGTATGGCCAAAATTGCACCGTAGAAACACTCATATCCATGTATAGAACCAGTCCTTGAATTTGAATGGCTAAATATGACGGAAACATAAAATTACTATTCAACCAAACAATTCAATCTGAAAATAATTGCCACCTTTGGTCAAAACGACGTGGGCGTCCGTATTGCACAATGCAGTGGTATGCTGTCTCGGCTACTCGAGGTGGTCATCAACGCGAAACACACCCACAATAATTGGCAAAAGGTACAAAGTATTCGGAAGTAACACGCGATTTATTTACAGACTGTAACGATTCCATAAACGATGTATCGCGTGCAAGAACCATAACTCTCACTTTACGTGTTACTAAGTTATCTCTCTTTTCTGAGTCCCTTTGTTATGCATGTAGCAATTTTTAAATAATTTTACAGAACTATTACCCACTATTAGTTGGCGTGTCACGTGCAATAACCATAACTATACCATATCTCGTTACTGAATTATCTCCCTTTTCCTGAAATTACACTGTCTGTGAACAAATTCCCTTCCGCCCTTGAACTTTGTTATTCAGGTAGCAATTTTCAAATTAATTTACAGAAATGTTTCCCACTAGTAGACAATGTGTCACATACAAGAACCATGCTGACTGGTGTGGCTGTCCCTTTTTAACATGTTTGGTGTTGTATATACATGTATATGTTTATTTTGTCTGTGGACCATATTGAAAATATGTTGTTACCAAATATGTAATCCACGGTAAAATATAGTCGTTATTATTATTATTATTATTAAGAAATAACATTCTTAATTGAACGAAATGGATTAAACTGCTGAACAATGGCATATGTAAAGCATCGATATAACCAAAATGTTCAATGGTCATGTCTAATTAGCGGTAACACGTTTTATTTGTACCTTTTTCAACAAACCCGACACAAAAATTGAGTCCATTTTTAATACAGTTGAACTTCGATATCTCGAACTTCAAAGGACCAAACAAATTACTTATCTAGATAACCGAGGCTTGGGTCATCCGATTTCTGTTCTGAACAATATCTCAAGTTCACAGCTTAATGCGGGTCTAAAGTAATGTTGAAAACCCGTGTAGGAGCTTTCAGCATTACTTTCCACCTGCGTTAAGCTGATACATGTGTTTCTAGATAATCAGAGAGATACATTTCAAAACAAATCTGTATTGTAAGTTTTGGAAGGTCAGAGTTATCCGGAAGATCGAGTATATATTAGAAACACTTTACTGTGACGATGCTAGTCGCTAAAGCTTATAATACTAACCCTTACCTTACTGTGAAATAGTATGTCTGCTCAAATTTGGATCTGGTGCAATTTTCTAAGAACATTTTGATCCATTGTAAAATAGCTTAGACCTCGATGAGTAGTCGAATTCATCTGGATACAAGCTGTTTGCAAATGAGAGTCGAGTTGCGGATAGCGGAACAAACGTTAAACCAATAATTATGTTTTCTGTCCAATCGATTGCTAGTTAACATTTTATTTATAAATATGGATGTAAGAATTCATGACATCATGAGAATAAGTAGGCTGGCTTTTGATAATGATATACACGTATTGTACACTGGATATCTTAGTCATGATATAAACTGTAGAACAAACTCTATAATTATGTAAGCAAACCAGAGAAGACCCTTACAGAGAATGTCTGATCTGGGTCTCGTGTTTAAATATTTGTTTGGATCGATGTTTAATATTTTACACATATCGCGGAGTCCAATTAAATACAGGTGGCGGGATGTGTCTTTCTGTGTATAACGCAAATTCCCTGGCTTCATGCACAGAACTTCCGGGTAGAACAATCGACCTAATGCAAACTGGTCACATGAAAAATCCAAATACCTAGACCGGGATTCAAACCATAGGGATGAAGGACTAATGCGTCTCTATAGCGTAACATGTTAAGTTTTAGCAGTTATAGCTATACTTTTATATCAGTACCTACTTGTTGTTGTGTTTCAGGCGGACCCCCATTTTCCAACTCTAATTGACGTGTCCGAAATTCCATACGGCAAGAAAAAGGATACAACCAAATACATGTACCAGACTCCTAACATTAAACCTAATCTTGGAAAAAGTAAGAAGTCGATTCTTCCCAGCACACACGTTTGTAAGGTCATTCTGTATGATAACACCATGCAGAGAAGAATGATGCAAGTCAAGAGAGAGTTCTTTAAGCACCAACAGCGCAGGTTTAATGGATTATTTGAGAAAAGCCGACATGCTTTCGCAGACAGGGAGCAGATGCGGCAGAAATTACACCACAACTGGACAGCACGGTACAATAACTTGAAGAACGCGTATATCTCAAGGTACGGTACGCAATACATGCCAACAGCTGAGAAGGAGGAGGTTGATAAATTTGGAATATTTACCTACGCAAATTTAGTGCCACCTATAAATATTCTGTGTTACTTTCTCGCGTCTGGAAACGATCCAAGACAAAAGGAGAAGGAGAGAAAGATAAGACTGAAGAAGCAACTACAGAATCTAGCGAGAGACCCACTCGGCGAATACCTTAAAAGAAGAGCACACCCAATCGGGAAATCGCCTCCAATAGACCCAAACAAGAACAAAATCTGCAGCCAAGATCCGAGATTCCAGTCTCTAACCGAGAGTCTGATAAGACCAACAGTTGAAACAGATGGATATTTGCAACTGAGTCCAGGATACGCTCAACACACCCCGCGAACAAAACGTCCAATTAAAATAAAACCAAGTCGTGTAACTCTGCCACGATTTTATTCTCGATTTAAGATGGATCGTGAAGATTCGCAGTGCTCTCAGCAATCGATTGGAGAACAAATCTCATCGATGGGAATTTATGAAGATGAGTGCTCATCAGTGTCATCACTAACGTAGATTTTCATCAAACGTCATTAACCCTTTGTATACTGAATCATAATAGTGGACTCCTGCTTCTATGTATATTTATGAAACCAACCAACCAAACAATTTAATTTTCTTCGCAGACAAACAGTGCAGACCCTGTTCTGATGGCTCATACGGGACCTCTCTGATCGAGGTCTACGCTGTTTGCAAATGACTGATAGAATTGTTTCCAGCATACAATGAGTTAATGTTTGTGTAAGAAATAATATCTTTATAAATAATAATAAAATGGACCTTTTAGACATGGACCTTTTAGATAATGGAAGACAACAATGCATCATGTCTATATAACTTCATAAGGAAATAGAGCAGATCGTTAGACTTTAAGCAGGACTTTTCCGATCTGGGAGACCAGGTCTACACAATTTGCAAAATATAAAGGGGACAAAAGAGTAGTCTGGTAATGGTCTATTTTTCCTGTCCGTCCATTTTTGAGAAACTTGACCCTTTTCCTAATACAGACACATTTTCCTAACCCGTACAGACAATGTAGACCCCAGACTAGACGGCTTCTGGTCATGCTCTGCTCTGATTGCTCACGGTACTATATAAGATATACTTCTACAAACATAGCCAAAACACGTGTGTTCATATACCAATACAAAACTGCATCCAATAGATATCCATGGTACCATTATTGTATAAGTTATTAGGATAAAAGGTGTAGAACTACCTATTATGATAAAGGCGTGGCATTAGTTATTAGGATAAAAGGCATAGCACTACTACCTATTATAATAAGGAGTGGAATTAGTTAATGGGATAAAAGGTGTAGAACTACCTACTATAATAAAGGCGTGGAATTAGTTATTATGACAATAGGCGTAGAGCTACATGTTGGGGTAAAGGTGTTGAATTAATTATTAGGATAAAAGGCGTAGAACTACGTAATCGGATAAAGGCGTAGAGCTAATTATTAATATAAAGCTGTAAAACTGCCTATGAGGATAAAGGCATGGAACTTTATTCAATAAAGCCTCGAATTTAGGTATTTGTAAAAAGGGTATAACTAAACCAAGCAAGTCTTGTAGGAGCTATCTAATCGGGGTCTGATCTGTTTGCTTATGGATTAACTTGATATATTTTATACTACAATTTCTTGCAAAGCCAACAAGTCCTGATGTTCATCGAAGCGAGGTAGTCAGAATTGCACCAAATCCACGAAGTCCATGTAGACGTGGGGTCGGTATATGTATCAATGGGAGTAAACTCTTCCTAAACTGAAACTCAATCAAGGGAGACTAATCTCATTACAATTGGTATTTCAATGCAGGATAGAATTGATACAGATAGCTCGTAAAGGATGTTTTATATCACTATTGCCCTGCATTGTGCAACCACCTGCTTTAACAGACTCCTGTATTAACGATTTACTCCACGACTATTCGTGTCAGATTACTTTATGAATATTAATTAGATTATTTTTTAAAATGGCATATTAACGCATGATGTTTTGACCATGGCAGTGAATGTAGAATCAGATCTATAATAGTCTATAAGCAACCCTAGCAGACCCTAATAAGACGGCTCCTGTAGGGGCTGTCTGGTATGGGTCTACTCTGTTTGCAAAGGTATAGAAAGTCGTATTTATGGTGTAATGGATTAACCAATCTTGTGGTCGCTTTAGTGAACCTCTACTTATCAATATTTGGTTTTAACCCTTTACTCCATAAATATTCAGGGCATACATAATGACTGTATAAATATAAAAAAACCTGAGTGGTATGCTTGCATCATGACCAAATGATTTTCACTATGACAGAAACTGCAGAAATAGATGTGTTATTTCACAAGCAAACAGGGCAGACCCAGACCCTACAGGAGACATATGATCTATGCCTACTCTGTTTCAAAGGTGAAAAATGGATCTTGAGTAAATGGTTAAGACAGGTGGCAGCCTAATGCAGAGTGACTGAGGAGCGCTTAATGCAGAGTGACTGAGGAACGCTTAATGCAAGGTGACTGAGGAGCGCTTAATACAGGGTGACTGAGGAACGCTGAATGCAGCTTAATACAGGGTGACTGAGGAACGCTGAATGCAGGGTGACTGAGGAGCGCTTAATACAGGGTGACTGAGGAACGCTGAATGCAGGGCGACTGAGGAGCGCTCTCCACGAATTCTACAAACTGCCCGCAGGGTTTTTCATTATTCTTTACTAATACTTTAGTTTAGAAACGTTTGAATGTGTTTGTATTATATCTAATATCTTAATGCAAATTAACAAAGGGCGTTGCTATGTTACACATAAACTATTAAAAGGTACAGTAACACCCCTAAACCTGACATTCAAATTAGTATCAATTTCTTATAGACAAGTTGCAGTTTAATACAGGTTAAAAGTTACACAGAAAGATCCCGCAGGGGCTTTCTGTGTGACTTTACCCTGCATTAAGCAGTCAACTGCCTAATAAGACCTAATTATCCTTTATAAAAATCCGGTCCACTGGGGTTTAACTGTACATACCACTTTCATTGTTTACACGTGTATACATGTTTTAATTTGTTTGAATAGAACAGTTTTCAAAAACAATAGTTTCTCTTTGCAAACAATCTCCAGTACCAACATGTCTATTAGTGCAATAGTCTACAGTACCAACTTGTCTATTAGTGCACTAATCTACAGTACCAACTTGTCTATTAGTGCAATAGTCTATAGTACAAACTTGTCTAATAGTGCAATAGTCTACAGTACCAACATGTCTATCAATGCAATAATCTACAGTACCGACTTGTCTATTAGTGCAATAATCTACAGTAAAAAACTTGTCTATTAGTGCAATAGTCTACAGTACCAACTTGTCTATTTGTGCAATCGTCTACAGTACAAACTTGTCTATTAGTGCAATAGTCTACAGTACCAACATGTCTATCAATGCAATAATCTACAGTACCGACTTGTCTATTAGTGCAATAATTTACAGTACCAGCATGTCTATCAGTGCAATATATTTTATTCTACAGTACCAACTTGTCTATCAGTGCAATTCATCACATTCAACCTAATAATCTACAGTACCAACTTGTCTATCAGTGCAATCCACCACATGTCTACAATACCAACTTGTCTATCATTGCAATCCACCACATTTCATCTTAGTAATCTGCAGTACCAACTTGTCTATCAGTGCAAACCATCACATTCAACTTAATAATTTACAGTACCAACTTGTCTATCATTGCAATCCACCACATTTCAACTTAATAATCTACAGTACCAACTTGTCTATCAGTGCAATTCACATATCAACGTATTGACATCTTTCATCAGATTCGCAAGGCAGTTGCTGTAGGGCACGACAACCCTTCACCAAACACCCAAGTGAATCAACACGTGTATTTGAACGTGCCTAATTAACCCTTTACCTCAGGACTATTCATGTAGGATATACTTACATCATGACTATCTATTAGCTGCATTTTATGATGTTTTAGGAACACATGATGTGTTTTCATGGGTACATGTAAAACTTACAGAATCAGATCTTCATCATACCATAAGGACTCAGGACAGGCCCTCACTAGATTGCTCCTATAGGAGCCATCTGATCTGGGTCTATGGGGCAGTGAGTTAATGCAAGCTGAGTGACGTCTGAAAACGAGAGATACCTTGTATAGAAGCTTACTGCATTACTGCTACGTGAATATAATGCCGCATGTCGTAACCCTTGACTTCATGAATATTCATGTAAGAAATAAGTTTATAAGCAAAGAGACTAGACCGTGATTAGACGGTTTCTTCAGAAGCCATCGGATCTAGGTCTATTCTGATTGTAATAGTGTGAAAAGGCGTTAAGAATTATGGAGTAAAGTGTTTATATATGATGAAAGAAGACATACGAAGACAACTACACGCCACCGTCTTAACCACTTAACTGACATTAGATCGAAAAAGACTATAGTTGTATACATATGTTCTATGATGTATGTGTATTAATGTAAGGGGTTATGTATAGAACTATAGTAGAACCCCTCTAAAGCCACCACTAAACCAATAAGCATAGTGGGTTTCAAAAGCACGTGATTACTCAATGCAGGACGAAAGTATAGGAGTTTTTTTCCTAACTTTCGCCCTGCATTAAGCTATCGCTTGTCTGTATGGCCCGAATTAGACGGACATTTGTTGTCGCGTTAGTGCGGGGTTACTGTATAATCTGCTTGATCTAGTACATGTACCAGTGGACTTCACCCTTGAACTCATGATTATCTATACAAGATATCATGAGTGTGTATGTATGATAATTAGCTGGAGTTTTATAATAGCATACAAACAAGAGGCGTTTTGGCCATTCCAAACTGTGCAAACTACAAACAAACCTGTATTAGTTTAAAACCACACAGAACAGACCATGATCAGACGGTCCCTATAGTAACCGTCTGATCTTCATATATTACACTTTGGTCATTATTCTCATTATGTTGTCTTAGTTTCACGCTTCTTGCATATAGATCATGATCCAAGTGTAGCATCGTAGCTGGATTTATCTTAAACATGTACTGCGAGTGTGTAAATTTTAAAATTGGTTGGAAGAGGGTCAGTAAAGCAGGCAGGGGACACAAGTGATCCGAGGAACACCTTTCTAGTTTTTTTGTAACGTCTGACATGCGACGATCGCAACTGTTAGCGTTTACGATCGTCTTAGTTAAACCATCTTTTTAAGACGGACCCAAGGTCTGTATATGGGCTGTTACAAAACTAAAATCACATGTACTGTTTAGCAGTGCTCAATATTGTAGGCCAATGACTCAATGACCAGGGGAGTAAATGTACAGTCGGCTGAGCGGTCATGCAGACTAAAAGTAGACTATAACTAGGTACATTTACTTTACTTTTTTAAGTTTTTTAGAAGCAACAACAACAAACCATATGAGGAAAAGAACATTGGTCTGTTTTACTCAGGAAATTATGACTGTAGTTATTGTAAAATCTCGCTTACGACGACTGAAACTTCATTGTCGATTATCGTTCGTAAGACTTACTTCAGGTTTTCGGGCCTTTACGCCTTTGAAAACAGAGTAGGCCAAGATCAGACGTACCCAGTTTGCCTGTGAAATTTCATAGAAGTCGTTCTACTGTTTATTTCAAAACGAAAATTCCAACGTGATAGTATGGCAATACTCAGTTAATACATATTTATGAAGAGATATAAAGTGATTTATTATATTATATAGACAGAGCTACAGTTAATGGTGCGTACCCAAATACTAAAATATATTATATAGACAGAGCTACAGATAATGGTGCGTACCAAAATACTAAAATATATTATATAGACAGAGCTACAGATAATGGCGCGTACCTAAATACTAAAATACATTATATAGACAGAACTACAGATAAAGGAGCGTACCCAAATACTAAAATATATTATATAGACAGAGCTTAAGATAATGGTGCGTACCAAAATACTAAAATATATTATATAGACAGAGCTACAGATAATGGCGCGTACCTAAATACTAAAATACATTAAATAGACAGAGCTACAGATAAAGGAGCGTACCCAAATACTAAAATATATTATATAGACAGAGCTTAAGATAATGGTGCGTACCCAAATACTGAAATACATTATATAGACAGAGCTTAAGATAATGGTGCGTACCCAAATACTAAAATATATTATATAGACAGAGCTTAAGATAATGGTGCGTACCCAAATACTAAAGATATTATATAGACAGAGCTACAGATAATGGTGCGTACCTAAATACTAAAATACATTAATAAGACAGAGCTACAGATAAAGGAGCGTACCCAAATACTAAAATATATTATATAGACAGAGTTACAGATAATGGTGCGTACCCAAATACTAAAAGATATTATATAGACAGAGCTACAGATAATGGCGCGTACCTAAATACTAAAATACATTATATAGACAGAGCTACAGATAAAGGAGCGTACCCAAATACTAAAATATATTATATAGACAGAGCTACAAATACAGGTGCGTACCCAAATACTAAAACGTCATTATTCAATCTAACCCTTTCCTGTGTGACCAATCTTTAGAAAGAGTGGTCGCAGTATAGGGTTTAGTGGAGAAATATCGGAACTATATTTTTAAAAATGTTTAAATTTACGCATCGTATCAGGACCTTTGTATAATAGATATTCATTATGTCATTATTTCTGTCCATCTTCTCACACAACTCGCCTTTTATTTTGCATTCGATAACATAATAGTTATGGTGACATATAAATGCCATCACTTAACTGCGTAGCTTTTCGCAAACTATGTACGTGTAATGGTGGATATAATAATTACATAAATATCAAACCAGCGAAATCTCGAGCATCCGCGTGAAATTCGAACTATTATCTGAACTCGAAATATTGCATTATGGGGAATGTTTACTGTCACAACTGTTACCTGGTAGAGACGCAGCTTCAAGTCCTTTGCAAACGGAGCAGACCTGGATTTGAGGGTTCCTGTAACGACCGTTTGATCAGGGTCTGTTCTGATTGCTTACGGAATTAAATTACAGTGGTTATATAGTATATACGTGTGCAATTATAAAAAATCCGGTAATAAATATATATCCACGGCGTTATTATTTCTTGCATGAATATTCACAAGGTAAATGCTTAAAACCTGAAAAAAATCTCGAAAGCTGATTATTAGTTTTCGAGTTACCAGTTATTCAACAACAGTTAACCCCTCACAAGCGACAACTGAAAATAGGTTTAATTCTGGGTCATCGGGCGTGTAGTAGCTTAATGCAGGCAGAAAGTTATGCAGAATGCTCATACAAAAGCTTTTTTTAATTACTTTCTCCCCGTTCTAAGTACATTCCATGATATTTGTTAAGTTCTGTCGTAGAAAATTTCGAAATATTCAGGAATAACGGTACAAAAAAACTAACCGTATATTGATGACATACATCAGGACCCTAAAGAACGATACTTATAAGAAGCGTCTGATTTTCATGAAAGTGGTTTCCGAATGCACTATCTTTATGTCAAATATTCGCCGCAAATATACAACGCGAACGTTTTCGCGAAACCTTAGTAGTCCAGTGATGGCAGAAATATGCCACCATATAAGAATGTTATACTTAGAAATGTTGAGTTCAAAATCCGACGAAATGAATTTGGAGATCAAGTTGTGTGACATGTTTAGTGATCGAACTCTGGCACTTCCACAGTACATGCATCGACTTTAGCGTAATTATTGTATATGAACTGACAGGTTTTTGACCAAATTGACAGCTAACATCTTTGCTTTCAATTGTAAGGTCCCCCTAGCACTTAGTCCGCCGTGAAAACACAACGTCTCTTCAACTTTGGATGTTGTGCAATTTCATTACTTCCGAATTGATAAAGTTTTTGAAAAACTGTTGATCGACTATCAAACGGCCTGGATCCTAATGAGACGCTGGGTTACTCGACGTCTCAACTGGATCCAAGCTGCTTGCAAAAGCGAGTCATGTCTGCGATTGTGTGGTAAGGAGTAAGACAGCAGGTATGAGTTATACCAGAGGTAAACTTCACGCGCGGGCAATTCTCTGATTGATGGCATGTCACAGGACGCCGGCAAACTACAAATAGCACTGAGCATTTCTATTGGTTATCGCCAATGACGTCACATAACTTTACACAATTAACAATTATTGTTAGAGCAGACAAAATGGCCGATGTTTCTTCACTAATCACGAACTTGTGTTAAAAAGGAATACATTGTCAGGATTTTACTTTATTCGAATTTTTATGTAGTGTTAACTAAAAAAAAACAACAGGGCAAAACTATAAGAAGTTTGTCAGTTTATTGGAATATAATGTGTAACATTCTACATGAAGTGATTAATCATACGAACTATCAAGTATAGACGTCTTTATTGTTAAATAAAAAAATAATGAATGTTGTTTATATCTAAGTAAACAACAGTGTCAAGCACATAGGGCAACAATGAATACTCGCCCATTTCTGATTCTCATCAGCGGGATTCTATTTCGAGTACTGTCTGTCCACGCGCAGGCCGTGATAACAATGGAATCGGAACCTGTTCCCAAACGCGGAACTTGCCGACTTCGGGAAAAACATCCGGGAGATCGAGAATTCCGTATTGCTTGGCTGGCTCCAAAAGAAGAGTTCCATAATTTTAGTGCTGCCTCATGCGTTGGTGCCTTGAAGCTGGCAATGGCCTACGTTATTCATAAGGAATATTTACACGGCTGGACACTAGGGTGAGTCTTAGCATGGTTTGACTTTCGAACTAGACTTGAATGTGACTGGTTGGTAAATAAACATATAAGCAAGTGATGTATGTATAGAAAGAGAGAATGGCGCAGGGGAAGAGGAGAGAGAGGGTGAGAGTGTGGCTGAGAAAGATTGAGACATGGCATGCTTTCTGCACATCACTGATTGATGACAGAAGACAAAATCGCTGACCACATCACCTGTTTTCTGAGTACACTTCAGAATACATTACAGTAAAACCTCGCAACCCGAAAATTCAAACCTCGATAATCTGAATACTCAAACCTCGATAATCTGAATACTCAAACCTCGATAATCTGAATACTCCAACCTCGATAATCTGAATACTCAAATCTCGATAATCTGAATACTCAAACCTCGATAATCTGAATACTCCAACCTCGATAATCTGAATACTCAAACCTCGATAATCTGAATACTCAAATATCGCTAATCTGAATACTCAAACATCGATAATCTGAATACTCCAACCTCGATAATTAGAACACTCCAACTTCGATAATCTGAACATATCGAAACACAAAACCGCTCATCTGAACACAAAACCTCGCTTATCTGATCACAAAATTCCCCCTAAGTCGAAAACTCAAACCGCTCTAATCCAAATTAATATAATTGTCTTACAATATATGGTGAAAATAATGCAGAAAATTCCTCTGGGAGCAATTTGCAGGACATTTTCATTAATTAACAAGCATTCTGATTTCAGTGACACGGCTTCTTACATATAAACCAAAATATGATTGGTTGTATATGGTTGTATACGACAAAGGATCCCTCTGATCGGGGTCTACAATATTTGCCTCTTTTTAAGGGACACGGGCCACAAAATGACTAGTGCACTTTTTATATTAAACACTTTCTATGATTATCATAGAATACAAAAATGAACCATTACGACATCATCCATACCGAGGAAGACACAAGAAAGGGCAGTGCCTTTATAAACAACGTGATCAACTGGTTAACGCGCTCGACTACAATACCAGGGGTCCGGGTTCGATCCCCCGCCGGACCAAGTCCTTCAGATGAGACTTTACAAACTGAGGTCTGATATATCAGTGTTTAACTCTGGGCATCTAAAAGAACCAGAGAAACTATATCGGTAATAAGAGTAATGCATCGCACCCGAGCATTTCTTCACCGACTCCCCTCTCTCTTGGCCATTCAACTATCCTATAGTTGGCAGAAACAATCGTTAATCAACACAACCAGCCAGCCAACCATAATGCTTGAGGTAAAAGTGCAACTCATGATTTCTCCACCAAACACCCTGTTGAGACCAGTCCTTAGTCTCCTTACAGTCGTCTCTTCTAGGTGGTTGTACCGAGTGGATCACACAATAGCATTTCAGGTATTCTCTGCCGTCTGCACAGGTCCGTTAAAAGAACAAATTTCCCAGTGCAAAATAGGTAATACATTTCCCAATATTTTCAATTTGGGGAACATCTTAATAGAGACCAGCTTTTGATTACAATGTTAAATTTGCAAGGTGAATTAAAATGGGACCAAACTGCTTTGCAAGCCAGTGTTGGTGCCATTTTAATTTACGACTAGGATACGGGCTATTTGATCATAGTCTACTATGTTTACAAAGGCGTCAAAAGACTCCGTAAACTGGTATGATCATCTGTTGGAGAAGAGTCTCAGTTGTCACTACATAAGGTTTAAGGAGAAATAAACGAGATATCTTTAAAAGAGTTTCAAATTTTACTCCATATATACGCTTTTTAACGCCTCCGCAAACAGAGAAGACCCAAATCAGAATCTCCAATAGGAGCTGTCTGATAAGGGTCTGCTTTGTTTGATTATGAAATAATATACGCTTTTATGTGCCGCTAAAAGGTAAGGGAAAGGTTGCAAAATAATAGGTGACTCAAACAGTGCAGAACCTTTTCATCAAAAGGTCCCCCCCCCCCGATCTGAGTGTAAATGTCTGCATGTCCGCAGATACCGAGCGTAACTAGGTTGAACGTACGAGACGGGAAGCATGCAGTGCGTGTGTAATGAACACGTCTTACATGGCCTCGTTTTTTACATTTTAATTGTCACTCGGTCATATTGTCACAAGGGTTACACAACATAACGTAAACAGTCCTTTGTTGAATTAACAATTTGAGACAGAGAGTGTGCATGACTCCAAGGGAGGTAACCAGGACATGTAGTGTAAGACAAAGGGAGGTAACCAGGACAATGTAGTGCAATACGATGTTAGTTAACTCATATTGTCGTCTGCAAACTCTGTTGTCTGCTTACAATTTTCGTTTGCTTACACTCTCCCAGTTTCTTTCCAAAACATTACAACAGTAACAAACAGTTTGGATCCTGATAAGATGCCGAGTTACTCGGCTTCCCATCTGGATCCAAACTGTTTCCAGAGGCAATCATACATGCGGCATTGACAGCGAAACAGTTAACCTTATTGTACTGAACATACACTGTCTGCTGTATTCTGATCCGCTGTCAATTAAACCATTAAGGCCTAATTCTGTAGAATTAGTTCTGTATTATTTCATAAGCAAACAGAGCAGACCCTGACCAGATCTGGGTCTACTCTGTTGGCAAAGACATTAAATGTCGTAGTTATGAGACTGACTTACGAATATGCACGTACAGTATACATGTAATACATGTAACATCGTGACTATTAATTAGATGTTATTTCTTCTCAACTACACGTACACACGGAATGTTTTCGCAATGACAGACATTGTACAATCACATTTACTATATTATATCATATGCAAACACAACACACTCCTGCATGTGGTGTCTGATATGGATCTACTCTGTTTATAAATGCATCAAAATCTCTCTCAGGTAAACGGCTAACTTTTATCAGTTTGAAAATATTTGTTTTCCTAAAATGTTTAAAGTATTATTTCTTTCATATCTATTAAAACGACATCATAATGTCCAACAGTTCGAAGACTGTGATGCCGAGTTACGTATCGTATCATCTGGATCCAAACTGTAAGTCATCAAGAGGTCATCCCATATATTGTAGTTAAGAGGTTTGTGCTCACCAAATCATGAGATTTCTACCGTTACTGTGGCATGTAAGATCATATTAACCGTTTGTTTTAAAGACATGACTTGTTTATTTCAAAGACAATGCATGTGTTTCAAAGGCGGGACTTATTTTTTCAAAAGCATGATTTTTAAAATAAACTCAATGAATGATAATATTACATATTTACAACTTTACAATCATAGTAGGCCCAGATCAGACAGCAAGTGTAGGACAAAGTCTGCTCTGTTTGCTTATAAACTAGTATAAATCCGATTTTACAGGTTCTGTTGTGGTCATTCTATATGTTCTGTTGAGGTCATTCTACAGGTTCTGTTGAGGTCATTCTACAGGTTCTGTTGTGGTCATTCTATATGTTCTGTTGAGGTCATTCTACAGGTTCTGTTGAGGTCATTCGACAGGTTCTGTTGAGGTCATTCTACTGGTTCTGTTGAGGTCATTCTACAGGTTCTGTTGAGGTCATTCTACATGTTCTGTTGTGGTCATTCTACAGGTTATGTTGTGGTCATTCTACATGTTCTGTTGTGGTCATTCTACAGGTTCCGTTGAGGTCATTCTATAGGTTCTGTTGAGGTCATTATACAGGTTCTGTTGAGGTCATTCTTCAGGTTCTGTTGTGGTCATTCTACGTGATCTGTTGTGGTCATTCTACATGTTCTGTTGAGGTCATTCTATGTGTTCTGTTGAGATCATTCTACATGTTCTGTTGTGGTCATTCTATAGGTTCTGTTGTGGTCATTCCACAGGTTCTGTTGTGGTCATTCTACAGGTTCTGTTGATGTCATTCCACAGGTTCTATTGTTGTCATTCTACGTGTTCTGTTGTGGTCATTCTACAGGTTCTGTTGAGGTCATTCTACAGGTTCTTTTGAGGTCATTCTACAGGTTCTGTTGAGGTCATTCTATAGGTTCTGTTGAGGTCATTCTAAGGGTTCTGTTGAGGTCATTCTACAGGCTCTGTTGAGGTCATTCTATAGGTTCTGTCGAGGTCATCCTACATGTTCTGTTTAGGTCATTCTACAGGTTCTGTTGAGGTCATTCTATAGGTTCTGTTGTGGTCATTCTACATGTTCTGTTGAGGTCATTCTACAGGTTATATACTGTGCATGGTTATTCTACATGTTCCGTTGAGGTCATTCTACGTGTTCTGTTGAGGTCATTCTACAGGCTCTGTTGAGGTCATTCTATAGGTTCTGTCGAGGTCATTCTACATGTTCTGTTTAGGTCATTCTACATGTTCTGTTGAGGTCATTCTATAGGTTCTGTTGAGGTCATTCTAAGAGTTCTGTTGAGGTCATTCTACAGGCTCTGTTGATGTCATTCTATAGGTACTGTCGAGGTCATTCTACATGTTCTGTTTAGGTCATTCTACAGGTTCTGTTGAGGTCATTCTATAGGTTCTGTTGAGGTCATTCTACAGGTTCTGTTGAGGTCATTCTACATGTTCGGTTGAGTTCATTCTACAGGTTCTGTTGAGGTCATTCTATAGGTTCTGTTGAGGTCATTCTAAGGGTTCTGTTGAGGTCATTCTACAGGCTCTGTTGAGGTCATTCTATAGGTTCTGTCGAGGTCATTCTACATGTTCTGTTTAGGTCATTCTACAGGTTCTGTTGAGGTCATTCTATAGGTTCTGTTGTGGTCATTCTACATGTTCTGTTGAGGTCATTCTACAGGTTATATACTGTGGTTATTCTACATGTTCTGTTGTGGTCATTCTACGTGTTCCGTTGAGGTCATTCTACAGGTTCTGTTGAGGTCATTCTACAGGTTCTGTTGAGGTCATTCTACGTGTTCTGTTGAGGTCATTCTACATGTTCTGTTGAGGTCAATCTACAGGTTCTTTTGATGTCATTCTATAGGTTCTGTTGGGTTCATAATATTCATAATGTCATTGTTACTTCATACCGTAAATGTTATGCCCCTGTGCAGGTATGTACACCCCTTTGCAGGTATGACGCCCCTGTGTAGGTATGTACGCCCCCCCCCCCCCTGTGCGGGTATGTACGTCCCTCTGCAGGTATGTACGCCCCTGTGCAGATATGTACGCCCCTGTGCAGGTATATACGCCCCTTGTACAGTTATGTACGCCCCTGTACAGGGTATGCTCGCCCCTGTGCAAGTATGTTCGCCCCTTGCAGATATGTACGCCCCTGTGCGGGTATGTACGCCCCTGTGTATGTATGTACGCCCCATGCATGTATGTGCACGTTTTGCCGTCGTTTAACTCTCTCAGTGCCAGCCATTTCGTCTGCTGAACTCAATTTCGTCTGCTGAACACATTTTCGTCTGCTTCAAGTTTTAGAGCGGGCTCTTGTTCAATGTCTATATAAAACAATAAACAGGTGACAAATAGTTTGAATCATGATGAGACGTCGAGTTACTCGGCGTTTTATCTGGATCCAAACCGTTTGCATATGATATCACAGTCATGTCACTGAAGGGGTTTACAATCAAATGTAATATTAACCCTTTACTCCATAAATATGCCTTTCTACGCCTTTGAAAAAGTAAAGTACCTAGTTATAGTGTACTTTCAGTCCGAAGGACTGCTCAGCGGACTGTACATTGTTTACAGAGTAGACCCAGATCTAGAGATTCATGTAGGGGTCATCTGATCTGCGTCTGTTCTGTTTGTTTGTGACATGTGTACTCCGGAGATGGGAATATTTAACTCATTCCTCCAGAAATAGACCCTTCACCTTAACAAGCAGAGTAGACCCAGATCAGACTGTTCCTATAGGAGCCATCTATTCATGGTCTGCTCTGTTTGGTTATGATATGAGATAAATATGATTCTATAGTTTCTGTCATCGCCAAACAATCGTGTGTCAATGTGCTTTTATAACAATTAATCTAATTAATATTCATGATGTCATTATTTCTTACGTGAATATTCATGGAGTAAAATGATAAAAGTGTTTTATGACTGAAGCATTCTCTCTCATGTTTTATAGCACTACAGTAAAACCTTTCTAAACCGGAACTCTAGTAGAGAATAAGTCAGATACTTTTAGACATGTGGTTGCTTAATGCAGGGTGAAGGTCATGCAGAAAACTCCTCTAGGGGCTTTCTGCATGACTTTCACCCTGTATTAAGCTGTCACTTGTCTCCAAGACGGATATTTAAATTATATTGAACGTCCGGTTTAGAGAGGTTTTGCTGTATATATCAGTAATGCCTAGGTCACACATTTACGGATTAGACACTGGATTAGCTACGGATACGATACGACTCCATTCGTGACAATCTGTAACGGTCTGTAGCTTTCCGTATTTAAGACGTAGTCACACGTAATTTTACTTGTATATCCGTGATAAATTTTGAACATCGTCAAAACTTGATCACGGGTCAAACAATCGTGGTACATCCTTACTAAACCGTGTTAGAACGTACGCATCGGTTTTAGTACGTATATTTTTTTATTAATCCGTACTTATTCGTAGGCCTGAAGTCGGATTGCTTAGGTCCATGTCGCTCCGTGCTATTCCGTATCAGACTGTTCTTATTCGTGCTAACCGTTACTTGTACCGTTGCGTACCGTTGTTCACCCGCAGTGTGCACGCCCTGACACGGGTCGTTCCGTATTACATGTAAACCATGTCGTACCGTAACAATCCGTATCTTCGTGGCCCATTTCCTACGTTATCCTACCAAAATACATCAAAACCGTTGTATGCATCCGTATCGGACTACGGAACTTGAGATTTCCGGGGTCATCCGTGATATTTAATCCGTAGTGGAACCGGCGAGGTGCTCCGTGAATGTGTGACCTAGACATTAGACTGAAACATCCGTATCAAATAAACTATCAAACCAAATTGAAGCGTTCACGACGAATATATGAAGACTGATTTGTTTAATGTTTTAATCCTTCCTCTGTTGAATATGCATGTAAGACATAATGATGTCATGAATATTTATTCGCTGCTTTTTATATTGTTATATGTACACAGGAACTTTTGAAAACTGTAGAGTTGGATCTATTATAAATTCATAAGCAATAGAGCATATCCTGATCAGACGGCTCCTACAGGAGTTGTCTGATCTGGGTCTACTCTGTTTGCAAGGCGTGAAAAAGAAAATATTTGATATGAATCAAACGGTTAATGACACATGAACAAAACGCATTTGGCCCTTGTAAAACTACAGAATCAGCTAACGCATTTGGCCCTTGTAAAACTACAGAATCAGCTAACGCATTTGGCCCTTGTAAAACTACAGAATCAGCTAACGCATTTGGTCCTTGTAAAACTACAGAATCAGCTAACGCATTTGGCCCTTGTAAAACTACAGAATCAGCTAACGCATTTGGTCCTTGTAAAACTACAGAATCAGCTAACGCATTTGGCCCTTGTAAAACTACAGAATCAGCTAACGCATTTGGCCCTTGTAAAACTACAGAATCAGCTAACGCATTTGGCCCTTGTAAAACTACAGAATCAGCTAACGCATTTGGCCCTTGTAAAACTACAGAATCAGCTAACGCATTTGGCCCTTGTAAAACTACAGAATCAGCTAACGCATTTGGTCCTTGTAAAACTACAGAATCAGCTAACGCATTTGGCCCTTGTAAAACTACAGAATCAGCTTCGAACAATTAGTACTTGTAAAACTACAGAATCAGCTAACGCATTTGGCCCTTGTAAAACTACAGAATCAGCTAACGCATTTGGCCCTTGTAAAACTACAGAATCAGCTTCGAACAATTAGTACTTGTAAAACTACAGAATCAGCTTCGAACAATTAGTACTTGTAAAACTACAGAATCAGCTTCGAACAATTAGTACTTCAGCTATCGAAACAAATTCAACTGTTTATCTGATGATGAATATTTATTAAGAATGTATAAATATTAATTAGCTAAATGTTTCTAAAAGCACATGAACAAGACAAACTTATGTCCTTGTAAAAACTTGAGAGTCTTGATCTGTAATCACATAAGCAAACAGAGCAGATCCTGATCAGATAGTTCCTGTAGGGACCGTTCATCTGATGTGCTTTATTTGCAAATGCATAAAAACGCGTCTCTGTAATTCAAATTATATTTGAAGGGAGCCAAAGATAAAGTGTAGCAGATGACAGATTGATTTTGTAGACGACTATTTCGCAGCGCGCAATGTGTTAAAATATCATCATGGGCTTCAACCCACGAAGTGTCATATATTTAGCAACCAACTTAAAATCACGGACAGTTTGGATCCAGGTCAGACACCGTTAAAATATGTTCTTCCATGGATGTGGAATATTTTGACATGTTCAGATAGTTTTTTTTTCAATAAACAGATTAAAACATAATTTAATCGAATAGAATAAATGCAAATTTTGAAGCATGCGATATTTTAACATTACAGGGTTTAAAACGCTAAATCTGTCATGTTTCCTTTGAGGGACATTTTGATGTTATGAGTTGTCGCCTGTGCCGTTTGTGTTTGTCAAGTGGCACGTTTTGACATATTTTAACTCTCATCCCGCTATTTGCAACCTCACTCGCATGTGCAAACAGCTTGGATCCAGATGAGACGCGGAGTTACTCGGCGTCTGATCAGGATCCAAGCTGTTTGACACCCGGTAAACGGTTCCTCAAAAGCTTGATTAAATCGACAATAGTCAGAATGGTTCCAGATGCAAATTGGAGTAGAAAATTATTTTCGTCATTGTGTTGTAAGGGTTTACCTTTACCGCGCTAGACCAATTGTCGTCTGCAAAAAGTATCGTCAGCTGCAGTTCTCAAGCCATGAAGGTCAGTGTTTCGTCGCATTTTTACTAACGCGATACCAGTCTGTCAAACCGTATGGAACATAAAGAGACGAGGACTGACTCGGGATTATCTGTATCCAAACGGGCTTACAAAATATTTCACATTTTCAATCGTGATTTGCAAAACGTTTAAAACGGTGAGACTAAGTGTAAAGAAAGCCATATAGATATTAGCCAAAACAATTAATTTCATTAAAAGCGAGACACTTTTGAGTTTCAGTTTCTAAATGAAACGGTTGACATTCTGTGCTTCTCTTCTTTCAAGTTCTAGCAACATGTATAATAAACAAGCTGCTGCCTTTTAACGCATTTGCATGCACAGTAGATTTTGGAGAGTGGGGGGGGGGCTGTCTGATCAACATCTACTCTGGTTTCTCTTATTCGGGTCGCTAATTCTCCGATGTTTGCCATGTTGATAAACATCCTTAGTTGATCTTTTAAAACAAGACATAAATGAGTAATTGACCAGGTACTGTTGAACTTCGATATCTCGAAATTCAAAGGACGATGCCAAATAGTTCGAGATAACAGAAGTTCGAGTCATCCGATATTTAATCTAAGCAATTTCTCAAATCCACAGCTTAAAGCAGGTCTAAAGTAATGCCGAAAGCTCCTGTATGAGCACTCAGCATTACTTTCGACCTGTGTCAAGTTTTCACGTCTATTTCTAGATATGCATAGTGGTACAGTTTAGAACATTTCTTTATTGTTGATTTTGGAAGGACCGAACTTTTACCACGAGTTATACCAGTGTTCGAGTTAACCGAGTTCGATATTTCGAGGTTCAATTGTATACATGTATGATTAATAGTATTCAACTGGTGGACGTCAATTTTAACCCTTCACTCCATGAATATACATATAATAAATAATGACATCATGAACGGACAGACAGACGGACGGACGAACGGATGAATGAATGGATAAATAGATGGATGGATGGACGAATGGGCGGAAGGACAGATGGATTGACGGACGGACGGTTGGTTTGATTGATTGATGGATGGATGGATAGATGGATGGGTGGATGGATGGATGGATGGATGGATGGATGGATGGATGGATGGATGGATGGATGAATGGATGGATGGATGGATGGATGGATGGATGGATGGATGGATGGATGGATGGATGGATGGATGGATGGATGGATGGATGGATGGATGGATGGATGGATGGATGGATGGATAGATGGATGGATGGGTGAATGGATGAATGGATGGATGGATGGATGGATGGATATAACAATTGTGTGCATGAATATTCGGTAGAAGTTGAGATATGGAGATACAGAACAGCGACAGGTTAATTAAGCAGTTACACCATAGAGACAAGACATACAAATACAATGTACCACCACTCAGGAGCTTCATGAAAATGCTCCTCTGAACAGTCAGCTTGTGTATTTCAGCCGACTGTAGGCATCCGACAGGGATGCTTGTTGTGGTCGGTCATGTTTTATTTTGGCATTACGAACAATGTAAATGTTTGCCCTAGCAGATACTGTAAGGTCATATCTAGATCATTTATAAACAAAAGAGCACACTCTGTTCAGACAGCTCCAACAGGACCTGTCTAATCTCAATCTAGTCTGTTTGCCAATGTGTGAAAATGCTTCGTTATCGCACTATGGGTAAAGTTTTAATTGTGGTCATTTAACCCTTTCTCTTAGGGACAGTTAGTTAGAAATATTGACATCATGAATATTAATTAGCTCATTTTATAGTGTGGCATTACGATTTCTACAAGGGCCGTCTGATCTGGATATTCTCTGTTTGCAAATATTTGAAATGCTTCTTTGTCGCACAATGGCTTAAATCTACACCATGATCATGTGTATGAGTTTTCTCCATGTAATGCAGAGTTTATACCATGTATACATGTTTTCTCCATGTAATGCAGAGTTTATACCATGTATACATGTTTTCTCCGTGTAATGCAGGGTTAATACCATGTATACATGTTTTCTCCATGTAATGCAGAGTTTATACCATGTATACATGTTTTCTCCGTGTAATGCAGGGTTAATACCATGTATACATGTTTTCTCCATGTAATGCAGAGTTTATACCATGTATACATGTTTTCTCCATGTAATGCAGAGTTTATACCATGTATACATGTTTTCTCCATGTAATGCAGAGTTAATACCATGTATACATGTTTTCTCCATGTAATGCAGGGTTAATACCATGTATACATGTTTTCTCCGTGTAATGCAGAGTTAATACCATGTATACATGTTTTCTCCATGTAATGCAGGGTTTATACCATGTGTACGTGTTTTCTCCATGTAATGCAGAGTTAATACCATGTATACATGTTTTCTCCATGTAATGCAGGGTTAATACCATGTATACATGTTTTCTCCGTGTAATGCAGAGTTTATACCATGTGTACGTGTTTTCTCCATGTAATGCAGGGTTAATACCATGTGTATAGTTAACCCATTCCCTCATTTACTATTTTGCGACCCGACCTCTTTGAATAAATCTACTGAAAAGGAGCATTTACTAGAAAAGGGGAAGATTTTAGAATTGCGTAGCTTTGCAACAATTGTGATAAATAGAGCATTTGCTACATAGGAGCAATTTTCTATTTATCATAATGGTTTCATAAAAAAAACTTTTACAGAGGCATCAAAATAGCGTCAGTGTGAGGGAATGGTGTAACTATGAAGACAATACGGCTGGTTTAATAGGGTTTACACGGCAAAGCCCTGTGACAATACGGCTGGTTTAATAGGGTTTACACGGCAAAGCCCTGTGACAATACGGCTGGTTTAATAGGGTTTACACGGCAAAGCCCTGTGACAATACGGCTGGTTTAATAGGGTTTACACGGCAAAGCCCTGTGACAATACGGCTGGTTTAATAGGGTTTACACGGCAAAGCCCTGTGACAATACGGCTGGTTTAATAGGGTTTACACGGCAAAGCCCTGTGACAATACGGCTGGTTTAATAGGATTTATACGGCAAAGCTCTGTGACGCATTCTTTACTGTGGCTGTGATCAATTGTTTCATTTGCACACTCATTTCGTCATGATCCGAATGAATGATGTATGTATGTATGAAGACAGGCCATGAGGTAATGGAGATACACAGTTGGTATATATCATCACGTATCGCTGTGTGTCGTACAGTAATATAGTAGAGCATAATATATAGCGACAGCTTTACACCCTCTCCCTGTTCAATATCTACATACATATGTACGAAATAATGATATGATGACTATTTTTCAGCTTGATTATAAATACAAGATGGCAGCCACTGTAGAATCTGGGCCCGTATTCATAAAACGTTTAAGGAGGAAACGAAGAAATACTTGAATACTACTCAGTCTTATAAAGTCAGTATAGGTAAAGGTTTTAAAGAGAAATACAACTTTATACAAAGTACATTTTAACAAAGTATTCTAATAGGCATTGGATGGAAATTTACACTATAGTTTTGATATTGATGTAGATGGAAATTTCTCCTTCAGCTCTTCTAAGCTTCAAATATTCCTATTGATTTTTATGAATATGGGCCTAGGGTGATCTATATAATTTCATAAGCAAACATAGCACACCCTGATCAGACGGTTCCTATAGGAGCCGTCTGATATGGGTTTACTCTGTTTGCAAATGTGTGATAATGCATTTATATGAATGAAGTGTTAACCCTTTACATCATAAAGACATTTCAATGTATTTCTAAAACACAGCAGACCAAGACCAGGCAGCTACAGTGGGGGTCTTCTTATCATAGTCAAGACCATGCGGCTACAGTGGGGGTCTTCTGATCATAGTCAAGACCAGGCGGCTACAGTGGGGGTCTTCTGATCATAGTCTGCTCTACGTGCTTATGAAATAATACAGTACCGTGGTAAAATTCCCTAGTGCATACACGTACCAACATTGTAAAAACACCAGCTAATTATAAGTCATAGTCATAAGTTGTTACAGATTTATATCAGATATTCACCTGACAAGGGCTAATGAATAAGAAATGTGTCATTAAACGCACCTTAATGCTTTATGTAGCAATTTCGCCCAAGGTCATGTGTAAATAACATGTACATGTACTACATGTCAAAAACAAGTCAAAACTCCCAATGAGGGATCTTGTTCAGTAATCTGCCTTGAATACTCTCCCAAAAACTTTGAAAAAAATCTAGGTCTTGCTGGTTGGTTTCCTCTGATTTTATCGTTGATCACTTTGCACCACAATAGTACATCTGGCTTTAAATATATCATATAAGAATAATCAAATGATTATGACATTTGTTATATACTCTCTTGGATTATTTAATGTTTAGAGTTTAAAGAAAATGATCTTTCTTTAAATTTCAAATCAAAACCTCATTGAAATACAAGAGAAATAACTGAGTGATCCAACTAAAAGGACCTACTTATCATTTGGTATACCTTTGTGTTTATATATCAAGGGAGATAATTTGCAACTGAACAATATCTCCCACAACGACTTATTTCAACTGGCCTTTGTATTTGAGTGTTACTGTTGTAGCACCAGATGCATGTATTGTCATATCGAACTACCGATGTGGTAGTATTTGGACCATATCTGTGTTATATGGCGCAGTCCTACTCACGTTTGAGAGACAATCGCACATGTTCTCAACCTTTATACCGCAAATCGCCATAGATCAGCAATTGTAAACAGTATGGATCTAGATGAGACGCCGAGAAACTTTGTGTCTCGTCAGAATCCAGTCTGTTTGGCACCCAGTCAGTAGTTTCTCTAAAGCTTGATCGAATCGCAGGTATTCAAATATTGAACCAGGTCTAAATTTGAGCAGTCATAACTTTAAGGTAAAGGATAATATACAGCCTACGTGTCAACCTGTCAATCATGCACATAATGACTGTATACGTAATAGATATCAGATCGCTACATGACCTCTTCAACTTGTGCACTTCAGTTCGATAGCTAAATATGTGGTACAGTTATCTCCCCCTAATTACTCTCTTAAAAGCTGTAGGTCCTATTAATTGGTTTCCTCTTATTAATCGTTGACCTCTTTGCACTCAAATACTTATAAAAGAAGTTGTTATGTACATATTTTATTTTACGACAATTCTATTGAACTATTTAATGTTTAAATAAAGTAAATAAATGTATCCTTTAAATATCAAATCAAATAGCAACACCATTTCATTAAAATTCATGAGTTTCACATTTGGCATGCCTTTGTGCTTATCTGTCACGTTAGAGTATTTAGTTTAATATAAACTAAATGCATTTTAATAAAACCCTTTAGTACCTGTTTCTCTCTTGAATATTCATATAAAATAATTACTGTGTAGATATTAATAATATGAATGTTATAATGTTTTGAGCAACCGTCAACTTGTCTTTCCAAAATTTGGTCAGATCATTATACCAGAAGGAACAAGCATAATCAAAATGGCATTGGATAAGAGATAAAACCAATAGTATAGTAGTATAATCTGTGAGATAATAATTATTTTGCTTTCTGTTTCTGGGTCGACTCTGTATGCAAATGCGGGAACGGTTATCCCTTATACCGCTACCGCATCGCGCTGCCTTAACTCTTTTCGCGCTACCTCAATACTTATTCTGCTACCTTAACTCTTATCTTTCTATCTAATCCCTCACTCGCTACCTTAACTCCTTCCCCGATACCTTAACCTTAATCCGCTATTCAGTGTATGTCTAGTATTGGCAAATAGTTTGATGAGACGCCGAGTAAATCAGCGTCTCACCAGTAGGCAAGCTGTTTGACACTTGGTAAATAGTTCTCAAAAGCTTCATCGAATTGGAAGCAGTCAAAACTGCACCAGATCCAAATTTGAGCTCAAACTTACAGTGGGATAGGCGAGAAGCTTACAGTAGAGTAAGAGTTGGGCGAGAAACTTACAGTGGAGTAAGAGTTGAGCAAGAAACTTACAGTGGGGTAAGAGTTACGCGAGAAACTTACAGTGGAGTAAGAGTTATGCGAGAAACTTACAGTGGGATAAGAGTTAGGCGAGAAGCTTACAGTGGAGTAAGAGTTGAGCAAGAAACTTACAGTGGGGTAAGAGTTACGCGAGAAACTTACAGTGGGGTAAGAGTTACGCGAGAAGCTTACAGTGGAGTAAGAGTTGAGCGAGAAACTTACAGTGGGGTAAGAGTTACGCGAGAAACTTACAGTGGGGTAAGAGTTACGCGAGAAGCTTATGTAAACAGTGGAGTAAGAGTTGAGCGAGAAACTTACAGTGGGGTAAGAGTTACGCGAGAAACTTACAGTGGGGTAAGAGTTAAGAGTTAAGCGAGAATCTTACAGTGGAGTAACAGTTGAGCAAGAAACTTACAATGGAGTAAGAGTTATGCGAGAAGCTTACAGTGGGGTAAGAGTTGAGCGAGAAACTTACAATGGAGTAAGAGTTACGCGAGAAACTTACAGTGGAGTAAGAGTTGAGCGAGAAACTTACGGTGAGGTAAAAGTTAAGAGTTGAGCGAGAAGCTTACAGTGGAGTAAGAGTTACGCGAGAAACTTACAATGGGGTAAGAGTTACGCGAGAGGCTTACAGTGGGATAAGAGTTACGCGAGACGCTTACAGTGGGAGTAAGAGTTACGCGAGAGGCTTACAGTAGGGTAAGAGTTACGCGAGAGGCTTACAGTAGGGTAAGAGTTACGCGAGAGGCTTACAGTGGGGTAAGAGTTACGCGAGAGGCTTACAGTAGGGTAAGAGTTACGCGAGAGGCTTACAGTGGGGTAAGAGTTACGCGAGAGGCTTACAGTAGGGTAAGAGTTACGCGAGAGGCTTACAGTGGGATAAGAGTTACGCGAGACGCTATACGGGGTAGAGTTAGGCGAGAAGCTTACAGCGAGGTAAGATACGCGAGAAACTTACAGTGGGGTAAGAGTTAAGCGAGAAGCCTATTATAGTGGGGTAAGAGTTACGCGAGAAACTTACAGTGGGGTAAGAGTTAAGCGAGAAGGACCACATTATGTGTTCTTGTTAATGGGTAGGTCATACATGTCTTATGTGTTCTACTTGGGCGCACCAAATGCTTTTTCGTACACAGAGAATAGTGATAGTATATGTTGTTTATACAGGGTTAATAAATCATGTATTGTGTGTTCTTTCTACGGGATAGTCAATACCTGTATACTGTGTCGTTTGTTCTTTCTACGGGGTAGGCAATACCTGTATACTGTATTGTGTTGTCTTTCTACGGGGTAGGACATACATGTATACTGTATTGTTTGTTCTTTCTACGTGGTAGGCCATACGTGTATACTGTATTGTTTGTTCTTTCTACGTGGTAGGCCATACATGTATACTGTATTGTTTGTTCTTTCTACGGGATAGGCCATACATGTATACTGTATTGTTTGTTCTTTCTACGGGGTAGGTCATACATGTATACTGATCACATTTGCTAATTGGTCATCCGTTAATCTTAAATATTTATTTTAAAACTAATTAATATGTTTCTTAAACTCTGCATACAAGTTGGCATACACATAACCTTTCAATGATTACTCTTCTGCAATCAAGTGTTCTTTATTTTAGGCACATTGCATTTGCATACAGTCGTCTGGTTTTCATATTTTGACCAATTAGAACGTTTGCTGAGCTTACTATGTGTTATATCGAAGCACAAAGTGTGCTATTTCCTACAGAGTGAATGGTTACATTATGTGTTCTTCTTACAGCTGGGTCATACATGTATTATATGTACTGTTGAGTTGGGTCATACATGTATTATAATTATGTTGAGCTGGGTCATACATGTATTATATGTGCTGTTGAGCTGGGTCATACATGTATTATATGTACTGTTGAGCTGGGTCATACATGTATTATATGTACTGTTGAGTTGGGTCATACATGTATTATATGTACTGTTGAGCTGGGTCATACATGTATTATATGTACTGTTGAGCTGGGTCATACATGTATTATATGTACTGGTGAGCTGGGTCACACGTGTATTATATGTACTGTTGAGCTGGGTCATACATGTATTATATGTACTGTTGAGTTGGGTCATACATGTATTATATGTACTGTTGAGCTGGGTCATACATGTATTATATGTACTGTTGAGCTGGGTCATACATGTATTATATGTACTGGTGAGCTGGGTCACACGTGTATTATGTGTACTGTTGAGTTGGGTCATACATGTTTTACGTGTACTGGTGAGCTGGGTCATACATGTATTATATGTACTGTTGAGCTGGGTCATACATGTATTATATGTACTGTTGAGCTGGGTCGTACATGTATTATATGTACTGTTGAGCTGGGTCATACATGTATTATATGTGCTGTTGAGCTGGGTCATACATGTATTATATGTACTGTTGAGCTGGGCCATACATGTATTATATGTACTGTTGAGCTGGGTCATACATGTATTATATGTACTGGTGAGCTGGGTCATACATGTATTATATGTACTGTTGAGCTGGGTCATACATGTATTATATGTACTGTTGAGCTGGGTCATACATGTATTATATGTGCTGTTGAGCTGGGTCATACATGTATTATATGTACTGTTGAGCTGGGTCATACATGTATTATATGTACTGTTGAGCTGGGCCATACATGTATTATATGTACTGTTGAGCTGGGTCATACGTTTTATATGTACTGTTGAGCTGGGTCATACATGTATTATATGTACTGTTGTGCTGGGTCATACATGTATTATATGTACTGTTGAGCTGGGCCATACATGTATTATATGTACTGGTGAGCTGGGTCATACGTTTTATATGTACTGTTGAGCTGGGTCATACATGTATTATATGTACTGTTGAGCTGGGCCATACATGTATTATATGTACTGGTGAGCTGGGTCATACGTTTTATATGTACTGTTGAGCTGGGTCATACATGTATTATATGTACTGTTGAGTTGGGTCATACATGTATTATATGTGCTGTTGAGCTGGGTCATACATGTATTATATGTGCTGTTGACCTGGGTCATACATGTATTATATGTACTGTTGAGCTGGGTCATACATGTATTATGTGTACTGTTGAGCTGGGTCATACATGTATTATATGTACTGTTGAGCTAGGTCATACGTGTATTATGTGTACTGGTGAGCTGGGTCATACATGTATTATATGTACTGTTGAGCTGGGTCATACATGTATTATGTGTAATGTTGAGCTGGGTCATACGTGTATTATGTGTACTGTTGAGCTGGGTCATACATGTACTATGTGTACTGATGAGCTGGGTCATACATGTATAATATGTACTGCTGAGCTGGGTCATACATGTATTATGTGTACTGGTGAGCTGGGTCATACATGTATTTTGTGTACTGTTGAGCTGGGTCATACATGTATTATGGGTACCGGTGAGCTGGGTCATACATGTATTATGTGTACTGTTGATCTGGGTCATACATGTATTATGTGTACTGTTGAGCTGGGTCATACATGTATTATATGTACTGTTGAGCTGGGTCATACATGTATTATATGTACTGTTGAGCTAGGTCATACGTGTATTATGTGTACTGGTGAGCTGGGTCATACATGTATTATATGTACTGTTGAGCTGGGTCATACATGTATTATGTGTAATGTTGAGCTGGGTCATACGTGTATTATGTGTACTGTTGAGCTGGGTCATACATGTACTATGTGTACTGATGAGCTGGGTCATACATGTATTATATGTACTGCTGAGCTGGGTCATACATGTATTATGTGTACTGGTGAGCTGGGTCATACATGTATTTTGTGTACTGTTGAGCTGGGTCATACATGTATTATGGGTACCGGTGAGCTGGGTCATACATGTATTATGTGTACTGTTGATCTGGGTCATACATGTATTATGTGTACTGTTGAGCTGGGTCATACATGTATTATGTGTACTGTTGAGCTGGGTCATACATGTATTATGTGTACTGTTGAGCTGGGTCATACATGTATCATGTGTACTGTTGAGGTACATCATATGTTATTTCCTACATAGAGAGTATTTACATTTTTAGGTCTTTCTATAGGGTGGAGCATACATGCATTATGTGTTCTATTGAGGTGGATCATGTGCAATTTCCTATAGAGCGAATGGTCACATTATACTGTACTTTTTCAACAGGTCGAGTCTACATGTATTATGCGTACTTTCGAAACAGTCTTTCTTGGATCATACGTGTGGTATGTGTTCTATCTACAGATTGGATTATTCATGTTTTATGTGTTCTTTACTTAGGATAAATATTCACACGATGTGTTCTTTTTACCGGGCGATTCATGCCATTTTGTGTTCTCTTTTCCTTCAGATCCAAATGGTACGACTCAGGCTGTGACTCGAAGAAAGCCTTGGCTGCAGCTGTTGACGCTGTGGAAAATTATGACCCGGATGTTTTCATCGGGCCACCATGTTCAACAGGTAGGAGCATGCGTTCGTCCTTTGACCCATTCCCACATATTGGAAATGTTTGATTCCTCTGTAAATTTCACTTTTTTTTCAACCATTGTCATAAACGGAACATTTGCTCAATAAAAGCAAATGCTCTATATATCACAAAAGTTTCAAAAAACTTTCCTTTCCAGTAGATTTATTGACAGAGGCTGGGTCTGAAAATAGCCTATGTGGGAATGGTCTAAAATAGTCTGTGGAGGAATGGGTCAAAGTTACAGTAAAACCCCGCTTAACCGCCCGTTCAACTTACATGTAGTAGCAATGATGGTTTATAAGACCGGTGGCAACTCATGTTAAAGCCGTGTATAATTGAGGAAATAAAGAGATCAACCAATCAATCCTTCACGTCTTTGCAAACAGGGTAGACCCAAATCAAATTACATTTGTACTTCTGTAGGATCCGTCAGACCAGGGTCTGCTCTGTTTGCTTATGAAATTTTAATAGAACTAACTGTACAATTTCATCAAAAGCCAATACGCATCGGATAATTTCGATAAGATTCGACCATTTCCGACTAGTCGAGATTACGAAAGAAACAGACTGATTGACTAATGACCCACGTGGCATTCAAGTATTTTTTATTTGAATTTCATTAGACAGTAGATGTATCAATGTACGGTAAAACCTCTCCTTTGATTAGCTTTCTGCATGACTTTCACACCAATACAAAATTTAGCCCTGACCATTGAGGCAATTTTGTTCTACATGAAACAGTGTTTAGCTTTCAACCCATTGTCTGTTAAACGTGATCTGACTGGCATTTACAAGTATGTGTAACTCGGCATCTCATCAGGATCCAAACTGTCTGACACTCGGTCAATAGTCTCTCATAAACGTGTAGTAGCATTAATGTTGTGTTGAACAAGTAATGTTAGCTTGTTTGAACATTAAGGAAGTTTTAACCCGTTCCCTCGTATAAACGCTTGTTCACACCTTTGCAAATAGAGTCAATACATATCAGACGCCTCCTGTCTGTCCAGTTTGGTTCCTGTCTGCTCTGTTTGGCTCCTGTCTGCTCTGTTTGGCTCCTGTCTGCTCTGTTTGGCTCCTGTCTGCTCTAGACGCCTCCTGTCTGCTCTGTTTGCTTCCTGTCTGCTCTATTTGCTTATGAAATTATAAACAGTTAGACTCTTCAGTTTCTAATAATACCAAAAATGCATGTGTGCATATGCCATTTGAAGAGTTCAGCTAATAAATATTCATATTATCATTTATTACATGAATACTCAACAGGAAAGGGGTAACACATATAGTCAGCTGCTGAATTCCATATCTTTATTAACCCCATACATCATGTACACGCCTTTTAATACCTTTGCAAACTGGGACGACCCAGACGAGACGGCTCCTGTAAGAGCCGTCTGATTAGTGATCTGCTCTGTTTCTTGTGTTCATATACCAACATAAAATATCTACTTAATATTCATAAAGTCATTGTTTCTTATATGGATACTGAACGAGAAATGGGTTTATACTTTCCTTGATATCTGCACCTGTTTTTGGTCTTTCCAAACCAGCAGACCCAGTGCCTGCTCAGAAAACTAAGTTTACTTAAAATTTCGAGTGGCACTTATTTTGACACATCATGAAGATTCTGAAGATTGTCAATTTGCTCTTATAGATATCGATTCCCATATGGCACAAAATAAACCGTTTTCATCGATACTTATAATCGGCCTTGGTCGATCATTTAACGAAACTAAAACGCTACAGCGATACTAATATATTGGCGAATTCGTCTTTGGTATCAAACACGTGACAGTTTTGACCTCCTCGGCGTTTATTCGATTGTTTTTCCTGCGATGATATACATCGTTTCAGCATAATAAACAAATGATTTGATATAATATATGTAATTGTTAGGCATTTTTAAAACACGTTACAAATAGAGGCTATCACTTTAACTCTGTGCTGCGTGAATACTGATACATGATGTATATCAATAGCTGCGTGAATACTGATGCATGATGTATATCAATAGCTGCGTGAATACTGATGCATGATGTATATCAATAGCTGCGTGAATACTGATACATGATGTATATCAATAGCTGCGTGAATACTGATGCATGATGTATATCAATAGCTGCGTGAATACTGATGCATGATGTATATCAATAGCTCGTGAATACTGATACATGATGTATATCACTAGCTGCGTGAATACTGATGCATGATGTATATCACTAGCTGCGTGAATACTGATGCATGATGTATATCAATAGCTGCGTGAATACTGATGCATGATGTATATCAATAGCTGCGTGAATACTGATGCATGATGTATATCAATAGCTGCGTGAATACTGATGCATGATGTATATCAATGTACTGCGTGAATACTGATACATGATGTATATCAATGTACTGCGTGAATACTGATGCATGATGTATATCAATGTACTGCGTGCATACTGATGCATGATGTATATCAATAGCTGCGTGAATACTGATACACGATGTATATCAATGTACTGCGTGAATACTGATGCATGATGTATATCACTAGCTGCGTGAATACTGATGCATGATGTATATCAATAGCTGCGTGAATACTGATACATGATGTATATCAATAGCTGCGTGAATACTGATACATGATGTATATCAATGTACTGCGTGAATACTGATACATGATGTATATCAATGTACTGCGTGAATACTGATGCATGATGTATATCAATGTACTGCGTGAATATTGATACATGATGTATATCAATGTACTGCGTGAATACTGATACATGATGTATATCAATGTACTGCGTGAATACTGATACATGATGTATATCAATGTACTGCGTGAATACTGATACATGATGTATATCAATGTACTGCGTGAATACTGATACATGATGTATATCAATGTACTGCGTGAATACTGATACATGATGTATATCACTAGCTGCGTGAATACTGATACATGATGTATATCAATGTACTGCGTGAATACTGATGTATGATGTATATCACTAGCTGCGTGAATACTGATACATGATGTATATCACTAGCTGCGTGAATACTGATACATGATGTATATCAATGTACTGCGTGAATACTGATGTATGATGTATATCACTAGCTGCGTGAATACTGATACATGATGTATATCAATAGCTGCGTGAATACTGATACATGATGTATATCAATAGCTGCGTGAATACTGATGCATGATGTATATCAATAGCTGCGTGAATACTGATGCATGATGTATATCACTAGCTGCGTGAATACTGATGCATGATGTATATCACTAGCTGCGTGAATACTGATGCATGATGTATATCAATAGCTGCGTGAATACTGATGCATGATGTATATCAATAGCTGCGTGAATACTGATGCATGATGTATATCAATAGCTGCGTGAATACTGATGCATGATGTATATCAATAGCTGCGTGAATACTGATGCATGATGTACTGATACATGATGTATATCAATGTACTGCGTGAATACTGATGCATGATGTATATCAATGTACTGCGTGAATACTGATGCATGATGTATATCAATAGCTGCGTGAATACTGATACATGATGTATATCAATGTACTGCGTGAATACTGATGCATGATGTATATCACTAGCTGCGTGAATACTGATGCATGATGTATATCAATAGCTGCGTGAATACTGATACATGATGTATATCAATAGCTGCGTGAATACTGATACATGATGTATATCAATGCACTGCGTGAATACTGATACATGATGTATATCAATGTACTGCGTGAATACTGATGCATGATGTATATCAATGTACTGCGTGAATACTGATACATGATGTATATCAATGTACTGCGTGAATACTGATACATGATGTATATCAATGTACTGCGTGAATACTGATACATGATGTATATCAATGTACTGCGTGAATACTGATACATGATGTATATCAATGTACTGCGTGAATACTGATACATGATGTATATCAATGTGCTGCGTGAATACTGATACATGATGTATATCAATGTACTGCGTGAATACTGATGTATGATGTATATCACTAGCTGCGTGAATACTGATACATGATGTATATCAATAGCTGCGTGAATACTGATGCATGATGTATACCAATAGCTGCGTGAATACTGATCCATGATGTATATCAATAGCTGTGTGAATACTGATACACGATGTATATCACTAGCTGCGTGAATACTGATACATGATGTATATCACTAACTGCGTGAATACTGATACATGATGTATATCAGTGTGCTGCGTGAATACTGATACATGATGTATATCACTAGCTGCGTGAATACTGATACATGATGTATATCACTAGCTGCGTGAATACTGATACATGATGTATATCACTAGCTGCGTGAATACTGATACATGATGTATATCACTAGCTGCGTGAATACTGATGCATGATGTATATCACTAGCTGCGTGAATACTGATACATGATGTATATCACTAGCTGCGTGAATACTGATACATGATGTATATCAGTGTGCTTCGTGAATACTGATGCATGATGTATATCACTAGCTGCGTGAATACTGATACATGATGTATATCACTAGCTGCGTGAATACTGATACATGATGTATATCACTAGCTGCGTGAATACTGATACATGATGTATATCAGTGTGCTGCGTGAATACTGATGCATGATGTATATCAATAGCTGATGATTTATAACGGCATCTGTACACACTTTTTTATCCATGGCAGAAACTGTAGTGTCAGATCTACATTATTTTATAAGCGTACAGGAACCTCTGATCTGTGTCTACTCTGTTTACAAAAGCGTTAGAAGGCATACTGAATACAGAGGGACAAGTCCAGTCGCAACTTTACGTAAGTGTATGATGTACCGTATGGTTCCGTGTTCGCATGATGTTGGTCAGTATGGCGCCCGTTAAGTGTCCGGAGATTGCATAGGACCTGTGTATATCCCATGAATACGTAACAATAATGACCATTCTTTACAGTAGAACCTGTCCTAAGCGGCCATTCATTTATTGAAAATAGGAGCTTTAAAAAAGCAGGTGGTTGCTTAATGCAGGACAAACGTAATACAGAAAGCTGTTATATGAGCTCGTTGTATTACGTTTCACCTGCATTAAGGTAGCACCTGATGTATATAATCCTAATCAGACCTGTTTTGATGGTTGCTTAAGGCAGGTTCTACTATAATGTATTTCAGGACTACTGGGCGTGGCACAATTGGGGTCTATATGGAATTTGCCTGTGTTCGGCTGGGTCTCGGATCTGCTGGATTCCAACGACACAAAGAAGTACACAACGTTAGTGCGGCTGTCAGGGCCGCTGTACTCTATTGGTAGGTAGCACAGTAAAATCAGGTTTTAACCCATTCCCTCATATATATCTGTTTATTTATTTTCTTAAATGACTACAATGTTCCACCTTCCATATTTTATGATAACTATTTTGTGCTTGAATATTCAGTAGATATTGAAATTTTGAATAAACATAGAACAGGGAAAGGGTTAACACATTCATCTCTTGACTATTTATGAAAGAACAAATGGCACCATGAGTATTAATAAGATTTATTTTTAAAATAACATACTAACAGATGAAATATGTAGACTCAGATCTATAGTATCCATTAGGCAAACAGATCAGATCCCAATCACACGACTCCTATAGGAGCCGTCTGATCAGGAACCGCTCTGTCCTTCTATGGCAGTATACGAGCTCGTTTACACCTGATTCTACAGTTTTTGTCCACGCAAATTTCTGTTGAAAAAGAGCAGACTCTGATCAGACGGCTCCTATAGGAGTCGCGCTTGATCTGGGTTTACTCTGTATGCAAAGGGAGGAAAGGCTTAAACATACATGTATATCATTTTATAGCAGGCAAACTATGGGTATCTCTGTGTACCGTTGATCTGCGATTATGTGTGATGCATCTTCCATCGTTAAGTCAGTAATCAGATATAAACAAAACATCTACCATCATTAAGTCAATGTCAGATATAAACAAAACTTCTACTATCGTTAAGTCAATGTCATCAGATATAAAAAAAAAACCTCTACTATAGTTAAGTCAATGTCAACAGATATAAACAAAACCTCCATACTATCGTTAAGTCAATGTCATCAGATATAAACAAAACATCCATACTATCGTTAAGTCAATGTCATCAGATATAAACAAAACATCCAATAGTTCAATATCAGACGGCTCCTGTAGGACCTGGCCAGGGAGGGTCTGCACTGTTTGCATATATCAGACGGCTCCTGTAGGACCTGGCCAGGGTCTGCACTGTTTGCATATATCAGACGGCTCCTGTAGGACCTGGTCAGGGCCTGCACTGTTTGCATATATCAGACGGCTCATGTAGGACCTGGCCAGTGTCTGCACTGTTTGCATATATCAGAATGCTCCTGTAGGACCTGGCCAGGGCCTTCACTGTTTGCATATATCAGACGGCTTCTGTAGGACCTGGTCAGGGTCTGCACTGTTTACATATATCAGAAGGATCATGTAGGACCTGGCCAGGGCCTGCTCTGTTTGCATATATCAGACGGCTCCTGTAGGACCTGGCCAGGGTCTGCACTGTTTACATATATCAGACGGCTCCTGTAGGACCTGGTCAGGGCCTGCACTGTTTGCCTATATCAGACGGCTCCTGTAGGACCTGGCCAGGGTCTGCATTGTTTACATATATCAGACGGCTCCTGTAGGACCTGGTCAGGGCCCGCACTGTTTGCATATATCAGACGGCTCCTGTAGGACCTGGCCTGGGTCTGCACTGTTTTCATATATCAGACGGCTCCTGTAGGACCTGGCCAGCGTCTGCACTGTTTGCATATATCAGACGGCTCATGTAGGACCTGGCCAGGGTCTGCATTGTTTACATATATCAGACGGCTCCTGTAGGACCTGGTCAGGGCCTGCACTGTTTGCATATATCAGACGGCTCCTGTAGGACCTGGCCTGGGTCTGCACTGTTTTCATATATCAGACGGCTCCTGTAGGACCTGGCCAGCGTCTGCACTGTTTGCATATATCAGACGGCTCATGTAGGACCTGGCCAGCGTCTGCACTGTTTGCATATATCAGACGGCTCCTGTAGGACCTGGTCTGGGTCTGCACTGTTTGCATATATCAGACGGCTCCTGTAGGACCTGGTCAGGGTCTGCACTGTTTGTATATATCAGACGGCTCCTGTAGGACCTGGCCAGGGCCTGCACTGTTTGCATATATCAGACGGCTCCTGTAGGACCTGGTCAGGGTCTGTACTGTTTGCATATATCAGACGGCTCCTGTAGGACCTGGCCTGGGTCTGCACTGTTTGCATATATAGATATAATTCTTCAGTTGCTGCTGTGGTAAAATGTTCCCTTGTTCATTATACCAATTATTATTATGAGTTCAGCTCATTAATATTTATGAGGTCAAAAATTATTACTAAACGTTAATCTATGTATGACACCTTTAACCGTTAACCTCTTTACTCCATATATATGTGTGCCTTCTAGGCATTTGCAAACAGAGTAGACCCAGATCAAACGGCTCCTATAGCCGTCTGTTCTGTTTGCCTGTGATAAAACCATACTAAAGGATTATGCGGTATAAGGCTGATGAACATGTCTCTGTTTTTCTATCTTCAGCTCAGACACTTCGACAGGCCGGTTTATTGTTCCAATGGAGCAGGTATGCCTTGGTTTATGACAAAAGGGCTCCATACGAAGCGGTTGCTGTCGCCATTAGGGATTCGGCTAAAGACATGAATTATAGTATTGTAAGTGCCCATTACATCACCATGGAAACAAAGGATTCCGACATCGAGTCAATGCTTCTACAAATAAAGAAATTCGCTAGAGGTAAATATATCCTGTAGGTGCTTTCAGTATTACTTTCGACCTGGATTAGCTGTCACTTGTGTTTCTAGATATGCGTAGTGTGATACATGCTAGAACAATTCTGTATTGTACATTTTGGAAGGACGAAACCTTTAGTTCGAGTTATCCCGAAGTTCGTGTTATATGAGTGTGAGATATCGAGATTCAGCTGTATAGCATTCACATATAAAAACCGGAAATCCCCAAATGGCATGAAGCAACTGGTTACATTTAAACATGTTTTAATTTACAATATTATTCTTAAACCCATTGCCTTATATGAACGTTGTTCATGCCCTTGCAAGCAGGATATCCCCAGCTCATATTTATTTTCTGTCGGCGTGTGTCGTTTAACACATTTCCTCATATAGACCTCACATAGACACATTTTCACTATTTTGCAATGTATATGTAGACCCATATTAGACGGCTCCATTTAATCCTGGTCATGACATAATCAGATCTTTAAAACGCAATAAACAATAATAATTAAGATCGTTTTAGACAGATATCAACTTAATGTAGGATTAGGTCATTTAGAAAGTCCCTTTGGGAGTTTTCTGCATGACCTTCACCCTGCATTAAGCTGCTACCTGTCTTACAGACGGGTGTTGCTACTGATTTGAACGTGTCCGGTTTTAAGGAGACGAGTGATGGGATAAACCACTTCTGTGATGTCTTTCTACAGTTGAACATCAATATCTCGAACATGGATAACTCGAACACCGGTTTAACTTGAAGTAAAAGTTTAGCCCTTCCAAAATTTATAATACAGATTTGTTCTAAAAAGTATCACTACTCAAATCTATAAAAATATTTGACAGCTTAATGCAGGTTAAAAGTAATGGTGAAAGCTCCTGCATCGAGCTGTGAACTTGTTGAAATTAAAAATCGGATTGTCTCGAAACAATTACGTGTAGTATGTATCGAAACAATTACATGTACGTGTAGTATGTATCGAAACAATTACGTGTAGTATGTATCGAAACAATTACATGTACGTGTAGTATGTATCGAAACAATTACATGTACGTGTAGTATGTATCGAAACAATTACGTGTAGTATGGTTGATCTCGAACCAATTACATGTAGTATGGTTCCTTGAAGTTCGATATATCGAAGTTCAACTGTATATCAGATTAATCCCTTACCTCATACATATTCATATGAGAAATAATGACGTGATGAATAGCAATTAGATTATTTTATAGAGTATGAACACAAGACTGTTAAGCCATGTCCCCTCTGAGCTGGGTCTGCTCTGTTTGCATATGAAAAAATATATATCTGATGCTATAGTTTTTACCAGGGCCTAATATTTTCGTTTATATTAAATATCAAGCTAATTATGTCTTCCCCAGTATACTGGGGATACATATTGTTTTTGTCTGTCCGTCTGTCTGATTTTAATTTTTCTTCGCGGTTTCTCCAAAACATTTAGTCGGATTTTCATGAAACTTCATAGGATTGATCAGAACCATGCCTGGGTATGCATATCTCATTCTTGTTCTGGTTCGATGATTTTCTGCATAGTTATGTTACTTTGAAAATTTTGTCCGTCAGGGGGTGGGGGAAACATGAGTTCTTGTATCAAAAACAATTCTGATTAATATTCATGATGACATTATTTCTTACATGAATATTTATGGAACCATTCCCTCATATTGACACCTTTTGACTCCCCTGTAAAAGTGACTTTTTGAAACCATTGTAATGAATAGAGCATTTGCTCCGTAGGAGCAAACGTCCTATTTATACATGTAAAAAACACAATTAAATGCGCCTTTTCAGTAGACTGTTTTCAAACAGGTTGGGTCTAAAAATAGCATATGAGGGAATGGTCTAATAATAGTCTATGAGGGAATTGTCTAATAATAGCCTATGAGGTAATGGTTACCATAGTTTGATGACGTGGCCCTTTTACTCCATTAATACACCTTTCTATGCCTTTGCAAACAGAGTATACCCAGACCAGACAGCTCCTATAGGACCCGTCTGATCAGGGTCTGCTTTGTTTGCTTATGATATAATATAAATGCAATTCTACAGTTTCTGTTGTGTCCAAAATGTCATGTATCCATGTGCTATTATAACAAATTAATTTAATCAATATTCATAACGTTATTATTTGTTACATGAATATTCACGGAGTAAAGGGTTAAATGTGTTTGTTTCATAGTGATCCTGTTCGTTATACATGTACCCTGGCATTCATAATGTGTTTGTTTCATAGTGACCCTGTTCGTTATACCCTGACATTCATAATGTGTTTGTTTCATAGTGATCCTGTTCGTTATACCCTGGCATTCATAATGTGTTTGTTTCATAGTGATTCTGTTCGTTATACCCTGGCATTCATAATGTGTTTGTTTCATAGTGATTCTGTTTGTTATACCCTGACATTCATAATGTGTTTGTTTCATAGTGACCCTGTTCGTTATACATGTACCCTGGCATTCATAATGTGTTTGTTTCATAGTGACCCTGTTCGTTATACCCTGACATTCATAATGTGTTTGTTTCATAGTGATCCTGTTCGTTATACCCTGGCATTCATAATGTGTTTGTTTCATAGTGATTCTGTTCGTTATACCCTGGCATTCATAATGTGTTTGTTTCATAGTGATTCTGTTCGTTATACCCTGACATTCATAATGTGTTTGTTTCATAGTGACCCTGTTCGTTATACATGTACCCTGGCATTCATAATGTGTTTGTTTCATAGTGACCCTGTTCGTTATACCCTGACATTCATAATGTGTTTGTTTCATAGTGACCCTGTTCGTTATACCCTGGCATTCATAATGTGTTTGTTTCATAGTGATTCTGTTCGTTATACCCTGGCATTCATAATGTGTTTGTTTCATAGTGATTCTGTTCGTTATACCCTGGCATTCATAATGTGTTTGTTTCATAGTGACCCTGTTCGTTATACCCTGGCATTCATAATGTGTTTGTTTCATAGTGATCCTGTTCGTTATACCCTGGCATTCATAATGTGTTTGTTTCATAGTGACCCTGTTCGTTATACCCTGACATTCATAATGTGTTTGTTTCATAGTGATCCTGTTCGTTATACCCTGGCATTCATAATGTGTTTGTTTCATAGTGATCCTGTTCGTTATACCCTGGCATTCATAATGTGTTTGTTTCATAGTGATCCTGTTCGTTATACCCTGGCATTCATAATGTGTTTGTTTCATAGTGATCCTGTTCGTTATACCCTGGCATTCATAATGTGTTTGTTTCATAGTGATTCTGTTTGTTATACATGTACCCTGGCATTCATAATGTGTTTGTTTCATAGTGATCCTGTTCGTTATACCCTGGCATTCATAATGTGTTTGTTTCATAGTGATTCTGTTCGTTATACCCTGGCATTCATAATGTGTTTGTTTCATAGTGATCCTGTTCGTTATACCCTGGCATTCATAATGTGTTTGTTTCATAGTGATTATGTTCGTTATACCCTGGCATTCATAATGTGTTTGTTTCATAGTGATTCTGTTTGTTATACATGTACCCTGGCATTCATAATGTGTTTGTTTCATAGTGATTCTGTTCGTTATACCCTGACATTCATAATGTGTTTGTTTCATAGTGACCCTGTTCGTTATACCCTGACATTCATAATGTGTTTGTTTCATAGTGATTCTGTTCGTTATACCCTGGCATTCATAATGTGTTTGTTTCATAGTGATTCTGTTCGTTATACCCTGGCATTCATAATGTGTTTGTTTCATAGTGATCCTGTTTGTTATACCCTGGCATTCATAATGTGTTTGTTTCATAGTGATTCTGTTTGTTATACCCTGACATTCATAATGTGTTTGTTTCATAGTGATTCTGTTCGTTATACATGTACCCTGGCATTCATAATGTGTTTGTTTCATAGTGATCCTGTTTGTTATACCCTGGCATTCATATTGTGTTTGTTTCATAGTGATTCTGTTTGTTATACCCTGACATTCATAATGTGTTTGTTTCATAGTGATTCTGTTCGTTATACATGTACCCTGGCATTCATAATGTGTTTGTTTCATAGTGATCCTGTTCGTTATACCCTGGCATTCATAATGTGTTTGTTTCATAGTGATTCTGTTTGTTATACCCTGACATTCATAATGTGTTTGTTTCATAGTGATTCTGTTCGTTATACCCTGACATTCATAATGTGTTTGTTTCATAGTGATCCTGTTCGTTATACCCTGGCATTCATAATGTGTTTGTTTCATAGTGATTCTGTTCGTTATACCCTGACATTCATAATGTGTTTGTTTCATAGTGATCCTGTTCGTTATACCCTGGCATTCATAATGTGTTTGTTTCATAGTGATTCTGTTCGTTATACCCTGACATTCATAATGTGTTTGTTTCATAGTGATTCTGTTTGTTAGACCCTGACATTCATAATGTGTTTGTTTCATAGTGACCCTGTTCGTTATACCCTGACATTCATAATGTGTTTGTTTCATAGTGATTCTGTTTGTTATACCCTGACATTCATAATGTGTTTGTTTCATAGTGATTCTGTTTGCTATACCCTGACATTCATAATGTGTTTGTTTCATTGTGATTCTGTTCGTTATACATGTACCCTGGCATTCATAATGTGTTTGTTTCATAGTGACCCTGTTCGTTATACCCTGGCATTCATAATGTGTTTGTTTCATAGTGATTCTGTTTGTTATACCCTGGCATTCATAATGTGTTTGTTTCATAGTGATTCTGTTCGTTATACATGTACCCTGGCATTCATAATGTGTTTGTTTCATAGTGACCCTGTTCGTTATACCCTGGCATTCATAATGTGTTTGTTTCATAGTGATTCTGTTTGTTATACCCTGACATTCATAATGTGTTTGTTTCATAGTGACCCTGTTCGTTATACATGTACCCTGGCATTCATAATGTGTTTGTTTCATAGTGACCCTGTTCGTTATACCCTGACATTCATAATGTGTTTGTTTCATAGTGATCCTGTTCGTTATACCCTGGCATTCATAATGTGTTTGTTTCATAGTGATTCTGTTCGTTATACCCTGGCATTCATAATGTGTTTGTTTCATAGTGATCCTGTTCGTTATACATGTACCCTGGCATTCATAATGTGTTTGTTTCATAGTGACCCTGTTCGTTATACCCTGGCATTCATAATGTGTTTGTTTCATAGTGATTCTGTTCGTTATACCCTGGCATTCATAATGTGTTTGTTTCATAGTGATTCTGTTCGTTATACCCTGGCATTCATAATGTGTTTGTTTCATAGTGACCCTGTTCGTTATACCCTGGCATTCATAATGTGTTTGTTTCATAGTGATCCTGTTCGTTATACCCTGGCATTCATAATGTGTTTGTTTCATAGTGACCCTGTTCGTTATACCCTGACATTCATAATGTGTTTGTTTCATAGTGATCCTGTTCGTTATACCCTGGCATTCATAATGTGTTTGTTTCATAGTGATCCTGTTCGTTATACCCTGGCATTCATAATGTGTTTGTTTCATAGTGATCCTGTTCGTTATACCCTGGCATTCATAATGTGTTTGTTTCATAGTGATCCTGTTCGTTATACCCTGGCATTCATAATGTGTTTGTTTCATAGTGATTCTGTTTGTTATACATGTACCCTGGCATTCATAATGTGTTTGTTTCATAGTGATCCTGTTCGTTATACCCTGGCATTCATAATGTGTTTGTTTCATAGTGATTCTGTTCGTTATACCCTGGCATTCATAATGTGTTTGTTTCATAGTGATCCTGTTCGTTATACCCTGGCATTCATAATGTGTTTGTTTCATAGTGATTCTGTTCGTTATACCCTGGCATTCATAATGTGTTTGTTTCATAGTGATTCTGTTTGTTATACATGTACCCTGGCATTCATAATGTGTTTGTTTCATAGTGATTCTGTTCGTTATACCCTGACATTCATAATGTGTTTGTTTCATAGTGACCCTGTTCGTTATACCCTGGCATTCATAATGTGTTTGTTTCATAGTGATTCTGTTCGTTATACCCTGGCATTCATAATGTGTTTGTTTCATAGTGATTCTGTTCGTTATACCCTGGCATTCATAATGTGTTTGTTTCATAGTGATCCTGTTTGTTATACCCTGGCATTCATATTGTGTTTGTTTCATAGTGATTCTGTTTGTTATACCCTGACATTCATAATGTGTTTGTTTCATAGTGATTCTGTTCGTTATACATGTACCCTGGCATTCATAATGTGTTTGTTTCATAGTGATCCTGTTCGTTATACCCTGGCATTCATAATGTGTTTGTTTCATAGTGATTCTGTTTGTTATACCCTGACATTCATAATGTGTTTGTTTCATAGTGATTCTGTTCGTTATACATGTACCCTGGCATTCATAATGTGTTTGTTTCATAGTGATCCTGTTCGTTATACCCTGGCATTCATAATGTGTTTGTTTCATAGTGATTCTGTTTGTTATACCCTGACATTAATAATGTGTTTGTTTCATAGTGATTCTGTTCGTTATACCCTGACATTCATAATGTGTTTGTTTCATAGTGATCCTGTTCGTTATACCCTGGCATTCATAATGTGTTTGTTTCATAGTGATTCTGTTCGTTATACCCTGACATTCATAATGTGTTTGTTTCATAGTGATCCTGTACGTTATACCCTGGCATTCATAATGTGTTTGTTTCATAGTGATTCTGTTCGTTATACCCTGACATTCATAATGTGTTTGTTTCATAGTGATTCTGTTTGTTATACCCTGACATTCATAATGTGTTTGTTTCATAGTGACCCTGTTCGTTATACCCTGACATTCATAATGTGTTTGTTTCATAGTGATTCTGTTTGTTATACCCTGACATTCATAATGTGTTTGTTTCATAGTGATTCTGTTTGTTATACCCTGACATTCATAATGTGTTTGTTTCATAGTGATTCTGTTCGTTATACATGTACCCTGGCATTCATAATGTGTTTGTTTCATAGTGACCCTGTTCGTTATACCCTGGCATTCATAATGTGTTTGTTTCATAGTGATTCTGTTTGTTATACCCTGGCATTCATAATGTGTTTGTTTCATAGTGATTCTGTTCGTTATACATGTACCCTGGCATTCATAATGTGTTTGTTTCATAGTGACCCTGTTCGTTATACCCTGGCATTCATAATGTGTTTGTTTCATAGTGATCCTGTTCGTTATACCCTGGCATTCATAATGTGTTTGTTTCATAGTGATTCTGTTCGTTATACCCTGGCATTCATAATGTGTTTGTTTCATAGTGATCCTGTTCGTTATACCCTGGCATTCATTGCGGCGCTATCTGCTAGTAGCACACCAGCTCGGCATGGCCGGAGGAGATTTCGGATTCCTATGTATCCATGGGGACGTAAGTATGAACACAACAATCAGATCGGAACATTTAGAAGGCGTAGTTTTCTCCACTTATCCCCCTTTAGTAGTTAAATATTACCTTTGCTGAAATATCGGGAATAATGGAAAATATCATTGTTATGAAATACGCTTATTATTTGTACATTCGTATGACAAGTTTTACATTCTCTCTTTTATGTCCCTCCACAAGGTGAGAAACATATAGCGTTGTTCTTGTCCGTCCGTCCATACGTAGACCTACTTACGCCCATGTGTTCAACACCTCATACACCAATGGGAGGATTTACTTTAAGCTTTCGAAAGCTCGTGTCATATTATTATAGTAAACTCGTTTCATAAAAAACTGTTTGTAATGAACACTCATGTAAGATCCTCTATATATTTGAATATTAAGCTTGAGAAAGATTATTTCTTTTCCACAGCTGTTCACTAGGGCGGAGTTTGATAAAACGATACTGTCAGAATGGGGCTGGAGACGAAACGACGGGCTTGACCACAAAGCAAAAGAAATATTTGAATCCGTTATACACGTGAGTTAACCCTTTACCTCATGTATATTCATGGTAGAAATGCTAACATCCTGAATATATATTAGTTGGAAATCTACAATGGTACACTATAATTTATCAAAAAGAGGTCTAATTATGGATATCTAAGGAAGGTGGTAGTAATGCCTATATGAGCTGTCTACATTACGTTTGCCCTGCATTAAGCAACCCCCTGTTTTTTAAGACTCCTATATTCAATAACTGGTCGCTTATGACAGGTTCGAGTGTACATGCATGTGTACGTAAGTTGGCTATGGTTGTTCAGTTTGCTTTTAAAGGTAAACAGTTTGCTGTTGTATGAAACGCACAATCATTCTCGAACATCACCAAAACGACTTTTTAATTATCTACATGTACATGTCAGTATTCTATTCTTTAATTTTTGTCCCGGCCAGAAATTCAATGGCCGGAAGATCTGACGCGAAATTAAAGTCATTTCTTACATATCCCGCGCCTAAATTTATAGACGAAAAAAAATATTCACTAAAGTATAATATCATTATACAACCTTAAATACTATAAAACAACTTTTTGTGGTATTTTTTGTGTTTAGCATGACTAGATTCGTGAATGTAATTCATTTTAAGTTGTTGCTTTTTAAACAAATATATAAACTTTAAAGTCAGAAACGGAAATGTTATGGGGGGTTTTTCCGGAATGATGTCTCATTATCGCAGACGTTTATTGTTTAATAAGTCTACTGTACATAACCTTAGAAGTTATTGCTTTACACGACGGCATTATGACCAATGGAATCATATCTATATCATTTCATATCCAACATAATTTCATATCCAACGGATCAAACCCAGATCCTGTATGAACCGTCTGATAGGGGTCTACTCTGTTTAAATGGTGTTTAGCAGGCGTTTATATGGAGGAAATGGTCAATTGGTAGCACTCTTCATCATAGCTCTAACTAGTACCTGTTGCTTACTAACTTTAACTTGCTTAGCTTCCTGAGATTTATTTATACTGCAATAAAACCCCTCTAAACCGTAATTCTAGTAGATAACAATTTAGATACGTTTAATGCATGTGGCTGCTTAATGCAGGATGAAGGTCAGGCAGAACGTTCCTATGGGAGCCATGACTTTCACTCTGCATTAAGCTTACGCCTGTCTAATGATCGACATTTACAGAAATTAGAATGTCCGGTTTAGAGAGGTTTTACTGTAATTAGCAGAATTCCTCTCTATGGACTGAATAATAAACCGTGGCAGATAGTTGATACATGGTGACATCACTGCAGATACCTCATAGACTGTGGGGGTCGCTCTAACGACTGTCTACCGTATATTACTGGGCAATGCTCAGAAATGCTACATACCTCCCTTTCGGTCCTCGCTATTGTGTTTGTGAATATATAAACACATTTATTGCATGGCTGTGTTTATTACTTTAAATTCGACGTTTTATGGGTTTATGATATCTTTAGCAAGCAGTTTGCATCTTTAATTGCCGAAAGTATAATTGCAGTAGACCCTGTCTTAAGCGGCTGTCAAAAAGTGTTTAACTATGGATCTGAAAGGCATGTGATAGCTTAATACAGGTCAAACATAACGCATAAAAGTTCCTATAGGAGCTTTTTGCGTTACTTTTGCCCTGCATTAAGCAACCGTCTGCTTTTAAGACTAGTATGTCCAATAAATGAATGGCCGTTAACGATAGGTTCTGCTATAGTGTCATACTAGACGCATTTGTCCAAATTGGTGTCTTTTTAACACACATAAGGGCGACATAAGGGATTCGGACTCTGAAGCCCCCAATAACTTTCCTCTACTATTTGCAGTAATCCGATATATTGTCGTCGGATTCTTCTTCTTCATCCTTGTTCTTCTTTTGTTGTTCTTCTTCTTCTTTCGAAAGAGATGGAGAGAGAAAGAGAGAGCACGCGTGCGAGCAAGATTGTAAAATATTGCCCTTGCTTCTTTGTCCTGAGAGAGAACGACATAGAGAGAAAGAGAGAGAGGGGGAAATATAGAAATAGTGAGAGAGAAAGACCCCCTCTTAAGCAACCGCTTTATCAATTAACATACATGTAGGTGTCTGGTGGTTGTGTAATGCAGGACGAACGTGATATGGAAATATCCTGTAGGAGTATTCTGTATAACTGCCACCCTCCACGTGCCTTCAAGACCAGAATTATACTCTCCTTCGATGGTCGCTTTAGAGGGGGTTCACTGTACATGTATTAGGACTGAGGGTTTCACTGTACATGTATTAGGACTGAGGGTTTCACTGTTCATGTATTATGACTGAGGGTTTCACTGTTCATGTATTAGGACTGAACGTTTCACTGTACATGTATTACGGCTGAGTGTTTCCCTGTTCATGATTTGGACTGAGGGTTTCACTGTTCATGCATTAGGACTGAGGGTTTCACTGTTCATGCATTAGGACTGAGGGTTTCACTGTTCATGCATTAGGACTGAGGGTTTCATTGTACATGCATTAGGACTGAGGGTTTCACTGTGCATGCATTAGGACTGAGGGTTTCATTGTACATGTATTAGGACTGAGGGTTTCACTATACATGCATTAGGACTGAGGGTTTCATTGTACATGTATTAGGACTGAGGGTTTCATTGTACATGTATTAGGACTGAGGGTTTCACTGTACATGCATTAGGACTGAGGGTTTCATTGTACATGTATTAGGACTGAGGGTTTCATTGTACATGTATTAGGACTGAGGGTTCCACTGTACATGCATTAGGACTGAGGGTTTCATTGTACATGTATTAGGACTGAGGGTTTCATTGTACATGTATTAGGACTGAGGGTTTCACTGTACATGCATTAGGACTGAGGGTTTCATTGTACATGTATTAGGACTGAGGGTTTCATTGTACATGTATTAGGACTGAGGGTTTCATTGTACATGTATTAGGACTGAGGGTTTCATTGTACATGCATTAGGACTGAGGGTTTCACTGTTCATGTATTAGGACTGAGGGTTTCACTGTGCATGCATTAGGACTGAGGGTTTCACTGTACATGTATTAGGACTGAGGGTTTCACTGTATTAGGACTGAGGGGTTCACTGTACATGCATTAGGACTGAGGGTTTCACTGTATATGCATTAGGACTGAGGGTTTCATTGTACATGTATTAGGACTGAGGGTCTCACTGTACATGTATTAGGACTGAGGGTCTCACTGTACATGTATTATGACTGAGTGTTCCACTGTACATGTATTAGGACTGAGTGTTCCACTGTACATGCATTAGGACTGAGTGTTCCACTGTACATGCATTAGGACTGAGGGTTTCACTGTATATGCATTAGGACTGAGGGTTTCATTGTACATGTATTAGGACTGAGGGTCTCACTGTACATGTATTAGGACTGAGTGTTCCACTGTACATGCATTAGGACTGAGTGTTCCACTGTACATGCATTAGGACTGAGGGTTTCACTGTATATGCATTAGGACTGAGGGTTTCATTGTACATGTATTAGGACTGAGGGTCTCACTGTACATGTATTAGGACTGGGGGTTTCACCGCTGCTCTGTTGTTGGGTTTTCGTACCTCTGATTGGAGAAAATACTGACTACCTGTCAAACAGCTTGAATCCTGGTTAGACGCCGAATTACGTGGTGAATGGTGAGACGCCCAGTTACATGGTGAATGGTGAGACGCCCAGTTATCTGGCGTCTCATCTGGGTTCAGGTTATCTGCAAATGCGAGTGTGATAGCACTTGGCACGATCTTGATTAATGTGACCACAAAAGCGTAACTCTGGTTTTCTGCTTGACATGACTTGCACTAATGCCAGTGACATGCGCTAGAATAATGGCATTTAAATGCATATTTCGTGGTACTATGCATTTTGCACTGCCTTTCTTTGTATGTTTCGCACATGGTTAAGTACAATAAGGTGCACGACCTGTCTGGTGTTGTTGTTATAACCATTCAATATATTGACCTCTGGTGTTTTTATAACCATTCAATATATTGTCAACGGTCCAAATAAGACGTGTTCATTTAAACATTTTCAAGAATAGCTCCCTTTATTTCCCCACTTAAGCCTATATACTGTGACCACTCTTTACAATCATATCAAAGAGACGATTCTAAAGAGTATTCACAGTATAACGTTTGGTGGAGAAATGACGAATTAAGTATTTAAGTAGCTCTGTTTGATGTCCATGCACGCTTTTAAAACCTTTATCCCGCATTTGCAAAGAGCTTGTGTCCAGATGAGCGGCCGAGTATTTCGGTTGTTTTATCGGGACCCAAGCTGCTCGACACTCGGGCAATAGTCTAGTAGGCAAACTTTGGAACAGGCTTATGCACACAGGATGTTTTGGCTCAGGCATAGACTGCGGAATCATATCTATATTACAATGTATATCATGTGTATGCACAACAGAGCAGACCATGATCAGACGGCTCCTATAGGAGCCATCTAATATGGGTCTACTCTGCTTTGCAAATGCGTGAAAATGTGTTCATATAAACGAAAGGGTTAATTGATTTCGTGAAAATGGCACAGCTTTCTTCGTTTTTTATGATTTGCATTTGTTGGTTGTTATTGTGGTTTGAACGTTAGGTAAAAAACATATTGCGTGAATACACGTATTATTAAAACATGAAACAAAAAACATAGCATGGGTACATGCATTTCATTTTCTTCACATATATTTCATGGCATGAAAATAATACCATCATAATTCCTTATGCCCATATTTACTTGCATTTGAAGTCCAAATTTCAAGTTAAAATTCAAAAACTACAACTCTAAAATTAATGTTATTGCAGAGCCACTTTCACTCATTCGTTAACGAAATGTCTAAACTTTACAAATAATTCATAGCAACAACAACATACCTTAATATAAACGCATTTTCACGCCTTTGCAAACAGAGTAGAACCAGATCTGATAGCTCCTGTATGAGCCGTCTGACTAAAGTCTGCTCTTTTACTTGTGAAATCAAACAGATTCTATCAAAAACCAAAACATTCTATGGACATACTATGCTATCGGGAGCCCTATGGTCTGGGTCTGGTAGTGCATGCGTTTCCCGCAATTAAAGGTTTAACCTGCATATTTAGCAATTACATTTACACACTTAATATGTGCAAATACAAGAATCTTTCAGAGGCGATCATACAATAAAGCATGGCATCTATAAGAGCTACAGCTGATCGCTAAAAGCAGGTCGATACTAATGCAGCGAGGGAGCTACAGCTGATCGCTTAAAGCAGGTCGATACTAATGCAGCGAGGGAGCTACAGCTGATCGCTTAAAGCAGGTCGATACTAATGCAGCGAGGGAGCTACAGCTGATCGCTTAAAGCAGGTCGATACTAATGCAGCGAGGGAGCTTTCTGCATTACTTTCATTCTATATAAACCTTTCCCTCATATAAACGCATTTTCATGCATTTGCAAACAGAGTTGATCCAGATTAGATGGCTCCTGTAGGAGCTGTTTGATCAGGGTCTGCTCTGTTTGCTAATGGAATTTGATAGACCTGTTTCTTTAGATTCTAAAATGGCCATAATATTCAACCTGTCATATTTCATTATAACTATTTTCCATGAATACTCAGTAGGTATTGAAATTTGAACTAAATATAGAACAGATTATTGAGAGTGGGTTATCCTACCGCCTGTCTCTTAACCTTTATCCTGCCGATCAACCCTACCGTCTGTCTCTTAACCATCATCCTGCCGATCAACCCTACCACCTGTCTTTTAACCTTTATCCTGCCGATCAACCCTACCGCCTGTCTCTTAACCTTTATCCTGCCGATCAACCCTACCACCTGTCTCTTAACCTTTATCCTGCCGATCAACCCTACCGCCTGTCTCTTAACCTTTATCCTGCCGATCAACCCTACCGCCTGTCTCTTAACCTTTATCCTGCCGATCAACCCTACCACCTGTCTCTTAACCTTTATCCTGCCGATCAACCCTACCACCTGTCTCTTAACCTTTATCCTGCCGATCAACCCTACCACCTGTCTCTTAACCTTTATCCTGCCGATCAACCCTACCGCCTGTCTCTTAACCTTTATCCTGCCGATCAACCCTACCGCCTGTCTCTTAACCTTTATCCTGCCGATCAACCCTACCACCTGTCTCTTAACCTTTATCCTGCCGATCAACCCTACCACCTGTCTCTTAACCTTTATCCTGCCGATCAACCCTACCACCTGTCTCTTAACCTTTATCCTGCCGATCAACACCTAACTCGCATTCGCAAACAGCTCGTATACAGCTGACCCGCCGAGTAACTCGGGCTTTCCTCAGGTCCAAGATGTTTGACATTCGGTCAGTTGTCTCTAAAAAAGCTTAAACGAAATACAGGCTTCATATCTCAGTTTCAACAGACATGTTTGGTCAGTTCATATCTCAGTTTCACCAGACATGTTTGGTCAGTTCATATCTCAGTTTCACCAGACATGTTTGGTCAGTTTCAACAGACATGTTTGGTCAGTTCATATCTCAGTTTCACCAGACATGTTTGGTCAGTTCATATCTCAGTTTCACCAGACATGTTTGGTCAGTTCATATCTCAGTTTCAACAGACATGTTTGGTCAGTTCATATCTCAGTTTCACCAGACATGTTTGGTCAGTTCATATCTCAGTTTCAACAGACACGTTTGGTCAGTTCATATCTCAGTTTCAACAGACATGTTTGGTCAGTTCATATCTCAGTTTCACCAGACATGTTTGGTCAGTTCATATCTCAGTTTCACCAGACATGTTTGGTCAGTTCATATCTCAGTTTCAACAGACATGTTTGGTCAGTTCATATCTCAGTTTGACCAGACATGTTTGGTCAGTTCATATCTCAGTTTCACCAGACATGTTTGGTCAGTTCATATCTCAGTTTCACCAGACATGTTTGGTCAGTTCATATCTCAGTTTCACCAGACATGTTTGGTCAGTTCATATCTCAGTTTCAACAGACATGTTTGGTCAGTTCATATCTCAGTTTCAACAGACATGTTTGGTCAATTCATATCTCAGTTTCAACAGACATGTTTGGTCAGTTCATATCTCAGTTTCACCAGACATGTTTGGTCAGTTCATATCTCAGTTTCACCAGACATGTTTGGTCAGTTCATATCTCAGTTTCACCAGACATGTTTGGTCAGTTCATATCTCAGTTTCACCAGACATGTTTGGTCAGTTCATATCTCAGTTTCACCAGACATGTTTGGTCAGTTTATATCTCAGTTTCACCAGACATGTTTGGTCAGTTCATATCTCAGTTTCACCAGACATGTTTGGTCAGTTTATATCTCAGTTTCACCAGACATGTTTGGTCAGGTCATATCTCAGTTTCACCAGACATTATATCTCAGTTTCACCAGACATGTTTGGTCAGTTCATATCTCAGTTTCACCAGACATGTTTGGTCAGTTCATATCTCAGTTTCACCAGACATGTTTGGTCAGTTTATATCTCAGTTTCACCAGACATGTTTGGTCAGTTTATATCTCAGTTTCACCAGACATGTTTGGTCAGGGTTAGGTTAACTCTTCACCCATGAACATTCAGGTAAAACAGATTGACTTCATGCATATTCATTAGAATAGTTTTTATGACACAAGAACACAGAAATGTTTGCTAATGGCAGGCATTACAGAATCATATTTTTATTATTCCATAAGCAGACAAAGCAGACCGTGATCTGGGTCTACTCTGTTTGCAAAGGCGTAGAAAGGCGTATTTGGAGTCAAGGGTTAACTCTTTACACACTGGAAGAGGGTGGCTATTCTGTGTAGACATCGATCCAAATTTATGTTGTTCCAACAGCAAACAGAGCAGACCCTGATCAAACGGATCATTCAATATGTCTGATCTGGGTTTTCTCTGTTTGTAAAGGCGTAGAAAGGCGTATTTATGGAGTAAAGGTTTGCGGGTTGGTGTAGTGGGTTTGTATTGTGTAATGTACAGATAACTAAATGTTTGACGGTTGGTGTAGTGGGTTTGTATTGTGTAATGTACAGATAACTAAATGTTTGACGGTTGGTGTAGTGGGTTTGTATTGTGTAATGTACAGATAACTAAATGTTTGACGGTTGGTGTAGAGGGTTTGTATTGTGTAATGTACAGATAACTAAAGGTTTGCGGGTTGGTGTAGAGGGTTTGTATTGTGTAATGTACAGATAACTAAATGTTTGACGGTTGGTGTAGATGGGTTGTATTGTGTAATGTATTACAGATCATTAAAGGTTTGACGGTTGGTGTAGAGGGTTTGTATTGTGTAATGTACAGATAACTAAAGGTTTGCGGGTTGGTGTAGAGGGTTTGTATTGTGTAATGTACAGATAACTAAATGTTTGACGGTTGGTGTAGATGGGTTGTATTGTGTAATGTATTACAGATCATTAAAGGTTTGACGGTTGGTGTAGAGGGTTTGTATTGTGTAATGTATTACAGATCATTGAAGGTTTGACGATTGGTGTAGATGGGTTGTATTGTGTAATGTATTACAGATCATTAAAGGTTTGACGGTTGGTGTAGAGGGTTTGTATTGTGTAATGTATTACAGATCATTAGAGGTTTGACGGTTGGTGTAGAGGGCTTGTATTGTGTAATGTATTACAGATCATTAGAGGTTTGACGGTTGGTGTAGAGGGTTTGTATTGTGTAATATATTACAGATCATTACGGAACCTATAACACGGAATAACTCTAAAGAGTACGAGCGGTTCATGAAGCTCTCGAAAACCGCCAATCTTCCACAGTGGGACCTGCCAGAAGTAGATGGAAATAAGGTAAGCACATTACATTAAACCTTCACCTGTTCAATATTCATGAAATAATGACGCCATGAATAGTTATAAGCTGATACATTTTAGAATACCATTTACTCCATAGTAACGCCTTAATCGCATTTACAAATAGAGTAGACCCAGATCAGACGGTTCCTGTAGCAGCCCGTCTGACCAGGGTATGCTCTATTTGCTTTTTGAATTACATACATCTGATTCTACAGTTTCTGTTATGGTCTGTGTTCATGTTCCATTACAAAACATAATCTAATTAATATTCATGATGTCAGTATCACTTGCATGAATATTCATGGAGTAAGCAATTAAATGTCCCCCATTCCATTTTTGAATGTATAGTAAGAGGATCTGTTTGCAAAGCGTCACGATGCGTATTTATGGAGTAAAGGGTTAATATATATTAACAGTATTAATAATTATTAATATTTTTCACAGCAGCAGGTAAATGGTCTACTGCTATACTCCTATCTCTTATATATAAGTCCAAAACCTGTTTTGTTAGTATAGTAGAGCCTGTCCTAAGCGGGCATTCATTTATTATGCTCCCCAACAACGGTGTTGGGGAGCATATAGTCGCCGCTTTGTCCGTCCGTCCCTCCGTCCGTCTGTTTGTCCGTCCGAACTTTGTCCGGGGCATACCACAAAACTGTAATAGATATCAACATGAAACTCCATAGACAGATTGATCTCGATGAGGAGAAGTGCAATACACAAGAACCATCACCCTCTTTTGCATAATTCAGGAGTTATTGTCCTTTTTTATTTTTCATACTTAAAATTTGTCCGCAGCATAAAACAAAAACTGTAATAGGTATCAACATGAAACTTTATACATGTCGGTAGATTGATCTTGATGAGGAGATGTGCAATTCACAAGAATCATCACTCTTTTGCATAATTTAGGAGTTATTGTTTTTTGTTAGTTTTCATACTTAAACTTTGTCTGCAGTTGGGAGCAGTAGTTGGGAGGTTCTACTGATTCTCTTGTTGAACATATGAGTCTTTAAAAAGGTGGTTGCTTAATGCTGGGCAAACGTAATGCTGAATACTCGTGTGTGACCTTTGTCATTACTTTTGTCCTGCATTAAGCTACCACGTGCCTTACAGACTCATAATTAGACATCGTATAGGGCCGTGTTAGACAGACTCTACTGCACTCGTACAACTCGCCCTGGACAGTCCATTCTAATGAGTACCAACAACACAGGGATCGGCGGAGGTACATTGTATATAACATTTCCCATTTCAAATCTCTTCTCTCAGACAGACGCTTACGCTCCATACTTATTTGACGCCACAGTTGCCTGGGCTCTGACTGTGAACCGGACACTAGAACTGGGTGGAAACCCGAGAGATGGCACCAAGATTTACAATGAGATTCCAAATGCCGTGAAGTCCAACGGAACACATACATGTATGTAGACCTGGTCCCAGTTTCAAGACTGTGCTCAAGTTAAGGCTCAATACCTGGCTCAACTTATTTTGCATGTACATACCCGTAACAAATCAACAATCCTTAACCTATTCCCACATGTTGACGCATATTGACCCATTCCCTGATTTTGACACCTTTTGACGCCTCTGTAAAACGTCACTTTTTGAAACCATTGTGACAAATAGAGCATTTTGCTCCATAGGAGTAAATGCTTTATTTATCAAAATTGTTTCAGTCCTTCAATTTTTCCCTTTTAAAGTAAATGCTCCTTGTCGGTAGATTTTTCAAAGAGGTTGGATCTAAAAATAATATATGATGTAACTGGTTAATATATATAGTGTTTGGGACCCATACAAATTCTGAAGGGAGGTGATCCCCCGAGAGCAAAAATTGCAACACAAAAAGAGAAAATTGCAGACTCGGTTTTATTGAGTCTGTTCATGAACAGTAATTGAAAGTGCAACACTGCTGACGCCCCCTAGCACCGGCTTAAGCGGTATTCAATTTTCAAAACAAGAAGTACTGAAATTCATGATCTCGAAGGACCAGAAGGTATAACAACACTGAGAATGAAGTACGGGGCGACGTTTTACGGCCGCCACACAAGCACTTAACACCTGCTGTTGTGAAAATTATAAATTCTGAAGGGAGGTGATCCCCCGAGAGCAAAAATTGCAACACAAAAAGAGAAAATTGCAGACTCGGTTTTATTGAGTCTGTTCATGAACAGTAATTACCCTATTTCGCTTGTTGAAGTGTGACGATTGATATCTTCTCTCTGTAAGGAGTGCTTTAAAACGAGAAAATGTAATGAACTTGATCAAATACTCAACCTCGCTGAGCGGACTCAAGTCGTTGTATCTATTATTACTTAACTAAACAAAACCCCTATTTCTTAAGCAAGACATAATCTGTTATTTGAGATAAAAACAATAAATGTAGTCATATCTAGTAACAACCTAAGTTTGAAATAACAGACGCAGTCTAGTCATTAGTGTTGAGTGTTTGTGAAACTAGGACCTGAACTCATCCAACTGGAAAATGTCGTTTAGAAACCTTTTAACTCGTTCCCTTATAGAAACATGTAAGCGCAGTAAACCCAGATCAGAAGCTCCTATAGGAGCCCTGTTAGCCTGTGAGCTCGTATAGATCTGATTCTACAAGTCAAACATTCTTTGAAAAGTTAACTTTATAAAAATTAATTTAATGAATATCCATAATGTGTGATCAGCTTATAGTCAGTAGGGAAAAGGACAACCGTGATGATGCTAACCGTGACCTCATCGACATTCGCAAATAACATATATCGACGTTCGCAAATAACATATATCGACGTTCGCAAATAACATATATCGACGTTCGCAAATAACATATATCGACGTTCGCAAATAACATACTTATCCTGTCACGTGCCTACTTTCCTGACGGATAACAAGGTGCCTGATAAACTTTTTGTTATTATGTCAGTTGGTCACATGACCTGTAGCCGAAACTACTTTTTTACTGAGACGCTTATTTCGTGAATACACAAATTTACGTCTACCGAGTACTGAATAAATAAGTTTAACAAAGCGAATTTGTTGATTTCAATCGATACCCATTAAACTAAATAGATCTAGATCTAATTCTTTTACTTCATTCTCCCAAACTTATATTCTTAGGCCTAGACTAGATCTAGTAGATCTAGATCTAGACTAGATCTAGTTGTTTGTCGCGAAATTACCGTGTTTAGATAAATCCACATCAAGAATCATACATCGTCTAGATATCGTCAAGTGACAGGTTCTTTTTCTCACATAACCAACCGGGGCAACGGTTTTGTTTTGAGCATTTTTAAAGCAATAAAGGTAAAGGTGAGGTTTATAGTCTGGAACTACATACAATGTACATATTCCCCCGACTTCACAATTTACCCCCTGATCACTGGGTTATAAGTCGGCCATTAACACTCGGCGCTCAAGGCAGCCATGGCACTTTGGCTTACTTCCCTCACAGGTATGTGACTTTTTGGAATTCCAGTGACGTAATAACGCCTTTATAGTGACGTCATCAACGGTCTAGAGCCAGTAGAGTCGGGTATACGTTGCGGTGCATTCTGTGGTACATTCGGTACAACATAATAATAATTATATTTTGCTGTCGTGACAAGGATAAATAGAAAATTTGGTTCCTAGCTTTGAATGAGAAATGTAATCTGGCTCGGCTTCTGAATATATCAGGTTCGCCTTCGGCTCACCTGATATATTCATCCGCCTTGCCAGATAACATTTCTCATTCAAAGCTATGTAATCTGGCTCGGCTTCTGAATATATCAGGTTCGCCTTCGGCTCACCTGATATATTCATCCGCCTTGCCAGATAACATTTCTCATTCAAAGCTAGGAACCAAATATTCTCTATATATGTAATTATAACGACGTTCGCAAATAACTTATAACGACGTTCGCAAATAACTTATAACGACGTTCGTTAATAACTTTTATCACATTACTTCCGGCACGGCAGTGTTATAACTTGGGAACTATATTCGCGATATTGAAGGCTTGTTATACAACTCGTTGTATATTCTGACCTAACTTGTATTCATACGCGCTGTAAAAAAAATCAAAACAAACATGGCAAACACGGGAAGGTACCCTCGAGTTACATACGCGTTCTGAAACCAAAACTGTGGGCACACTTGGACAATCCAAACAAGTGCTCAATAGCAGTATACAGAGAGCATGCCAAAAGACGACCCTCCGGTTATTCCGAGTCTGACTGTCCATATTACATTAATCTAACAACAGTTATCTGTCCACTCACTTCACCGAACAACGTGTAGATTCCGTAAAAGTCCGATCGTTTAACAGCGTCTGTAGATCTGTACCATGATGAAACACATGGTACAGCGCTCTAGAATCTCCACTAACAAACACTTGTCCAACAACAGCCCCAGAAAACACATTATTCCAAAGATGGGTGACAACGATGTTCCCGCGAATCAGATAATGCAAATTAATATCTGGTCAACATGGCTTCAATCAACAACTACAGTCGCATTAATCAGAATCAGCACAAAATGATATCATCCATGCTCCACTCAACTGACAGCAATCAAAACACATCCCAAAACCAGGTCACAATTAAGAGCATGTTTAGAGCAGCTGAACTGTAACTCTCTACACGCTGCATCATCGTCAAATTTCCATGTCACTGGTGGTTTGCAAAGCATTTTCGCTGCCCCAATACATGGCGGAACGTTCCATGTACATATCCACCAGAATTACAATCCAGCAAAATCGAACAGTCCAACCAGAAAACGAATCAGATTGACCGATAGTGACACTGTTTGAAAACTAGCCATTTACGGCGCTCTAAACTTACATGATTGTTGACCTACTTTGGTCGCGAGACGGTTGTCAAGGATGACGTCATCGCACTTGTAGATGTTGCTTTATTTGTTTTGCTTTATTCGTTTCTGATGTATAAAAAGACACTTGTTTAATTTCTACGTTGCCTGATTATATAGCTTGGTGTTTTCAACAATGAAACACAAGTATAATTTTTTTGTGGACAAAATAAATGAAATTTGTTAGGATCTACTTTTTAGGACAACTCGTTTTATATTTGGAATATTCAATGACCACTCATGGTGTATCCTCTATATATCGACGTTCGCAAATAACTGATATCGACTTTCGCAAATTTCGCAAATAACTTATAACGACATTCGCAAATAACTTATATCAACTTTCGCAAATTTCGCAAATAACTTATATCGACTTTCGCAAATAATTTATGTTGACATTTGCAAGTAACCTTGTCAACGTTTGCAAACTTATATCGACGTTTGCAGAACACCTTATATCGACGTTTACAAGTTCTATAACTGCCTCAAGTTACCATCTGCCTTCAAATGATGCCTCCATGTGGTGATTCTGGCTCGTTCATTTCAGACAAAAATTTCACGGGTGACGTTGTATTCGACACCCTCGCCCGGGACCGAATGATCAACTACCAAATCATGGACATGAGAGAAAATGGAACATTCTACGTCCTACTTCACTTTAAATACAACCAGGATGGAAGGATGTCCGTGGCTTCGGTAAGTTTTTCACACATTTTTTTTGGTCAAAGTTACGAAAATGTTATCGAATATCCTCGTAATGTAGATATGATGTAACGATCATCGCCGAGGATTTCCGAGATGTCAGATACTTCATTTTTTATGAAGTTCTGTATTGTTTACATGTACAAAGGTACGACACGGAAAACGTTATTTGCAGTTATCTTACAATCCCCTTTGTGTAACTGTGTGTCTGTGTTTGTCGAAGAAAGGAAATTCTTTATGATATATCTGTGTCTGTCTGTCTGTGTCTGTCTGTCTGTCTGTGTCTGTCTGTCTGTCTGTCTGTCTCTGTCTCTGTCTCTGTCTCTGTCTCTGTCTCTGTGTGTGTGTGTGTGTGTGTGTGTGTCTGTGTGTGTCTGTCTGTCTGTCTGTCTCTCTCTCTCTCTATCTCATCGTCGTCCTTTACCTCTTCCATCTGTGTCTCTATGTGTGCCTTTGTGTTAGGGTCTCGCCCCTCTCATCTCTCCTCTTCCTCCCTCCCTCTCTCTCCCTCTCTCTCCTCCCCTCTCTCCTCTTCTCTCTCTCTCGCGCGCACTCTCTATCTTTTTTTCTCTCTCTCAAGGGTTAATATTTCCTCTTTCAGGAAGACCCTGATTCATTAGACAGGAAAGGACGATGGCCAACAAGCAGACCGCCCAGAGACGTACCGGAGTGTGGATTTGAAGGCTGTCCAGCTGAAGAATACAGTAAGCCAGTTCCAAATAATTACTCTTTTAAATGCCACCGGGGACTGGAGTATTAATTAGAGAGAATATGGTATTATCAGTCTTGGATGCATTGTGATGGTTTGCTCCATTGTAGAAACACGGAGTAGAAAATTAAGCCTTGATATGCCGTAAAACTCCTCCTCAAACTGCTTATTTCCTATTAAGAAACTATTGACCGAGTGTAAAGCAGATTTGATCTTAATGAGGCACATCTGGATCTTATGTGTTTACCAGTTCAAGTCAGGCCATGTTTAGAATGATGAGCATTTCGGCTAAATTCAAACAACTTAAGCCGTATATACGCCGTAAAACTCCTCCTCAAACTGCTTATTTCCGATTGAGAGTCTAGTGAGCTAGGGTTAATCAGACTGGATCTTGATGGGGTACCTCTGGATCTTGGTGGGTACCTCTGGATCTTGATGGGTACCTCTGGATCTTGATGGGTACCTCTGGATCTTGGTGGGTACCTCTGGATCTTGAAGGGTACCTCTGGATCTTGATGGGTACCTCTGGATCTTGATGGGTACCTCTGGATCTTAGCTGCTTGCCAGATCAAGTCAGGTCGAGTTTAGCATGATGAGAACAACCTACAATGCAATATCTCTAGAGCGTTTACTCAAAATACGTTTTTGTGTTAACGGCAGCCAATAGCTTAAACAATGTGGGACGAATAGTATACAGAAATCCACTATAGACATGTTCGGTATTACTTTTGTTCTGAAATTAAGCAACCACGTGCTTTCAAGCTAAAATATATCGGTTCTATAGACAGGTCGTAGTTTAACTCGCTGCGAAATATTGTCTGAAAATATTGTAGTCGTCGAACTGTCATTTATCACAATTTTTGTTTGTTTTTCTTTCTGTCAAAAAGAATATTACCACTGTAAAAAGCAGTTGTCCATTCTGATGAGATGCCGAATTAGTAATGACCCGGTGTCTCATCTGGATCCAAACTGTTGTCATAGGTAATCACAGATGTTACACTGGCAGGGCGAGAGTTAATTAATGATGGACGGAAGTCATGTACAAACCTACCATAGGAGCTTTCCATATTACAGTTGAGCTTCGATATCTCGCACTTCAAGGGACCATACAAATTACTTCGAGATAACAAAGATTCGAGTCACTCGAGTTCTAATCTGAACAATTTCTCAAGTTAACAGCTTCATACAGGTCAAAAAAATGCTGAAAACTCCTACTTAGACCTGCATAAAGCTGTCATATGTTTTTGTAGATATGCGTGGTGGTACATTTTAGAACAGTTCTGTATTGTATATTTTTGAAGGACCGAACTTTTAGTTCGAGTTATCTCGAAGTGCGAGACATCAGAGTTCGATATATTGAAATTCCAATGTACTAATGTTCCGAAATTGCGCAGCTGCCTGTTTTCAATAAACACACGTGACCCCATACACCAGTTAAATGCAAGCAGTGAAGACCAGATCATTTGGAGCCTTCTGATCAAGTTTCCTATACCCGTAAAAGACAAAGGTTTTCACAGGCACACACTTCTTCAGGACACATCAACAATGATTGATTTACAAACTTTCATTTTACGTAACTCTGCCTTATGTGTTACGTGAGTGAAAGGATTAACCCTTCCCCTAGTATAGACGAAATTTGGCATACTTGCAAACAGAGTAGATCTAGATCAGACGGCCCCTGATCAGGGTCTCCTGTGTTTGCTTAAGGAATAATATAGATCTAAATCTACAGATAATGATATGGCTAATATTTCCTGTGACCACATGTTAGTTTTATAACTGTTATTCATAATGTGATTATTTCTTACATTAATATTCATGTGGGAATTGGTTAAAGACCCCTGTGATTGTCCGCTGTTAATATTCAGGTAAATAATCTTGAGATCATGAATATTAATTAGATTGTTTTCATAACGGCAAATAAACACAAGAAATAATTGGCACAAATAGGAACTGTGGACTCAGATCTATATTTTACCATAAGCAAACAGAACAGACCCTGGTCAGACGGCTCATATAGGATCCGTCTGATCTGGGTCTACTCTTTGCAAAGGCTTAGAAAGACGTATTGATGGAGTAAAGGTTACAGAGGAGTTCAACTCTATTTGTTCAAATGCCATAATCGTGACACATGCGTATATATTCCCCAATTGCCGATGCTTTGCTCTTCTATATCCATAGTTCGTTATATCAAAAGAATTAGGTAGTCGGATATAATTATGGTTCACTTGCACAGAACAGATCAGAGTTCGCTATAACCGGTATCTATGTTAAAACGCGTATTTGTTGAGTAGAGACTAGCACTTTAATCCTTTATCCCATAAATATTCATGTAAGAAACAATGATAATTTTGTCATGAATATTAATTAGATTATTTTTTATAATGGCAAATGAACACAGGGATGTATGGCCATTGCAGAAAATGTAGAACATCTACAATGTATATGAGTTGATAAGCAAACAGAATATACCCTGATCAGGTGGCTCCTGCAAATGAAGAATCGTCTACAATGTATATAAGTTGATAAGCAAACAGAATATACCCTGATCAGGTGGCTCCTGCAAATGTAGACTCATCTACAATGTATATAAGTTTATAAGCAAACAGAATAGGACTCCTGTAAGAGTCGTTTGGTCCGTGTCTGCTCCGTTTGTAAAGGCGTGGAAATGCGTATTTATGGAGTAAAGACACGAATTACTTGTGCATAAATATGTTTGCCATGAACATGAATTGCAGCTGTTCATAAATTAGTATGGGTCCATTCTGTCTGCAGAGGGTGACAACGCGATTAACCATCTACTCCATATAAACGCCTTTCTGTGCCTTTGCAAACAGAATACATAATATTATAGATATAATTGTACAGTTTCTGACATGGCCTAAATTCCAAGTGTTCGTGTGCTTTAATAACAATAATATAATTAATACTCGTTATGTCATTATTTGTTTAAATGAATAAACATGGAGTAAAGAATGACGACATGGTTTCGTGTATATGCATTTTTCTCCTCAGATAACTACAACGGGACCATCATTGGAGCGTCCGTGTCCGCGTCTGTTGTACTTATTCTGGCCATTGTGGTCCACATGATGCTAAGGTTTGTAACACCGGTCACTATTCTTATTCATTAGATCTGTTTAGGATGGAAACTGTTTGTCAATTTAAGGTAGCATGATTAAGATTATTTGTAACATTAACGCTGGAAATCTAGAATAATTGTTTTATTTTGGTGGAGAAAGAGTAAGAGAAAGAGAGTGCAGGAGAACGATGTGGGGGAAAGGGCGAGGGAAGAAGCAGAGACAGGCATGGATAGAGATATACACAAAGTGAGAGAGAGAGAGAGAGAGAGAAAGAGAGAGATAGAGGGAGGGGTGTGTGGAGAGACAGACAGATATACAGAGACAGGCAGAGACATGCATACAGACAGATAGACACAGACAAACACAGACAGACACAGGCAGATATGCATACAGACAGACAGAGACAGACAGTCAGTCAGAGACAGAGACAGACAGGCAGATAGACAGACAGACAGGCAGATAGACAGACAGACCGGGATAAGACACTCATAACGCGGATTAGATAGAGAAAATGCGAGATAGAGGAGTGACGGGGTATTTGGGTAAGGCTCTCCACTATTTGCCATTCAGAATCCAAAAGCCAGTTCAATCTTTTCATATTAAATGGATGCTACCGCTGGCCAATGATGGATCATTTAACTCGGAATGTTAAACATTCAAAGGGCTGTATATTTTCCAGACGCTATAGGCGACAGCTGCATCTACAGAGTATGCTGTGGCAGGTAAAACCCGAGGAGATAGACTTTGTTACAGCCTGGATCACAGGTAGTATAAGGGTAAGTTTTCATTAAGTCCATACTTACACCGATAACCTCAATCGGAAATCCTCGGCGGTATTTTATCGGCCGTGCCGGATTGAGACGAGGATTCCCGATCATCTGAAATGTTTGTACAATCATGCATGCAGTTCCAACGGTTGTTTTTATCCAGATGAGATGCAGAGTGATTAGACATCATTATGTGGATGAAGAGATTAACATTATACGGATGAAGAGATTAACATTATCTGGATGAAGAGATTAACATTATCTGGATGAAGATATTAACATTATACGGATGAAGAGATTAACATTATCTGGATGAAGAGATTAACATTATCTGTATGAAGAGATTAACATTATCTGGATGCTAAATGCTTAGCATTATTTCTTTAACCCTTTACTCCACAAATATGCCATTAAAGACCCAGATAAGATAGCTCGTTTAGGAGCCGTCAGACGAGGGTCTGCTCTGTTTGCTTATAGAATAAGAAATCTATTGCTACAGTTTGTTTCTGCTTTAGTAACATTCCATTGTTCATGACGCGATTAATATTCATGGTGTTATTATGTCCAGAGACATTATAACAGACTAATATTCATGGTGTTATTTTGTCTTACATTAATATTCATGGTGTTATTATTTTTACATTAATATTCATGCAATGCAGGGTTAAAATCAAAGGAAAATAACTGTTTAGCTTACTCTGCAGACTGTGACTTCGAACGAGTTCATCTATAGCACACCCAGGGTGATATTAACCTATTTATACTCATATTGTGTAAGAAAACCCGGCCAGATCATACTTTGGAATACATCCAGAGCAAACAACGTGTATACTGGTATCAACCATTCACATCGATGGGTTCAGCAAACAGTGCAGACCCTGATCAGACAAATCCTACAAGAGCCCTCCGATCTGGGTCTACACGGTTTGTCTATGTTCTTTATAAAGCACACATCTTACTAATGGATCAAAATAGTCAGAAACAACTCACACAAGTTGTAATTTTCGTTTTAAAATAATGTTTATGTCATAATTTTGTTTTGCAAATGTGACCTTTCCGAGATAGTGTGTGATGCAATCAGTGCAGACCATGAAAAGAGGTCTCCTGGCAGACCCCTCTGATCTGGGTCAATAGTAGTTGTCTATTAAAGGTCTCCTGGCGGACCCCTCTGAACTGAGTCAATAGTAGTTGTCTATTAAAGGTCTCCTGGCAGACCCCTCTGATCTGAGTCAATAGTAGTTGTCTATTTCCCTTAACCCTTTACCTCATGAAAATGTATACAAGAATTCATGACTCCGTGAGTGTTCATTAACTGTGTTATCCTTATGGCCAACAACAAGCGACTTTTTGGCCATTTTAGAAACTGTTTAATCAGATCTTTCTTATTTCATAAGCAAACAGAGCAGACCCTGACCAAACGGCCCTTGTGAGAGCCGTCAGAGCTGGGTCTAATCTGTGTGCTGTCAGAGCTGGGTCTAATCTGTGTGCTGTCAGAGCTGGGTCTAATCTGTGTGCTGTCAGAGCTGGGTCTAATATGTGTGCTGTCAGAGCTGGGTCTAATCTGTGTGCACAGTCGTTCAAGGCGTTTACATGTGGGAAAGCGGTAAACAACAATAACTTATTATCAATTAAACTTAATTAAAGTTTGTTTTCATCCATACAGAACAGTTTTAAGAAGTTATCCCGTCGCAATGCATCAACCAAAACACTAAAGAAGTCTCAGCAGAAAGGTGGATACACTTTCACCACGATTCGTAGGGACACGGGGCTTGACGGAAGTCACAAAAAGGGGAAGGATGGATCACCGGAAGTAAACATTAGATCCATTGATCCGGATACGATGTTCGGCTCAGTGGCGTTCGTCCGAGGTTTGTTGAAATGTTGAAACTACACATTGTTACATGTATACATTGTTATATTCGACTGGGATAAGAGATACAAGAAGCTTTATTTAACGTCGGCTGTGACAATAAAATAACATTAGCATATTGCCGACATTTAAACAAAAGCATTAACATATCAAAGGTAAAAACAAAGAGAAAGGATACCAGTAAAAAGGAAAGTTCTGTTAGAGAAAACATATAATATATCAACCAGTTACAATCAGAACATAAAATTTTACTTAAAAACTGTCAGATACAAAATTTGGATCGTTGAATCAACAACATAATTCCATTCCATGTAAATTGCATAATTGGATGGATAGACAACTGTCAATATGGTGAAGTGGATTGACAAGAATTGGTCATTGTGTCGAAGATTTTTATAAGCGCATTTTTTCCCCTTATTTTATACAAGAAAAGGAAAGTAGAAGATCCTTGGAAAGCAAATGCAGCAACGTCCGTCCGTCCGTCCGTACGCACATCTAGAAGAATTTATCTGGTCTCTTTCTTGGAAAGCATATGTCCAATCCACACCAAACTTTACACACATTTTTGTGGCCATTATATCTTGGTCAAGTTCGATAGCCATGTAAAGTACTTTAGTCGTTTAGGAGTTGTGGCACTTTATCTACTGCAAAAATGACTTTAAATAGCTTGTCCGGACTACTTCTTGGAAAGTATTTGTCCAATCCACACCAAACTTTACACACATTATATATTGGGCAAGTTCGATAGCCATGTAAAGTGCTTCTGTCGTTTAGGAGTTGTGGCCCTTTATTTGCAAAAATGACTTTAAAAATATATTGTCCGGACCCTTACTTTCTGTGACAAAAGGTTTGAAGTGGGAACATCAGTGTCCTATGGACACATTTCTTCTTTTTTTTTCCTTTACAGTTGTGTTTATTCATTAGTTGGTCGTCATGGAGACGTTTTATTTATACCCGTATTATTTTTCAGGGAACCTGACATCAGTGAAAAGAATACAGAAAGTAAACTTCAATCTTACAAAATTTGTCTTGCTGGAGTTAAATCAGGTAAGTGCGTCAGCCCTATTCCTTTCACGCATTTGCACACAGAGTAGACCCAGATCAGACGGCTCCTGTAGCAGCCATCTAATTAGGATCTTCTCTGTTTGTTTATGACATGATATAGATCTGATTCACCAAGTCTTGTAAAAAAAATCCCTTGAAATTCAGCTAATAAATATCCATAATGTCATTATTTCTCACATCATAATACATTGGGGAAAGGGTACAGCGGATTGGTTAATAAATATACAACCTCTATCCGTATAAGCGGGCGAACACTCTGATCATAGTCTGCACTGTTTGTCATTCCAAAACTTATCGCAAAGTATACCCTTCCATTCTAACTGGACTCGTTCGTTAACCATTTACTCCATTAATTCGCCTTTCTACGCCTTTGCAAACAGAGCAGACCCAGATCAGATGACTCCTATAAGAGCCGTATGATAAGGATCAACTCTCTTTGCATATTATTTATATATTAGATATAATGTTACAGTTTCTGTCATTGCCAAAACTCCATGTGCCCTTGTGCAATTGCAGCAGGTAATCTAATTAATTTTCACGATGTCATTATTTCTTACATTAACATTCATGGAGTAAATGGTGAACCAATGATGGACCATTTCACTTTAAACAATTCTGCATTCAAGTGTTAAGAGGATAGTAAATATACGGGTTATCTACTAACCATTAATTCGCTGAATAACTAAAACTGGCTGTCCCCTTTAGGAACGCTAATTCACTTTATCCCTATGCAATATTCATAAAAGAACTAATGGTATGCATATCTATTAGCTTTTTTTTTATAAAATTTCCAAGGAAAGTTTTTGCTTTGACAAAAACTGTACACTCAGATCTGTATCATGTCAAGAGCAAACAGAGCAGACTCTGATCAGAAGGCTCCTATAGAAGCCTCTGATCTTTGTCTACTATTTTTGTAATGCGTGAAAAGGCGTTTATGTGCGGGAAAAAACATCACTGACAAGTGAAGGAAATGATTTGCATGACATACAATATGTGTGTGACAAACAATGCAGACCCTGGTCAAAGAGCTTCCTCGGGGTGTTTTATCTGGGTCTACATTGTTTACCTAGGTCATATATACTCAATGGTCCATTAATAGAGTGGTTCATCAAGGAGCACTTGTTGGTTAATCAATATACAATATCTTAGTACTGGGTTTTCAAAAGGTGTTTCGACCTAAGTTAGGGATGCGTTTATATATTAGTTGTCAGCAGAATTTGTCAGCAGAATATGTTTACAGTAAAACCTGTCTTAAGATGTCATTTATTTATTGAAAATTGGAGTCTTAAAAATCAGGTTGCCGCTTTATACAGAACAGAAGTAATACAGAACCTTCATATAGGAGATTTCTGCATAACTTTTGACCTGCATTAACACCTGACCTACATACTCATAACTAGACCTGTGTTTTGATTGTCGCTTAAGGCAGGGTCTAAATCTGCTGTATTAAACCTTTCAATAATATCAACCAATGTGTGATGATCATTAACCAATGTGTGATGATGGTCAAAATATTTGAGACTCTGGCACTGTTTATTTAAAAACAAAGAGCAAGAAAGAAATACTTTTAGAATTGTAACTGACGATATTTTCGAAGACAAAGGTTACTTTCCGAAGGGTTTACATGTTGGGAGGGTTGGAAGGGTTTACTCGTTAAACGTGGAAAGGTTTACATATTAGAATGAATGGAATTGTTTATGTGTTGAAAGTGTTTACATATTTGAAGGATTGGAAGGGTTTACATATTGGAAAGGTTTACATGTTAGAGTGATTGGAATGGTATATAAATGTATTAAAAGTGTTTACATATTTGAAGGATTGGAATGTTTACATGTTGGAAGTGTTTACATTTTGTCAGCCCCTTGGTCAGTTGTTGACCATATAACGCAAATAAACGTGCACTTTCGTCCTGTATTAAGTTACCACATGTCTTGCATGTAACATTTTATTTGATGCATATTCATGTTAAAAATAATGATACATGAATATTAATTTATATTTTATAATTGTATTATGAACATAGGAAATTATAACAGATCTGTATTACATGTATTCAATAAGCAAACAAAGCAGACTGATCTGGATTTCCTTTGCTTTCAAATGCATAAAAACGGGTTGTTTAAATGTTTACTCCATGAAAACGCCTATCTATGCCTTAGAAAACCGAGAAGACAAAGATCAGACGACTACTACAGCCAATAGACGTCTGATCAAGGCATGTCTGGTCTGTTTGCTAATGGAATAATATAGATCTGATTCTTTAGTTTCTTCTTAGGCAAAAGTTTCATGTGCCAATGTGCTATTTTAAAAAAGTAATTTAGGTAATATTCCTAATTTCTGACATGAATATTCATGGAATAATGGGTTTAAAACCATGTATTAAAACTCATTATGGTGATCACTGTAGACAGGTCTTAATTGTTATTGTAGCTGATGGAGATGAAACATCAAAACTTGTGTGCGTTTGTTGGAGCCTGTATAGAGCCCAACAGGGCCCTGCTGTTGTGGGAGTACTGTGCCAAGGGTAGTCTACAAGACGTCATCTTCAACCAGAACATCAAATTGGATCAGATGTTTATGTTTGCCCTGTCCCATGACGTAACCAAGGTATCATGCATTTGCTCAACTTAATATGTTATTCGAGTCTTTGTAAACCTTTTCAAATAGTTCTGACCCAGATGATTTAGTACTCTTATGATGTGTACGGAAAGATAACGAAGAAAACGTCATTTTGAAATACGCAGCCCATATTGGCCATAGCAGACGAAATAAAGGATTAGCAGCCGATATTGGCCATAGCAGACGAAATAAATGATTAGCAGCCGATATTGGCCATAGCAGACGAAATAAAGGATTAACCCTTATCATGCTAAGCGCGCCCGGACTCGCAGTTACAAACAGCAGGATCCAAACTGGTTGATGCTCGATCAACAGTTTCTCAAAAGCGTGTACGAACCAACGGTCACAACAATGCAACGGATTAGAGATCTGGCAATCATAATTTATTAATCATGATAAGGGTTTATGCGTGTATATATGTTTATGTATATATGCATATATATACATGTATCGTACATTTTAATGTCTATATCGACCAAAATGATCAAAATGGCCAATTTCCGTGTCTGTAACCCTTAATCTGTTAAATATTCGTTCAAGAAATAATGAATTATTGATCAATCATCCCTCCTAACAGTGAAACCTAAATCAGCAGCATTCCATATAGATGCCGCGCTTCAGCGTGGCGCCAGTGACATCATGAATATATTTATAATGTTTTTATAATGACATATGTACATAGTACATAGTTTCTTTCGTTATTGATAGTAACTTTATAGTAACTGTATAGTAACTGTATAGTAACTGAATTTCGTGTCAACCGATTTCTAATCTAGACAATTTCTCAAGTTCACAACTTAATGCAGGTCGAAAGTAATGCTGAAAGCTCCTGTCACATGTGTTTCTATAGATATGCATAGGGATGTATTTTAGGACAATACGCTGTTGTAAATTTTGGAAGTTCCGAACTTCTAGTTCTCGTTATCCCGAAGTTCGAGTTATCAGAGTTCCATATATCGAGGTTCCAGTGTAATTTAGTTGATTGGATGTTGTAAGTTGTGTTAAAAGTTTTACTATAACTGTTTTGTTCACGACGAATGTATATAAGATGATAGCAATGAGTATTTATTACAATGTGTAGGGCTTGGAGTATATCCACAAGAGTTCCATTCATTATCATGGTAATCTGAGAAGCACAAATTGTGTTGTGGACAGTCGATGGACGTGTAAACTGACAGACTTTGGTGTACCTACGGTCAGGGAAGCTGAAAAGCTGCAGAACACGGAAGAGGTGCAGACAGACAGTATGTATGAATATAAGTAACTTTAGACTAAAATTCTATTGACACTATATATGTTAAATCTGTTTTATACTATTTCTACTTCAAATTCGATGGCATATGTTACTACGACACTAATGTGCCAGGGCTAGCAATGCACAACGTGTGCTGATAGTGATCACCTAAAATAAGTCAATGCACAATGTGTCTCGATAGTGATCACCCATAATAAGTCAATGCACAACGTGTCTCGATAGTGATCACCCATAATAAGTCAATGCACAGCGTGTTTCTATAGTGGTTACCCATAATAAGTCAATGCACAACGTGTTTCTATAGTGGTTACCCATAATAAGTCAATGCACAACGTGTCTCGATAGTGATCACCCATAATAAGTCAATGCACAACGTGTTTCTATAGTGGTTACCCATAATAAGTCAATGCACAACGTGTTTCTATAGTGGTTACCCATAATAAGTCAATGCACAACGTGTTTCTATAGTGGTTACCCATAATAAGTCAATGCACAACGTGTTTCTATAGTGGTTACCCATAATAAGTCAATGCACAACGTGTTTCTATAGTGATCACCCATAATAAGTCAATGCACAGCGTGTTTCTATAGTGGTTACCCATAATAAGTCAATGCACAACGTGTTTCTATAGTGGTTACCCATAATAAGTCAATGCACAACGTGTCTCGATAGTGATCACCCATAATAAGTCAATGCACAACGTGTTTCTATAGTGGTTACCCATAATAAGTCAATGCACAACGTGTTTCTATAGTGGTTACCCATAATAAGTCAATGCACAACGTGTTTCTATAGTGGTTACCCATAATAAGTCAATGCACAACGTGTTTCTATAGTGGTTACCCATAATAAGTCAATGCACAACGTGTTTCTATAGTGGTTACCCATAATAAGTCAATGCACAACGTGTTTCTATAGTGGTTACCCATAATGACTCAATGTACAACGTGTCTCAATAGTAATTATCCAGACTACGTCTAATTCTTGGCCATTAACATTTTCCCTGTTCAGTATTCATGTAAGAAATAATGACACCATGAATATTCATTAGCTGAATTTTATTATAACTGGATGTTTGTGGCTTTACAAAGACTGCACTGATCTGGGTCTACCACTGATCTGGGTCTACTACTGATATGGGTCTACTACTGATCTGGGGGTCTACTACTGATCTGGGTCTACTACTGATCTGGGTCTGCTACTGATCTGGGTCTACTACTGGTATGGGTCTACTACTGCTACTGATCTGGGTCTACCACTGATCTGGGTCTGCTACTGATCTGGGTCTACCACTGATCTGGGTCTACCACTGATCTGGGTCTACTACTGATCTGGGTCTACTACTGATCTGGGTCTACCACTGATCTGGGTCTACTACTGATCTGGGTCTGCTACTGATCTGGGTCTGCTACTGATCTGGGTCTGCTACTGATCTGGGTCTACTACTGATATGGGCCTACTACTGATATGGGCCTACTACTGATCTGGGTCTACTACTGATATGGGCCTACTACTGATATGGGTCTACTACTGATCTAGGGGTCTACTACTGATATGGGTCTACTACTGATATGGTCTACTACTGATATGGGTCTGCTACTTTTGCAAATGTATGAAAATGCGTTTATATGATGGGTTGAAGATATCTGAGTTTGACGCTGCAAAATTACTTAATGGATTACAAGCACGAAACATTACTATTACCACAAACATATAATAAACTTTAATGTTTTATAATTATCTAGATGTCAATGTTTGACTCTTTTGTAATGGCCATTAATTCAAGTATGAGAAAATCTAGCGGCAATCTCCAAGCTAACTATACAGGAAATGAGCTACTTTCACGCCAATACCAAATATTGTTATGAAGATAATTATAAAGTCTTACAATTTATAATGAAATTTAAAGTAGTAACGGTAATATTTTAGCATGTGTATGCATTCCATGAATATTTCAACATCAGACTGCGATATCTGCTCTCGAGATAAGCAATTCCTAATACAGGACTAGCGCTATGCAGAAGAGCTCCTCTAGGACCAACAGTCCCTCTGTTATTATAACAATTCATCTAATTAATACCCATGTTGTAATTATTTCTTACATGAATTTCCATGGAGTAATGGGTTAATGGATATTTTTCCGGTAATACATACAGTACCAATATACATGTGATTGCAATAATCATGAACACTGCTTTAATTATATTACATTTATATTCAAGAACTCTTGTGGACCGCTCCGGAATGTTTGCGAGAAGAGAAGAACAAACATTGGGACAGACAGAAAGCAGACATATTTGCCATTGGTGTTATCTTAAAGGAAATATTTACCCGCTCAGCACCGTACACTGAGTACCCATTCCTTATGTCACACGGTAAGAGCTTAAACCTTTCCCTATTCAATATTTCTTTCAGAAAATAATGAAATCATCAATATTCATCAGCTGGATTTGTATTATGTAAACTTTTCAAGGATTTTATTCTTTGGCAAAAACGGTAGAATCAGATCATGTCAAAAGCAAACAGAGCAGATACTGATCAGACGGCTAATATAGGAATTGTCTGATCTGGGTCTACTCTGTTTGCAAATGCGTGAAAATGGATTTATATGAGGGAAAAGGTTAACCCATGTTTACTTGTACTTTATTTGACCCTTGTAGAGCTTAAATAAGAATATCATCACTCTACTGCAAAATATAATTCAGGATATACGCCATTCATCTTATTTAACGAGTAGACCCAGATCAGTAGCTCCTGTAGGAGCCTTCTGATCGGGATCTGCTCTGTTTGCTCGTGCAATAATGTACATATAATTATACTGTTTCTGCCATGGCCAAATATTCAAGTGTCCATGTGCTATTATAACAATTTCTCTAATTAATATTTAAGATATCATTATATCTTACATAGCTATTCAAGTGTTAAGCGAACTTACTGACAAGATTAAATATATATGTCATTCTACAACTTTGCAAACACAGTAGACTCAGAGCATGCGGTTCCTTGTAGGAGCCATCTGATCGGGGTCTGCCCTGTTTGCTTATGATACAACATAGATATGGTTCAACTTCTACAGTTTCTTCCGAGGTCAAAATGCCTATGTCCATGGTTATTATAAGAATTAATGTAATTAATATTACTGATGTCATCATTTCTTACATTAATATTCATGAAGTAAAGGGTTAAGTGGTAATTTTTCAGAAATTATTGACAAGATTAAAGATCCGGTCAAAGGAGAAAAGGTATTCCGGCCATTACTGTCTCTACACATCCGCTACCACGTGGAACTGACGTCCCTGATAGACTCCTGCTGGCAGGAGGACCCAAGTTCGAGACCCAGTGCACCAAGGGTTTCCAAATCGCTGAACAGAATAAATCCACAGTAAACATACAGGATGATTCGTGTGTGTATAGTAGAGCCTGTCTTAAGTGATCATCAAAGGAACAGGTCTAATTATGAATCTGTAAAGCAGGTGACAGCTTAAATCGTGTAAAAAGTAATGCTGAAAGCTCTTATTACTTTTGCCCTGAATTATGCACCCACCTGCTTTTTAAAACTTCTACGAATTGCCGCTTAAGAAGGTTCTATTGTATATGTTAAACTTTGTTTAGCCTTGTATACAGCTGGCTTGCAGTAGGTCAGTGATTGTACTCGGGTTGTTTTGTACACGTAATAGTGTACAATATAATGCATACAGCTGGCTTGCAGTAGGTCAGTGATTCTACATGGGTGTTTTGTACACGTAATAGTGTACAATATAATTTGGTCTATGCACGGAAAACCCCCTGGGTCTTCTTCCACCTGTAATTAACTGGACGTCGCGATATGACAGAAACACTGTTAACCTATGTCTTCATTACATGTATATACGCCATTTCACACATTTGCAAACAGGGAATACCCAGATCAGACTGATTATATAGGTGCCGTCTGATCAGGGACTACTGTTTGTTTATGGTATAATGATTATGGATCTGATTTTACACTTTCTGAACGAGCCAGAATGTACTGTTTATATATGCCGCTAGTACATTTCAGCTAATAAATATTCATGTTGCCATTAGTTTCTTACATGAATATTGAACAGGGAAATGGTTAAACTGGCAAAGGCACCCAATACAATACAAATGTGCACCAGAAGTTTAGCTTCAAATATTCAATCAAAAATTGATTTTGAAACATTTCTAATAACTCACTTTGTCCACTCTTGTCATATATTTTGAAAGATGGCCGATCCCGTGGATAAAGAACTTCTGAATAGGGGCCTGAATTCGTTAATAAATATATGGTTGGTCATCTGGTTGGTCATCTGGTTGGTCATATTTTGCGTTCAGCTCAAAATCGCACCGATTAGTTGTTTGATATTAACCTGGACTCACGTAAATAATTTCTATAACAACGTATCATATTCTTTAAGGGACACTGATTTAACTCAGACCTTCACTGATTCTACTAGATGACCTAAAATAATAAAGAGTTTTCCTTGAATCTGAGTTTTCATTCTCAAGGATCTGATTGCTCTAGGTTTGACTTAAACTCAAAATCAGATATTTGAAAATGAACCAAAACCCAAAAGTTTTTTATGTCCGTTGCACATCGTGATTAGTAAAATCTAACTCTGGCTTCATGCAGTCTGTTAATAATACAGCAGAGTATCCCAATAGACTGTCGACTTGTGTCTATATTGCTTTATTGTTGTCATCGCTGAACGATACAACCTGTTCGAAGACAACCCTTCACTTTCTATACTTGCAATAACGTTAATATTTATTAAATTATTTTACAAATTATGATCTATGCCAATAACACCAGCAAAATGTGATTGCCTTATTTAACTTATTTATGTCAAGAGTCCTGACAGGTTGTGTCACTCTCAAATAGTGTAGATCCTGGTCAGTGGGGGGGCTCCTGGAGGAGTAATCGGTAATCTGATCTGGGTCTCCACTGTTTGTTCAATACCATGAATGAATATTCATGTAAGAAAATTAATGATAGAATCATGAATAGTATATTCATGTATACATGTATTCATAATGCTATATTGAACATGTGAAGTTTTGGTTATGGTTTAGATTAAAGAATCAGAACTGTATTATTTCATAAGGAAGCAGAGCAGATCCAGATCAGACGGATCCAGTAGGAGATCCAGTAGGAGATCCAGTAGAAGCCGTCTGATCTGTGACTCTTCTGTTTGCAAAAACGTTACAAGGTGTCTCGGTAAGGTAAGGGACTACGCAGCTCGGGTGTAAATAATTCAGTGACTCTCATCTTCAGAAACCTGTCTATGATCGACAACATGATCATGATGCTGGAGAAGTATGCCAACCATTTAGAAGACCTGGTTGCCGAGAGAACAAGTGAACTGGATGCCGAAAAGGCCAAAACGGAAAACCTGCTGTACAAGTTACTGCCACAGTGAGTAACGACACGGGATGATATAAAATAGGTCACATGATCAGTGTCATAGTTTGGCTTAAGGTACCAGATAAACACTGACGTTGTACTACTTCTGAGATATGAATACGAAATTCGAACATCGATATATTTCGGCTTACTCCGTAATGTTCCCGTTGCACAATATGGTGGTCTGAAAATAGCCAAAACAGGCTTTGGTCATTTACGGGCAGCTATATCGTGCATTGGTTACATTACGGAATATGTCGAAATGTGTCGATGTTCGGATTCGGTATTATATCTCAGATATGTTAGGCCACTGGCTACACGCTCAACAGTCTCATACTCTTGAAATATTGTCGCAGATCACCCCAGATAGTCGCATATCACCCCAGATAGTCGCATATCACCCCAGATAGTCGCATATCACCCCAGATAGTCGCAAAGATGCTTACAATGCAGCTGACAAACAGGTATTCTCATTTAAAAATGCATTTCCATGTTTTTCTATAAAAATATGAAATGCTTTCATGTCTGCATTGCCAATGTGTATGTTATGACTGTAAATTTGATAGTTCAACGTTATATGACTTGACAGGTCTGTCGCAGTTTTACCACTCACAAGATGACATCTAATGTTAAATATGTTCAATGTTTGACAGAACTGTTGCTGAAGAACTGAAGCTTGGACGCCCAGTGAAGGCCGAACATTTTGATGACGTCACATTGTACTTTTCTGACATCGTTGGATTTACTGCCATATGCGCCAGCAGCACGCCCATTGAGGTAAGAATTAATTGATATTTTCCCTTGAAGTACTATAACATTACACATCAAGCACTTGTTGGTTACACCTACAGTGTTTCATTTCGAGCCTTATATTATTACATTACAATCACTATATTGTTACACTACAAGCACTATATTCCACTACAAACACTATGTTACACTACAAACACTATAATGTTTAACACGACAATCGTTATGTAACACTACAGTCACTATAGTATTATATCACTGTCTCTGTAATGTAACATTACTGTCACTATAGTGCTATACTTCAATCACTATAATGTTACACTATGCTCACTATAATGTTACATCACTGTTTCACTGCAATCACTATAAAGTATACTAAAATCACTATAGTGTTGCACTGCAATCATTATAGTGTTGCACGCCAATAACTAAAGGGTTGCACTACAATCAATATAGTGATGCACTACAATCACTATAATGTTACACTGCAATCACTATAATGTTACACCACAATCACTATAGTTCACTGCAATCACTATAATGTACACTGCAATCACTATAGTTCACTGCAATCACTATAATGTTGCACCACAATCACTATAGTTCACTGCAATCACTATAATGTACACTACAATCACTAGTTCACTGCAATCACTATAATGTACACTACAACCACTATAGTGTTACACTCCATATATGATATTGTTGCACTACAATCACTATAGTGTTACACGACAATAACTAAAGGGTTGCACTATAATCAATATAGTGTTGCACTACAAACACTACAATGTTACACTGTAATCACTATTATGTTACGCCACAATCACTATAGTTCACTGCAATCGCTATAATGTAGACTACAATCACTATAGTGTTACACTACAATTAAGATACTGTTGCACTACAATTACTTTACTGCTGCACTACAATCACTATACTGTTGCACTACAATCAATACAGTGTTGCACTACCATTATTATAATGTTACACTACAATCACTATAATATTACACTACAATCACTAAAGTGTTAGAGTACAATCATGTTGTTACTACAATTTCGTTGTCATATTACACTCACCATGTTACACTGCAATCACTATAATGTTACACTACAATCACTATAATGTTACACCACAATCACAATAACTCGCTGCAATCACTATAATGTACACCACAATCAATACAGTGTCACCACAATCACTATAAGGTTGCACTACACTCCATATAATGTTACACTACAATAACCAGTGTGTTACACTACACTCGCTATGTAACACTATAATCACTGTAGTGTTACACTGCAATCACTATAGTGTTATACTACAATCACTATAATATTACACTACACACAGTATGTTACACTGCAATCACTTTATTGGTACACTACTGTCACTATGTTACACTACAATCACTATAGTGTTACACTACAGTCCCTATAGTGTTACACTTCCAGCACTATTTACATAATGCCCCTTATAGTGTAGCCTTACAATTTTTATTGTATTGTTTATGTGTTCCAGGTGGTAAACCTACTCAACAGTCTATACACGTTGTTTGATGCCATAATCACCAGATACGATGTCTATAAAGTAAGTCCTATTAATTAACCATATCAACGCTGAAATCTCAGAATGGACTAGCCCATCAGTATTGAACTACAGAGTCCACTCAGTATAAAAGATGTAAACTTGCTAGAGGATTTTGAATGACAAACCGTGCAGTCGCTAGTCAGAGACTCTTCTAGGAGCTCTCTGATCTGTGTCTTCTAGGAGCTCTCTGATCTGTATCTTCTAGGAGCTCTCTGATCTGTATCTTTTAGGAGCTCTCTGATCTGTATCTTCTAGGAGCTCTCTGATCTGTATCTTCTAGGAGCTCTCTGATCTGTATCTTTTAGGAGCTCTCTGATCTGTATCTTCTAGGAGCTCTCTGATCTGTATCTTCTATGAGCTCTCTGATCTGTATCTTCTATGAGCTCTCTGATCTGTATCTTCTAGGAGCTCTCTGATCTGTATCTACACTGTTTGCAAATGGGAGTGTATGTGATGATGAACCAGTTTCATGCTGTAACTATTATGCCTACTCATACCCTGATCCGTTGCAATTTCACTTGCGATTCGTTCAAGCTTTCAAGAAACAAGTGACCGAGTGTCAAACAGTCTGGACTGAGATGAGACACTGAGTTACCTGACGCCTCACCTGTACCCAAGTTGTTTGGAAATGTGAGGGAGGTTACGTTTATCGGGTTATCATTTTAATGTCTACTCGAATTCCGGCTCAGTGTTGTTTTATTTCTGCTTCGTTAACCCTTTCCCTCACATAAACGCGTTTCGCGCATTTGCAAACAGAGTAGACCCAGATCAGGCGGCTCATATTGGAGCCGTCTGATCAGGGTCTGCTCTGTTTGTTAATGGAATTGTTAAAGATGTTTGTTTCTTTTCTTTCTAAAATGGGTACAATGTTCCACCTTCAATATTTCATTATAACTATTTTTCCATGAATATTCAGTAGGTATTGAAAATTGGAATAAACATAGAGCAGGGAATGATGGGTCAAAGCTGTTGAGTAGTGTCTGGCTTTCAACAATTTGGATCCTGATCAGATTCCAACTTATTGGAATTGGCGAACTGAATTCTGTTTGATATCATCGTTTATATATCTGTTATTTTAAACCCGTAAAGACAGATTATTCTTGTCTAATGTGTTCTTGTCTAATGTGTTCTTGTTTTCTTGTCTAATGTGTTCTTGTCTAATGTGTTCTTGTTTTCTTGTCTAATGTGTTCTTGTCTAATGTGTTCTTGTCTAATGTGTTCTTTGAAAAAGGACTAGTAGGGTCGAACAAATAGAGCTTTTTTTTTTTTTTAAATAGAGTGTGGTATTTAAAAAATAGAGCTTGGTATTTAAAAGTTCCAACAACGTCTCACAATGGAATGTGTTTGCTTGGTATTTAAAAGTTCGAACAACGTCTCTTTATGAAATGTGTTTGATTTAATATTATTCGAAGGAATTGCAGAATTAATAAATTCGATTTGCCATTACTTCAATATATTAGAAATGGCAATGTTATCGTATATTACAAATTGAGTGATTACATTTATGATATACAAAGGAATGCGTAAGACGCGTAAATTAAAACAATTTAAAGAATACCTTTATTTCTCCACCAACCCTGTGTTGTGGCCACTCTTTGAAATCGTCTCAAGAAGAAATGACTATTTTAGTACTTGAAGACGCAATGTGGTCTACAACTCTGCTCATATATTCCTACTGTTTGACAGGTTGAGACCATTGGTGATGCCTATATGATAGCCAGTGGTCTTCCGAAGAGGAATGGAAAGAAGCATATACAAGAGGTGGCCGACTGTGCCATGGACATCATGGCTTCTGTGTCCACTTTCTGCATCCCGCATCAGACTGACAAGAAAGTGCGCATCAGAGTTGGTATGTTCTAAGCAGCATAACTGTGAAACATGATCTCACCACGATACAGAACACCTAGCTTAACCCTTTACTCTATGAATATTCGGGCAAGAAATAATGGATATTAATTAAATTAGTTTTTATAAACGCACTAAAAGTGATAAAGAATTTTTATCATGACAGAAACTAGAATCAGATCTATATTATAGCATAAGCAAACAGAACAGACCCTGGTCAGACGGCCCATACAGGGGCCATCTGATCATAACCTACTCTGTTTGCCAAAGTGTCAAAGGCGTATTAAAGGAGTATATTCTTAAATCTTTATCACATGAGTATATATAGAAGAGATAATGATATTATCGGAGATAATGAGATAATAATATCATGAATATTTATCAGTTTAATGCCATATGAACATAGCAAGGTTAGGCCACGGCACAAACTGTAGAATACGATCTAAGCGTAATTCCATAAGTGTCCTTAGACCTATAGGAGCTGTCTCATAATGGTCTACTGACTCACTCTACTAGGTTTACAGAAGCGTGAAAAGGCATTTATATTAGGTATGGGATAAATATACCATATTAAGACATAGGATTCTGGGTATTTAAGGCAGATATTAGCTCAATGCAGGACGCCGGTAATATTGAAAGCTGCATTTATATATCCCTGCATTAAGGACGAACAGAAGCTTCCCAAAGAAGCTTTCTACATTTATTTTGCCCTTGCACTAAGCAATCACGTGCTTTTTAAAACGCCTATTTATGATCAGTAAAATGTCACTTAATTCCTGCTTTACCGTTTCCATTTTTAACCCATTCACTTATTGTGTGTTAGCCTTTTGATGCCTCTGTAGCATTCACTTTTTGAAACCTTTGTGTTTATGCACTAAACATCACAATGGTTTAAAAACGACAATTGATACTTTCCTTGTTAAATGCTCCTTTTCCGCACATTTTCCGTAGATTTATTTAATGAGGTTGGATCTAAACTAGCCTATGATGGCATGGGATAAAGATTTACAGACTCAATGCTGACATATTTGTGTCAGTAATTTGAGAGAATTATACTTTGCAGAATTATTGCTGAGATATCTCTATCAGTATCTAGGCAATATATATCAGTAATTTATATAATTATTAATTACTCCATAAAAACGCATTTCTATGCCCTTGCAAACAGTGGCGAGTCCTGTAGGAGCCGTCTGTTTAGTGTCTACTTTGTTTGCTTATGACATAATACATTTCTTATTCTACAATTTCTGTCATGATAAAAAAAACATCCCTTGTTCATAATGCCATTATAAAAATACATAATTTAATAATATTTGTTTTCATTACTTTTGGTAAGCTGTAATTGGCTATATTTTTGTTCATACCCCCATGAAAACAAATTAGGCCTTGCCTTGCCGGGACTACTTTGTATTCGTCCGCAGTTATATGAATCGGTATTAAATGTTGAAAATAAACAAATGGTTTATGAATATTGTTTTAATTTCGTTCTTACATTCAGTAGTGATATTAAATTATAACTTTAGAAGTAATATAAAAAATGGTCACACTTCGCGGTTTTATACAGTGTGACCAAGTTTTTGTTCATACCTCCATGAAAACAAAACATATTCTATATATTCCCATAAATATGAAAGATCAAGGTATGTTCTGTTTGCTTGTGACATAAACTATAATATATGGTGTCTTTATTTCTAACACAAATACCGATGGAGTAAATGGTTAACATTTAGTAACGAAGCATTTTGTGAAGTGTAGACTGATGCATGTAAGCGTGTCTTGTTTGTTCTTCATAAAGTAGGTGCAATCGAAGTAAACTTTACCGGAACCATCTGATCTGGGTCTATTCTGTTTGCAAAAGTGTCAAAAGGTGTCTCAGTGGAGTAAAGGCTTTTAAAAGATAAATTCTTGTGTTTTCAGGAATACACACGGGTCCGGTGGTTGCTGGAGTTGTTGGACTCGCTATGCCAAGATACTGTTTGTTCGGCGATACTGTAAACACAGCGTCTAGAATGGAGTCCACAGGTTTACGTAAGTAGACTTTTAACCCGTAGCACAGGTTTACGTAAATAGACTTTTAACCCGTAGCACAGGCTAAGTATTTGTATCGGGGTCATATCGCATTAGGCTAAGTGTTCGTCTCGGTGTTATATCGCATTAGGCCAAGTGTTTGTATCTGTGTCATATCGCATTAGGCTAAGTGTTTGTATCGGGGTCATATCGCATTAGACTAAGTGTTTGTATCGGGGTCATATCGCAGTAGGCTAAGTGTTTTATCGGTGTCATATCGCATTAGGCTAAGTGTTCGTCTCGGTGTTATATCGCATTAGGCTAAGTGTTTGTATCGGGGTCATATCGCATTAGGCTAAGTGTTTGTATCGGGGTCATATCGCATTAGGCTTAGTGTTTTTATCGGGGTCATATCGCAGTAGGCTAAGTGTTTTATCGGTGTTATATCGCAGTAGGCTAAATGTTTGTATCGGGGTCATATCGCATTAGGCTAAGTGTTTTTATCGGTGTTATATCGCATTAGGCTAAGTGTTTTATCGGGGTTATATCGCATTAGGCTAAGTGTTTTTTATCGGTGTTATATCGCAGTAGGCTAAGTGTTTTTATCGGTGTTATATCGCAGTAGGCTAAATATTTGCATCGGGGTCACATTGCAACATTACAGCTAGTTACAGGTAGAGGAACGTCCCACGTGTTGTTCTGAGCACGGAACAAATTACATTGTTTCATGCTCAGCCCAAAGAACACCTTGGAAAAACCATCGACATACCGTAGGCAAGCTTGAAGGCGTTCTCACAGCTGGCTTGTGGTAGGTCAGTGGGTCTACCCAGGTCAAGCTGGAATAAGTGTGAGGTTGGGCGCCGCTAAACCGGTTTAACCCCCAGTGACATTTGTCACTGACCGTTCCAATGCGGTACTTCCATCTTCCCCCTATTGTTTGTTTGTTATGTGCGTCTCGTTGTGTCTTATATATGTATGTACATCGTCGTGATGCTGTTCGGGCGGTTGTGTGTTTTGTATGCGGTGTTTCCTGCATGACTCATACATGAACTTTTATAGATCAGATTCTATATTTTCACCCAAGGCCAAAACATCATATATACATCTGCCATTACAGAATGCGTCTAACAAAATATTCGTGATAAAATGGTTTCTCAAATGAATATTTATCAGGTAAATATTTAAAAGGTATATTTATCAGGTAAATATTTAAAAGGTCTAATTATCAATTATCAGACGCGTATGCTATTAAGTCGTATCTTGTCTTATGTTTTCAATTATGAGCATCAAAATAATAGTTCTTGAATGGTGTGTGGGCAGCGGGGAGGGGGCTTCATTTTGGCTTCTGGGGTTGCTGTGGGGTTTCGTTTGGTATCGCCTTTTCGACTACCGTGTTCTAAATTTGAGATTTGTTTTGTTTTCAGCGCTAAGGATTCATTTGAGTTCCCTTTCTAAAAAAGCACTGGACGAGTACCCAGGCTACTATCTTATCAGCAGAGGAGACATCGCTGTGAAAGGCAAAGGCCTTATGTCAACGTACTTCCTGTGTGGGAAAGATGGCTTCAAAAAAGAGCTGCCACACTACGATGACCATGAAAACAATTTAAAAGACACCCTGTGTTCTCGTGAATCTATAACTTCCATAAACTCGATGGCATCGCTAGTGTCTATGCCGGTACACAAGAGTCAGTCGACTGTGACAATGCCAAGAACTTCCATTGCGTCATCAACTTCATCTTCAGACGAGTGGGATAAAAGATACCATGCAAAGCAGACTAGTATTTTGGAAGTTACCTGTTTGTGATAGTTTGTGTACTATAACAGCTTCCCAGCTTCATGAAGTGTATATAGTAGCAGGATTCTTCTTTCTTTTGTACAACTACTTGTACTACTACTGTTTCCCAGCTTCATGCAGTGTACACAGAGTCTGAAATTCAGGATAAAGATACTTATTTTGTACGCCAGGTTTCCAGCTTCATGCAGTGTATACAGAGCCAGAATATCAGCGTAAAGATACTTCTTTTGTACTACTACAGTTTCCATGCGTCTTGCAGTACAACCAGCACAAAATAGTTATTGTGCCTTCACCATAGTGCAACTAGATCTCGTTTTATAGTTTATTTGTCAAATTTATCTTCAACACTCTTTTGTGATAACCTTTGCAACTGTTTGGATCCAGATGAGACGCGTAGTAACTCCACACTGTTTGTGCCTCTGATCAGATCATGTTTTTGGCAAGAGGTGTAAGAAAGAATCTATTTTGAACAATTAAACTGATGACAATATTTGTAGACGATAGAAGGATAACAAACTCCAAATAAGTGTCTATTTTACAGATCTGGGGCTAAAATTGAGCAACAGCTTAACTTTCTGCTCCATCTTGGAACTATATTCAGGGTGTAACTGATGGCACATGGTCAGTTGATCACGTGACAAGACCTTCTTATACACTGGAGGAAGGTCATAGCATGTCGTTTCGTTCAACGATAGGGCCCCCTCCATGATCTCGATGGCTTCATCGTTGAAAGAGACGACAGGGGTCCGATCCTTGAACGAGACGACATGCTATCACCTTCCTCCAGTGAATAGGAAGGTCTGGTCACATGAAGAGCTGATCATGTGACAAAAGTTAGGCTGTTGCTCAATTTTAGCCCCAGGTAGGTAAATAGACACTTACATGTATTTAGATATGGCTGCGTCAGGAATCAACATTCAATCCAAACCCCAAGTAGTTTATTAGAGGACATGTATGCACTGTCATTTTCAAACAGTGTGCCCCCTGGTCAGAGGGCTCTTATAGGAGCTCTCTGATCAGGGTCTGCACTAGTTGTCATTCAAAATCCTAAATTCAGTTTAAGCCTTTCCTACTGAGTGTATACTGACTCTGTAGTTCAGCACTGACGAGCTATTCGACGCCTTCTATACTGAGTGTATACTGACTCTGTAGTTAAGCAATGACGAGCTATTCGACGCCTTCTATACTGAGTGTATACTGACTCTGTAGTTCAGCACTGACGAGCTATTCGACGCCTTCTATACTGAGTGTATACTGACTCTGTAGTTCAGCAATGACGAGCTATTCGACGCCTTCTATACTGAGTGTATACTGACTCTGTAGTTCAGCAATGACGAGCTATTCGACGCCTTCTATACTGAGTGTATACCGACTCTATAATTAAGCACTGACGGGATGTTTCACTCTGATAATTCAGTGTTGAAGGTGTACACACATTTTACTCTAGTAGCTATATTCAATGCTATACGTCCGCTCAAATAAATCTATGAGAAGACTCTTATGTCTTGACTAAAATATTCGTTAGCGTCTCTTCCTTGAACACCTTTACCGAATTTTGAGTCATTGGCCCTTTCCATTTTGAATATTTATGAAACAAATAATGACATCATGAATATTTATTGGCATATGTACACGGGAATTGTTGGTATTGTGGGAAACTGTAGATTCAGATATATCATAATAGCATAGGCAAACAGAGCAGACCCTGACCAGACAGATAGTACGATAGCCGTCTGATCTGAGTCTACTCTGTTTACAAAGGCGTGTAAAGACGTTTATCGTACAAGGGTTATTATTGAAATCGTACCAGCCTTTATACCCTTTCGCCGAAAAAGATTTCGTAGACGAGTATTATCGTCTGCTTCAGATAGGATTTCCTTCTGAATCAATTCATTTCCAAAACCAATACACTAGAGTGTCAATCAGTTTGGGTCCTCAGGGGACGCCGAGATTCTTCTGGTTCCATAGTGTTTCCAGTGGTTTTAACGAATTATTTATTGCATATAATAAAGGCAGTGCATTTTATAAATGATCCGATGTAGTTTGATGTTAAAGTTTCCATGTCGCCAATGTTATTGTCCGCACTTCAGACAATTTCGCCAATGTTATTGTCCGCACTTTAGACAATTTTGCCAATGTTATTGTCCGCACTTCAGACAATATCGCCAATGTTATTCCACCGCGCTTTAGACAAAATTCGTTTGCATTTTAGATCTGTATCTACTTGGCGGTGTTCCAGTTGGTTATCCCGAGAGTTCCGATTTGTTCCGTATGTGTTTTGGGTTTAAACTTTTATTACTGGTTCACCAATGTGTTTTACGATATAAGTTGTTCAGGGAAATCTTCATAAAATAGTACAAACAGTATTAGTTCAATGGTTATGAAATATTTTCAGAGAATGCATTGTTTACAGGCATATTAGCTTTAACTCTTTATACCATGAATATTCATGTTAGAAATTATGACATTATGAATTTTAATTACATTATACTTTAAAATGGTATTTTAATACATGAAATATGTGCCTACGCAGAAACTGTATACTGTAAATTCAAATCTCTGTCAATTCATTTGCAAACAGAGCAGAGCCTGACCCTACAGAGGCCGTCTGGTCTGGGTACAGATACTATGCAAAGCGGTAGAAATACGTATTTATGGAGCAAAGGGTTAATCCTTTATTCTACAGATACCACAGAACCCACAGTAGTATGTGAAGACACATGTAGGACTGGTCTGATCAGGGTATACTCTGTTGGCTTACGGAATTATATAGATCTGCGTGTAGATGTGAGTGTGTAGTTTGTGGCATGGCCAAAACTGTTCATGTTTATGTGCTTTTATAATTATTAAGCTAAATAATATTCATACACACACTATTTTACATGAATATGCATGGAGTCAATGATAAACCCTTTACTCCTTAAATACGTCTTTCTATGCCGTTGTAAACAGAGGAGACCTAGATCAAAGGCTCCTATAGAAGTTGTCTGATCATGGTCTGTTCTGTGTGCTTATGATATAATATAGATATTATTATACAATTTCTGCTATGGACCAAAGTTCCTGTGTCCATTTGTAGTTAAAACAATTAATCTAATTATTATTCATGCTGTCATTATTTCTTACATGAATATTCATAGAGTAAAGGGTTAACGCTATATATGTAAATTTATTCACAGGCATATTAACCGTGCACATTGTATTCTAAAATGCAAACTAAAACATCAAACGCTGGTCTCAAATACAAAATACCTGCTATCACTATTATCAGATATGGATAAGTAGCCAAATGGGCTTACAAACAGTTTCTTCATGCGTTCATTTTGCACACCAATGCAAATATCAGTCATTTTTCATATTCACGTGTACGTTTTGCCACGAGGTACCAAAATGGTCTTGTGTATAGAACTTTTGTGATGAATTATAGTAGAACATGTTTTAAGCGGTCTTCAAAAAGAGTTCTTACTATTGGTCTGTAAGGCAAATATCAGCTTAATGCATGTCAAAAATAATGCAGAATGCTCTTTTAGGAATTTTCTGCATTACTTTTGCCCTGCATTAAGCAGTCACCTGTTTTAAGACTTCTATGTTCAGTAAATGAATGGCCGCTTAGGACAGGTTCTAGTGTATCTTGTACCATAGGGTATCAAGGTAGTCTTGTATATAGAACGTGTGTGATGCATTATGAGTAATCTACAGGAATGTTTCGGGAAGAAAACGAGTATAAGGGTAAGTTTTAACCCTGTACTCCATGAATATTCATGTAACAAATAATCACATTGTGAGTATTAATTAGATTATTTTTCATAATGGCACATGGACACAGGAAGTTTTGGCAATGACAGAAACTGTAGAATCATATCTATTACCCCGGGGGCCAGAAAGGGTTACCGTGCACCCCCCGTCTGACTTTTTTTCATGGGTACCAGGGTGTTTAGTAGGGTCTGCTGAATGGAAATCAAAATTGTACCCATGAAAAAACTCATTCCTGCTATATTATATCATGAGAAGACAGAGCACATCTTGATAAGACGGGGCTCCTATAGGAGTCCTCTGGTCTGGGTCTACTCTGTTTGTAAAGGCGTAGAAATGCGTATATGTTGAGTAAAGGGTTAAAGAGATACACAGTAGATAAAGGTGCATACCCAAAAACTAAACTCATCATTTCTCCACCAAACCCTATACTGTGGCCACTCTAAGAGGCGATTCTAAATTTGTTAAAGTGTTCACAATACAGGCTTTAGTGGAAAAATAAAGGAACTATTCTTGAAAATGTTTAAATTTACGCATCTTATCTGAATCTTTGGATTAAAACTCTCCACAATAATCACGTAAGAAATAAACATTGGTTCATTGATTCACATGATGAATATGATGAATACTCATGCAAGAAATAATGACACCATTACTACAATAAACCCCCTGTTAACCGGACGTTCAAATTAGTAACGATGTCGGTGAGAGCTTCATGCAGGATGAACGTAATACAGAAAGCTCCAAAGGAGTCATGACTTTCACCTTGCATTAAGCAGTCAACTGCATATAAATATGTAAATTCTTCTCAATGCGATTTTCTGTTTAGTGGGACTTTACAGTATATTAAATATGAGGTATTGTATTGGCTTATGAACAAAAAAGTGTGCCCATAGAGATGAGGTCTTATAGTGGCATATGAACAAAAGAAAATTTGCCCATAGAGATGAGGTCTTATATTTGCATATGAACAAAAGAAAAGTTGTCCATAGCACAGTCTCTACAATCACATGTATATTGTTCGAAAGCAAACTGAGAAAATTCTAAACAAGTGTTTCCTTCAGGAGCCGTCTGATAAGGGCCACTCCGTTTGAAAATGTTTTAAATGCGTATTCATAGAGTAAAGGGTTTAAGAAGGCGGTTGCTAGAACGCTCCAAAAAGAACCGTCTTTGTAATATGTGTCCTGCATTAAGCTACCAGCTGTCTTCCAGGCTGAAAATTACACTTCTGTGCTACTGTTGTAGAGAATATTACCGCTGACGTAAGTGATGTTGTTTAGCATAATTGTGTGTTGTAATGTGCTTTCAGAATGGTTTTGATTGTAATAAATGTGTTGCCATCATTCCGTTTCTCTTTTGATATGTTTTTATCCAATATACTTTGTGTATATTCCCATATACAGTAGAACCTGTCTTACGCGACCTTATATTGATTGGACACAATAATCTTAAAAAACACGTGGTTGCTTAATACAGAGCAAAAGTAATACAAAAAGTTCCTATAGGCGCGTTTTGCATTACCTTTGCCCAGTATTAAGCATTTAAAATCGGTAGGGTCTAAATGCCAACCATCACACGTATTTTTTGAGACAACCATCACACGTAGTCATGAATATTCGAGTTTGATTGACAGTTCTAAATATAGTATCCAATAGAACGCTCATTCGTATTCAGCTGAGACAACCATCACATGTATTCGTTTATTTTGAATTTAATATTCATGTAAACATTTAGGGACGTAGTTGAGAAGATGTATCGACTACAAAGCAAGATCCAGATGAGACGTTGAATATTATCCGAAGAACCCGTGATCTCGACTGAATCAAAATTGTTTGTACTTAGCATGCAAATACTAAAACTATAAATAAGTAAAGACTGGTGTATGATTAGTATTTTTTTTCAAACCGTTAGAAATAGTAAATGTAAATATTGTTAGTTATGGCAATAAAAATACTTTTTTATTTGTTTTCTCTTCCGAACTTAATGAATATATACAAAGTAACAGCACGAAAGAGAATTAAAAATAATAGATTGTTACGTTTATTCCATAAAAGCCTCTCATCTGGGTCTGGATCTGGATTTGAACTGTTTTACGTTCATTTTGTACATGTTAGAATATGATTACATCCAGAGGACAACCATCACAGGTATAATCGTGTGTACAGGGCTATATAGGGTTATACCCAAAGGACAACCATCACAGGTATTACCATGCGTACAGTGCTATATAGGGATATACGTATACCCAGATGACCATCACATGTTGAACCATGTGTACAGGGGTATTATACCCAGAGGACAACCATCACAGGTAGTACCATGTCTACAGGCCTCTATATAGGGTTATTCCTAGAGGACAACCATCACAGGTAGTACCATGTGTACAGGGCTATATATGTTTATAACAAGAGGACAACCATCACAGGAGTACCATATTTAAAGGCCATTCTATCATATTATATAAAGAGGACAACCATCACAGGTAGTGCCATCTGTACATGGCTATGTAGAGTTATACACAGAGGACAACCATCACAGGTAGTACCATCTGTACAGGGCTATATAGAGTTATACACAGAGGACAACCATCACAGGTAGTACCATCTGTACAAGGCTATATAGAGTTATACACAGAGGACAACCATCACAGGTAGTATCATTTTTAAAGGCCTTTATACCATAGTGTATAAAGAGGACAACCATCACAGGTAGTGCCATCTGTACAGGGCTATGTAGAGTTATACACAGAGGACAACCATCACAGGTAGTACCATCTGTACAGGGCTATGTAGAGTTATACACAGAGGACAACCATCACAGGTAATACCATCTGTACAGGGCTATATAGAGTTATACACAGAGGACAACCATCACAGGTAGTGCCATCTGTACAAGGCTATATAGAGTTATACACAGAGGACAACCATCACAGGTAGTATCATTTTTAAAGGCCTTTATACCATATTGTATAAAGAGGACAACCATCACAGGTAGTGCCATCTGTACAGGGTAATATCGGTTATACATAGAGGACAACCATCACAGGTAGTACCATCTGTACAGGGCTATATAGAGTTACAAACAGAGAACAACCATCACATGTAGTAGAATCTGTAAAGGGCTATATAGGGTTATACCCAGTGGACAACCATCACAGGTGTACAGGGCTATATGTTTATAACAAGAGGACAACCATCACAGGTAGTGCCATCTGTACAGGGCTATATAGAGTTATACACAGAGGACAACCATCACAGGTTGTACCATGCGTACAGGGCTATATAGAGTTACAAACAGATGACAACCATCACATGTAGTAGAATCTGTAAAGGGCTATATAGGGTTATACCCAGAGGACAACCACCACAGGTAGACCATGTGTACAGGGCTATATAGAGTTACACACAGAGGACAACCATCACATGTAGTAGAATCTGTAAAGGGCTATATAGGGTTATACCCAGTGAACAACCATCGCAGGTAGACCATCTGTACATGCCTATACACAGAGGACAGCCATCACAGGTGTACAGGGCTATATATGTTTATAACAAGAGGACAACCATCACAGGTAGTACCATTTTTAAAGGCCTTTATACCATATTATATAAAGAGGACAACCATCACAGGTAGTGCCATCTGTACAGGGCTATATAGAGTTATACACAGAGGACAACCATCACAGGTAGTACATGTACCATCTGTACAGGGCTATATAGAGTTATACACAGAGGACAACCATCACAGGTAATACCATCTGTACAAGGCTATATAGAGTTATACACAGAGGACAACCATCACAGGTAGTATCATTTTTAAAGGCCTTTATACCATATTGTATAAAGAGGACAACCATCAAAGGTAATGCCATCTGTACAGGGTAATATCGGTTATACATAGAGGACAACCATCACAGGTAGTACCATCTGTACAGGGCTATATAGAGTTGCAAACAGAGAACAACCATCACATGTAGTAGAATCTGTAAAGGGCTATATAGGGTTATACCCAGTGGACAACCATCACAGGTGTACAGTGCTGTATGTTTATAACAAGAGGACAACCATCACAGGTAGTGCCATCTGTACAGGGCTATATAGAGTTAAACACAGAGGACAACCATCACAGGTAGTACCATGCGTACAGGGCTATATAGAGTTACAAACAGATGACAACCATCACATGTAGTAGAATCTGTAAAGGGCTATATAGGGTTATACCCAGAGGACAACCATCACAGGTAGACCATGTGTACAGGGCTATATAAAGTTACACACAGAGGACAACCATCACATGTAGTAGAATCTGTAAAGGGCTATATAGGGTTATACCCAGTGAACAACCATCGCAGGTAGACCATCTGTACAGGCCTATACACAGAGGACAGCCATCACAGGTGTACAGGGCTATATGTTTATAACAAGAGAACAACCATCACAGGTAGTACCATTTTAAAGGCCTTTATACCATTTTATATAAAGAGGACAACCATCACAGGTAGTGCCATCTGTACAGGGCTATATAGAGTTATACACAGAGGACAACCATCGCAGGTAGTACCATCTGAACAGGGCTATATAGAGTTATACACAGAGGACAACCATCACAGGTAGTACCATCTGTACAGGGCTATAAAGAGTTATACACAGAGGACAACCATCACAGGTAGTACCATCAGTACAGGGCTATATAGAGTTATACACAGAGGACAACCACCACATGTAGTAGAATCTGTAAAGGTCTATATAGGGTTATACCCAGTGGACAACAATCGCAGGTAGAACATCTGTACAGGGCTATACACAGAAGAAAGCCATCACAGGTGTACAGGGATATATATGTTTATAACAAGAGGACAACCATCACAGGTAGTACCATTTTTAAAGGCCTTTATACCATATTATATAAAGAGGACAACCATCACAGGTAGTGCCATCTGTACAGGGCTATATAGAGTTATACACAGACCATAACCATCACAGGTAGTACCATCTGTACAGGGCTATATAGAGTTATACAAAGAGGACAACCATCACAGGTAGTACCATCTGTGCAGGGCTATATAGGGTTATACACAGATGACAACCATCACATATAGTGCCATCTGTACAGGGCTATATAAAGTTATACACAGAGGACAACCATCACAGGTAGTATCATCTGTACAGGGCTATATAGGGTTATACACAGAGGACAACCATCAAAGGTAGTGCCATCTGGTCAGGGCTATATAGAGTTATACACAGAGGACAGCAATCACAGATAGTACCATCTGTACAGGGCTATATAGAGTTATACACAGAGGACAACCATCACAGGTAGTACTGAGTGCAGGACTATATAGAGTTACAAACAGAGGACAACCATCACATGTAGTAGAATCTGTAAAGGGCTATATAGGGTTATACCCAGAGGACAACCATCACAGGTAGACCATGTGTACAGGGCTATATAAAGTTACACACAGAGGACAACCATCACAGGTAGACCATGTGTACAGGGCTATATAGAGTTACACATAGAGGACAACCATCACATATAGTATAATCTGTAATAGGCTATATAGGGTTATACCCAGTGGACAACCATCGCAGGTAGACCATCTGCACATGCCTATACACAGAGGACATCCATCACAGGTGTACAGGGCTATAAATGTTTATAACAAGAGGACAACCATCACAGGTAGTACCATTTTTAAAGGCCTTTATACCATATTATATAAAGAGGACAACCATCACAGGTAGTGCCATCTGTACAGGGCTATATAGAGTTATACACAGAGGACAACCATCACAGGTAGTACCATCTGTACAGGTCTATATAGAGTTATACACAGAGGACAGCCATCACAGGTAGTACCATCTGTACAGGGCTATATAGTTATACACAGAGGACAACCATCCCAGGTAGTATCATCTGTACAGGGCTATATAGAGTTATGCACAGAGGACAACCATCACAGGTAGTACCATCTGTACAGGGCTATATAGGGTTATACACAGAGGACAACCACCACATGTAGTAGAATCTGTAAAGGGCTATATAGTATTATACCCAGTGGACAACCATCGCAGTTAGACCATGTGTACAGGGCTATAGACAGAGGGCAGCCATCACAGGTGTACAGGGCTATATATATTTATAACAAGAGGACAACCATCACAGGTAGTACCATTTTCAAAGGCCTTTATACCATATTATATAAAGAGGCCAACCATCACAGGTAGTGCCATCTGTACAGGGCTATATAGGGTTATACACAGAGGACAACCATCACAGGTAGTACCATCTGTACAGGGCTATATAGAGTTATACACAGAGGACAACCATCACAGGTAGTACCATCTGTACAGGGCTATATAGAGTTATACACAGAGGACAACCATCACAGGTAGTATCATCTGTACAGGGCTATAAAGAGTTATACACAGAGGACAACCATCACAGGTAGTACCATCTGTACAGGGCATATAGAGTTATACACAGAGGACAACCACTACATGTAGTAGAATCTGTAAAGGGCTATATAGGGTTATACCCAGTGGACAACCATCGCAGGTAGACCATGTGTACAGGGCTATATATGTTTATAATAAGTGGACAACCATCACAGGTAGAACCATTTTTAAAGGCCTATATACCATATTATATAAAGAGGACAACCATCACAGGTAGTGCCATCTGTACAGGGCTATATAGAGTTATACACAGAGGACAACCATCACAGGTAGTACCATCTGTACAGGGTTATATAGGGTTATACACAGAGGACAACCATCACAGGTAGTATCATCTGTACAGGGCTATATAGAGTTATGCACAGAGGACAACCATCACAGGTAGTACCATCTGTACAGGGCTATATAGAGTTATACACAGAGGACAACCATCACAGGTAGTACATCTGTACCGGGGTATATAGAGTTATACACAGAGGACAACCATCACAGGTAGTACCATCTGTACAGGGCTATATAGAGTTATACACAGAGGACAACCATCACAGGTAGACCATCTGTACAGGGCTATATACAGTAACACACAGAGGACAACCACCACATGTAGTAGAATCTGTAAAGGGCTATATTGGGTTATACCAAGAGGACAACTATCGCAGGTAGACCATGTGTACAGGGTTATACAAAGAGGACAGCAATCACAGATGTACAGGGATATATATGTTTATAACAAGAGGACAACCATCACAGGTAGTACCATTTTTAAAGGCCTTTATACCATATTATATAAAGAGGCCAACCATCACAGGTAGTGCCATCTGTACAGGGCTATATATGGTTATACACAGAGGACAACCATCACAGGTAGTACCATCTGTACAGGGCTATATAGAGTTATACACAGAGGACAACCATCACAGGTAGTACCATCTGTACAGGGCTATATAGAGTTATACACAGAGGACAACCATCACAGGTAGTATCATCTGTACAGGGCTATTAAGAGTTATACACAGAGGACAACCATCACAGGTAGTACCATCTGTACAGGGCATATAGAGTTATACACAGAGGACAACCACCACATGTAGTAGAATCTTTAAAGGGCTATATAGGGTTATACCCAGTGGACAACCATCGCAGGTAGACCATGTGTACAGGGCTATATATGTTTATAATAAGAGGACAACAATCACAGGTAGTACCATTTTTAAAGGCCTATATACCACATTATATAAAGAGGACAACCATCACAGGTAGTGCCATCTGTACAGGGCTATATAGAGTTATACACAGAGGACAACCATCACAGGTAGTACCATCTGTACAGGGCTATATAGAGTTATACACAGAGGACAACCATCACAGGTAGACCATGTGTACAGGGCTATATAACGTTACACACAGAGGCCAACCATCACATGTAGTAGAATCTGTACAGGGGTATATAGAGTTATACACAGAGGACAGCCATCACAGGTAATACCATCTGTACAGGGCTATGCACAGAGGACAGCCATCACAGGTGTACAGGGCTATATATGTTTATAACAAGAGGACAACCATCACAGGTAGTACCATTTTTAAAGGCCTTTATACCATATTATATAAAGAGGACAACCATCACAGGTAGTGCCATCTGTACAGGGCTATATAGAGTTATACACAGACGATAACCATCACAGGTAGCACCATCTGTACAGGGCTATATAGAGTTATACACAGAGGACAACCATCACATGTAGTAGAATATGTACAGGGGTATATAGGGTTATACCCAGTGGACAACCATCACAGGTGTACAGGGCTATATATGTTTATAACAAGAGGACAACCATCACAGGTAGTACCATTTTTAAAGGCCTTTATACCATATTATAGAAAGAGGACAACCATCACAGGCAGTGCCATCTGTACATGGCTATATAGAGTTATACACAGAGGACAACCATCACAGGTAGTACCATCTGTACAGGGCTATATAGGGTTATTCACAGATGACAACCATCACAGGTAGTGCCATCTGTACAGGGCAATATAAAGTTATACACAGAGGACAACCATCACAGGTAGTACCATCTGTACAGGGCTATATAGGGTTATACACAGCGGACAACCATCACAGGTAGTGCCATCTGTACAGGGCTAAATAGAGTTATACACAGAGGACAACCATCACAGTTAGACCACGTGTACAGGGTTATATAGAGTTACAAACAGAGGACAACCATCACATGTAGGACCATCTGTACAGGGCTATATAAGGTTATACACAGAGGACAACCATCACAGATAGTACCATCTGTACAGGGCTATATAGGGTTATACACAGAGTACAACCATCACAGGTAGTGCCATCTGTACAGGGCTATACACAGAGGACAACCATCACAGGTAGTACCATCTGTACAGGCCTATATAGGGTTATACACAGAGGACAACCATCACAGGTAGTGCCTTCTGTACAGGGCTATATAGAGTTATACACAGAGGACAACCACCACATGTAGTAGAATCTGTAAGGGGCTATATGGGGTTATACCCAGAGGACAACCATCGCAGGTAGACCATGTGTACAGGGCTATAGACAGAGGACAGCCATCACAGGTATACAGGGCTATATATGTTTATAACAAGAGGACAACCATCACAGGTAGTACCATTTTTAAAGGCTTTTATATCATATTATATAAAGAGGACAACCATCACAGGTAGTGCCATCTGTACAGGGCTGTATACAGTTATACACAGAGGACAACCATCACAGGTAGTACCATCTGTACAGGGATATATAGGGTTATACACAGAGGACAACCATCACAGGTAGTACCATCTGTACAGGGCTATATAGAGTTATACACAGAGGACAACCATCAAAGGTAGTGCCATTTTTAAAGGCCTTTATACCATATAGAAAGAATACAACCATCACAGGTAGTGCCATCTGTACAGGGCTATATAGAGTTATACACAGAGGACAACCATCACAGGTAGTACCATCTGTACAGGGCTATATAGGGTTATACACAGAGGTCAACCATCACAGGTAGTGCCATTTGTACAGTGCTATATAGAGCTATACACAGTGGACAACCATCAAAGGTAGTACCATTTTTAAAGGCCTTTATACCATATAGAAAGAGGACAACCATCACAGGTAGTGCCATCTGTACAGGGCTATATAGAGTTATACACAGAGGACAACCATCACAGGTAGTACCATCTGTACAGGGCTATATAGGGTTATACACAGAGCACAGCCATCACAGGTAGTACCATCTGTACAGGGCTATATAGGGTTATACACAGAGGACAACCATAACAGGTAGTGCCATCTATACAGGGTTAAATAGAGTTATACACAGAGGGCAACCATCACGGGTGTACAGGGCTATATATATTTATAACAAGAGGACAACCATCACGGGTAGTACCATTTTTAAAGAACTTTATACCATATTATATAAAGAGGACAACCATCACAGGTAGTGCCATCTGTACAGGGCTATATAGGGTTATACACAGAGGACAACCATCACAGGTAGTACCATGTGTACAGGGCTAAATACTGTTATACACAGAGGACAACCGTCACAAGGAGGATAACCATCACATGTAGTACCATCTGTACCGGGCTTTATAGGGTTATACCCCGAGGACAGGTAGTACCATGTGTACAAGGCTCTGTTATACCCAGAGGACAACCATCACAGGTAGAACCACCTGTACAGGGATATATTAGGTTATAAATAGAGGACAACCATCACAGGTAGTACAATGTGTACAGGGCCTAATAGGGTTATATCCAGAGGACAACCATCACAGGTTGAACCACCTGTACGGAGCTTTATTAGGTTATAACAAGAGGACAACCATCACAGGTAGTACCATGTGTACTGGGATATATAGGTTATACACAGAGGACAACCATCAAATGTAGTACCATCTGTATAAGGCTCAATAGGGTTATACACAGATGATAACCACCACATGTAGTACCATGTTTACAGGGTTATATAGGGTTATACCCAGAGGATAACCTTCACAGGTAGTACCATGTGTACAAGGCTGTAAAGGGTTATACCCAGAGGAGAACCGTCACAGGTAGTATCTTGCCTACAGGGCTCTATAAGGTTATACCGAGAGGACAACCATCCCAGGAAGACAACCATCACAGGTAGTACCATGTGTACAGGGCTATAAAGGGTTATACCCAAGTGACAACCATCACAGGTAGTACCATGTGTACAGGGCTATATAGGCTTATATCCAGAGGACAACCATCACAGGTAGAACCACGCGTACAGGGTTAAATAGATTGATACCCAGACGACAACCATCACAGATTGTACCATGTGTACAGCGCCATATAGGGTTATACCCGGACGAAAACCATCACAGGTAGTGCCATGTCTACAGGGTTGTAATGGATTATAAACAGAGGACAACCATCACAGGTCGGACCATGTCTACAGGGCTCTATAGGGATATACACAGAGGACAACCATCACAGGTAATACCATGTGTGCGGTGCTCTATATGGTTATACCCAGAGGGCAACCATCACAGGTAGTACCATGTGTGCAGGCTCTATAGGGTTATACCCAAAGGACAACCGTCACAGGATGTATTGTGTGTATAGGACCCTATAGGGTTATACCCAGAGGACAACCATCACAGGAAGTACCATCTTTATAGGGCTATACACAGAGGACAACCATCACAAGTAGTACCATCTGTACAGGGCTATATAGGGTTATACAATGAGGCAACCATCACACGTAGTACCATCTGTACAGGGCTCAATAGGGTTATACACAGGGGACAATCATCGCAGGTAGTACCATCTGTACAGGGTTATATAGGGTTACCATCAACCATCTAAGGTTATACCGTGTGTACAGGGCTCTATAGGGGTTTACCCAGAGGACAAACATCACAGGTACATGTAGTACCGCCTGTACAGGGCTATACACAGAGGACAACCACCGCATGTAGTACCATGTGTTCAGGGCTATATAGGGTTATACACAGAAGACAACCATCACAGGTAGTACAATCTGTACAGGGCTCTATAGGGTTATACACAGAGGACAACCACCACAGGTAGTACCATCTGTACAGGACTCTATCGGGTTATACACAGAGGACAACCATCACAGGTAGTACCATGTGTACAGGGCTCTGTTGTGTTATGCCAAGAGGACAACCACCACAAGTAGAACCACCTCTACAGGGATATATAACAGGGATTTATAAGATTATAAAAAGAGGACAACTACCATAGGTAGTAACATGTGTACAGGGCTATATAGAGTTACACCTAGGCGACAATCATCACAGGTAGTACCATGTGTACAGGGCTATATACGGTTATACCAAGAGGACAACCATCACATTTAGTATCATGTGTACAGGGCTCTGTAGTGTTATACCCAGAGGACAACCATCACACGTAGAACCACGCGTTCAGGGCTATATAAGGTTATAACAAGAGGACAACCAACACAGTTGGTTGACTATGTACAGGGCTAAATAGGTTTTTACCCAGACGACAACCATCACAGGTAGTATCATGTGTACAGGGCTATATAGGGTTACATCAATAGGACAACCATCACGTGTATGAATTTTGAAATGTGAAGTTTAAAGTGTGAAGTGTTAAGTTTGAAATGTGAAGTTTGTAGTGTGAAGTTTGAAGTTTGCAGAATGAATTTGGAAATGTGAGGTTTAAAGTTAGAAGTGTTAGGTTTTTAGTGTGAAGTTTGAATTTTGTAGTGTGAAGTATGAAGTTTTAAGTTTGAAGAATACATTTTGAAGTGTGAAGTTTAAAGTGTTAAGTTTCAGGTGTGAAGTTTCAATTGTGAAATATGAAGTTTAAAGTGTTAAGTTTGAAGTGTGAAATTTAAAATGAGAAGTTTTAAGTTTGAAATATGAAGTTTCAAGTGTGAACTTAGAAGTTTAAAGTGTTCATTTTGAAGTGTGAAGTGATGTGTTAAGTTTGAAATGTGAAGTTTATAGTGTGAAGTTTGAAGTAAAAAGTGTGAAGTTTTAATTTAAATTGTGAAGTGTTAAGTTTGAAGTTTAAAGTTAGAAGTGTTAAGTTTGAAGTGTGAAGTTTGAGGTGTGAAGTATGAAGTTAAAAGTGTTTAGTCTGAAGTGTGAAGTTTACGTGTTAAGGATAAAGTGTGAAATTTGAAGTGTGAAGTTTAAAGTGTGAAGTTTGAGGTCTGAAGTATGTTTAGTCTGAAGTGTGAAGTTTTACGTGTTAAGGATAAAGTGTGAAATTTGAAGTTTAAAGTTTGATGTTTTAAGTTTGAAGTGTGAAGTTTGAGGTCTGAAGTATGTAGTGAAAAGTGTGAAGTTTGAAGTGTGAAGTTAATAGTTTGAAGTGTGATGTTTGAAATGTGAAGTATGAAGTTTCAAGTGTTATGTTTCAAGTATAAAGTTTCAAGTGTGAAATGTTAAGTTTGTAGTGTGAAGTTTGAGAGTGCTAATTTTGTACTGTGAAGTGTGACGTTAAAAGTGTGAAGTTTTAAGTTTGATTAATACATTTTGAAGTGTAAAGTTTAAAGTGTTATTTTTCAAGTGTGAAGTATTTATTTTAAAGTGTTAAGTTTGAAGTGTGAATTTTAAAGTGAGAAGTTTTAAGTTTGAAAAATGGAGTTTCAAGTGTGAACTAAGAAGTTTAAAGTGTTCATTTTGAAGTGTGAAGTTTGAAGTGTGATGTGTTAAGTTTGAAAGTTTAATATGTGAAGTGTCCATTATGAAGTGAGAAGTTTCAAGTGTTAAGTTTGAAATGTGAAGTTTGTCATGTGAAGTCTGAAGTTAAAAGTATAAATTTTTAATTTTGAAGAATGATGTTTGAAGTGTGAAGTATGAAGTTTTTCGTAGTGTGAAGTTTGAAGTGTAAATTTTGTAGTGTGAAGTTTTTAAGCTAAAAGTGTGAAGCTATTAGTTTGCAGAATGGATTTTGAAATGCGTGGTTTAAAGTGTGAAGTTTGAAGTGTGAAATTTAAAGTGTGAAGTATGAAGTTTAAAGTGTTATTTTTTATGTGTAAAGTGGTGAAATTAATAGTGTGAGGTTTGAAGTGTTAAGTTGAAGTGTAAAGTGTTAAGTTTGTAGTGTGAAATTTGAAGCGTAAATTTTGTAGTGTGAAGTTTGAAGTTAAAAGTGTGAAGCTTTAAGTTTGCAGAATGAATTTTGAAGTGTGAGGTTTAAAGTGTGAAGTTTTAAGTGTGAAATTTAAAGTGTGAAGCATGAAGTTTAAAGTGTTATTTTTGATGTGTAAAGTGTGAAATTAAAAGTGTGAAGTATGAAGCGTAAAGTTTGTAGTGTGAAGTGTAAAGTTAAAACTTTCCAGTGTTAAGTGTTAAGCTTGTAGTGTAAAGTTTGAAGTGTTAATTGTGTAGTGTAAAGTTTGAAGTTAAAAGGGTGAAGTTTTAATTGTTGATTTGAAGTGTGAAGTATGAAATTTCAAGTGTTAAGTTTGAAGTGTAGAGTTTGAAGTGTGAAGTTCGAAGTGTATATTTTGAAGTTTGAAGTTTGTATTATGAAGTGAAAGTTAAAAATGTGAAGGTGCAAGTGTGAAGTCTGAAGTTTCAAGTGTTAAGTGTGAAGTGTTAAGTTTGTAGTGTGAAGTTTGAAGTTAAAAGTGTGAAGTTTGATTGTTAAGTTGAAGTGTGAAGTATGAAGATTTAAGTGTGAAGTTTCAAGTGTGAAATGTTAAGTTCGTAGTTTGAGGTTTGAATTGTGAATTTTGTAGTGTGAAGTTAAAAGTGTGAAGTTTCAAGTTCGCAGAATACATTCTGAAGTGTGAAGTTTAAAGTGTTAAGTTTCAAGTGTGAAGTTTCAAGTGTGAAGTTTCAATTGTGAATTATGTAGTTTAAAGTGTTAAGTTTGAAGTGTGAAATTTAAAGAGAGATGTTTTAAGCTTGAAATATGAAGTTTCAAGTGTGAACTATGAAGTTTAAAGTGTTTATTTTGAAGTGTTTATTTTGAAGTGTTAAATATGAAGTTTCAGGTGTAAAGTTTGAATTGTAAAGTTTAAAGTGTGAAGTTTTTAGTATGAAGTCTACAGTTCAAAGTGTAAATTTTAAGTTTGAAGATTGAAGCAATAGTGTGAAGTTTGAAGTTTTAAGTTTGATGTTTTAAGTTTGAAGTGTGAAGTTTGAGGTCTGAAGTATGTAGTGAAAAGTGTGAAGTTTGAAGTGTGAAGTTAATAGTTTGAAGTGTGATGTTTGAAATGTGAAGTATGAAGTTTCAAGTGTTATGTTTCAAGTATAAAGTTTCAAGTGTGAAATGTTAAGTTTGTAGTGTGAAGTTTGAGAGTGCTAATTTTGTACTGTGAAGTGTGACGTTAAAAGTGTGAAGTTTTAAGTTTGATTAATACATTTTGAAGTGTAAAGTTTAAAGTGTTATTTTTCAAGTGTGAAGTATTTATTTTAAAGTGTTAAGTTTGAAGTGTGAAGTTTTACGTGTTAAGGATAAAGTGTGAAATTTGAAGTTTAAAGTTTGATGTTTTAAGTTTGAAGTGTGAAGTTTGAGGTCTGAAGTATGTAGTGAAAAGTGTGAAGTTTGAAGTGTGAAGTTAATAGTTTGAAGTGTGATGTTTGAAATGTGAAGTATGAAGTTTCAAGTGTTATGTTTCAAGTATAAAGTTTCAAGTGTGAAATGTTAAGTTTGTAGTGTGAAGTTTGAGAGTGCTAATTTTGTACTGTGAAGTGTGACGTTAAAAGTGTGAAGTTTTAAGTTTGATTAATACATTTTGAAGTGTAAAGTTTAAAGTGTTATTTTTCAAGTGTGAAGTATTTATTTTAAAGTGTTAAGTTTGAAGTGTGAATTTTAAAGTGAGAAGTTTTAAGTTTGAAAAATGGAGTTTCAAGTGTGAACTAAGAAGTTTAAAGTGTTCATTTTGAAGTGTGAAGTTTGAAGTGTGATGTGTTAAGTTTGAAAGTTTAATATGTGAAGTGTCCATTATGAAGTGAGAAGTTTCAAGTGTTAAGTTTGAAATGTGAAGTTTGTCATGTGAAGTCTGAAGTTAAAAGTATAAATTTTTAATTTTGAAGAATGATGTTTGAAGTGTGAAGTATGAAGTTTTTCGTAGTGTGAAGTTTGAAGTGTAAATTTTGTAGTGTGAAGTTTTTAAGCTAAAAGTGTGAAGCTATTAGTTTGCAGAATGGATTTTGAAATGCGTGGTTTAAAGTGTGAAGTTTGAAGTGTGAAATTTAAAGTGTGAAGTATGAAGTTTAAAGTGTTATTTTTTATGTGTAAAGTGGTGAAATTAATAGTGTGAGGTTTGAAGTGTTAAGTTGAAGTGTAAAGTGTTAAGTTTGTAGTGTGAAATTTGAAGCGTAAATTTTGTAGTGTGAAGTTTGAAGTTAAAAGTGTGAAGCTTTAAGTTTGCAGAATGAATTTTGAAGTGTGAGGTTTAAAGTGTGAAGTTTTAAGTGTGAAATTTAAAGTGTGAAGCATGAAGTTTAAAGTGTTATTTTTGATGTGTAAAGTGTGAAATTAAAAGTGTGAAGTATGAAGCGTAAAGTTTGTAGTGTGAAGTGTAAAGTTAAAACTTTCCAGTGTTAAGTGTTAAGCTTGTAGTGTAAAGTTTGAAGTGTTAATTGTGTAGTGTAAAGTTTGAAGTTAAAAGGGTGAAGTTTTAATTGTTGATTTGAAGTGTGAAGTATGAAATTTCAAGTGTTAAGTTTGAAGTGTAGAGTTTGAAGTGTGAAGTTCGAAGTGTATATTTTGAAGTTTGAAGTTTGTATTATGAAGTGAAAGTTAAAAATGTGAAGGTGCAAGTGTGAAGTCTGAAGTTTCAAGTGTTAAGTGTGAAGTGTTAAGTTTGTAGTGTGAAGTTTGAAGTTAAAAGTGTGAAGTTTGATTGTTAAGTTGAAGTGTGAAGTATGAAGATTTAAGTGTGAAGTTTCAAGTGTGAAATGTTAAGTTCGTAGTATGAGGTTTGAATTGTGAATTTTGTAGTGTGAAGTTAAAAGTGTGAAGTTTCAAGTTCGCAGAATACATTCTGAAGTGTGAAGTTTAAAGTGTTAAGTTTCAAGTGTGAAGTTTCAAGTGTGAAGTTTCAATTGTGAATTATGTAGTTTAAAGTGTTAAGTTTGAAGTGTGAAATTTAAAGAGAGATGTTTTAAGCTTGAAATATGAAGTTTCAAGTGTGAACTATGAAGTTTAAAGTGTTTATTTTGAAGTGTTTATTTTGAAGTGTTAAATATGAAGTTTCAGGTGTAAAGTTTGAATTGTAAAGTTTAAAGTGTGAAGTTTTTAGTATGAAGTCTACAGTTCAAAGTGTAAATTTTAAGTTTGAAGATTGAAGCAATAGTGTGAAGTTTGAAGTTTTAAGTGTCAAGGATGAAGTTTCAAGTGTTTAGTTTGAAGTGTGAAGTTAGAAGTGTTAGGTTTTAAGTGTGAGGTTTCAAGTGTGAAGTATGAAGTTTCAAGTGTTAATTTTGAAGTGTAAAGTTGAAAGTGTGAAGTTTCAAGTGTGAAATTTTAAGTGTGAAGTTTCAAGTGTGAAGTTTTAAGTTAGCAGAATGAATTTTGAAGTGTAAGGTGTGAAGTTTGAAGTGTGAAGCTTCAGGTGTGAAGTATGAAGTTTAAAGTGTTAAATTTGAAGTGTGAAGTGTTAAGTTTGTAGAGTGACGTTTGATGTGTGAAGTATGAAGTAACAAGTGTGACGTGTGAAGTTTGAGGAATGAAATTTGAATGTTATGGTTGTCCTCTGGATATATCCCTATACAGCCCTGTACACATGGTACTACTTGTGATGGTTGTCCTCTGGGTATAACCCTTGATAACCATGTAGACATGGTATTACCTCTGGTGATTGTCCACTTGGTAGAACCCTATATAGCCTTGTACACATGGTACTACCTGTGGCGGTTGGCCTCTGGGTATTATCCTATATATCCATGTACACATGTTACTACCTGTGATGGTTGTCCTCTAAGTATAATCCTATATAGCCCTGTACACATGGTACTACCTCTGATGGTTGTCCTTATGCGGGTGCCGTCTGCAAATCACTGAAATACTGTTGGTCGGACGTAAAACATAACTCCCTCACTCACTCATTATATAGCCTAGTTCACATGGTACTACCTGGGATGGTTGTCATATTGTTATAACCCTTTATAGACCTGTACAAATGGTACTAGCTGTTATGGATGTCCTCTGGGTTTACCCGTATATTGCCATGTACACATGTTATTACCTGTGATGGTTGTCCTAAGGGTATAATCCTATATTGCCCTGTAGACATTGTACTACCTGTGATGGTTGTCCTTATGATAGAACCCTATATAGCCCTGTACACATGGTACTACCAGTGATGGTTGTCATATTGGTATAATCGTATAGAGCCCTGTAAATATGGTACTACCTGTGATGGTTGTCCTCTGGGTATAACCCTATAGAGCGCTGTACACATGCTAATACCTATGATAATGTCCTCTGGGGTATAATCCTATAAGCCCTGTACACATGGTACTACCTGTGTTGGTTGTCCTCTGGGTATAACCCAATAGAGCACTGTACATATGGTACTACATATGACGGCTGTCCCCTGGGTATAACCCTATAGAGCCTTTTACACTACCTGTGACGGTTGTCCTCTGGGTATAACCCTATAGAGCCCTGTAAACATGGTACTACCTGTGATGGGTGTCCTCTGGGTATAATCCTATGGATCCCTCTACGCATGGTACCACCTTTTATGGATGCCCTCTGGGTATACCCCTATAGAGCCCTGTACACTACCTGTGACGGTTGTCCTCTGGGTATAACCCTATAGAGCCCTGTACACATGGTACTACATATGAACGGTTGTCCCCTGGGTGTAACCCTATAGAGCCCTGTACACTACCTGTGACGGTTGTCCTTTGGGTATAACCCTATAGAGCCCTGTACACATGGTACTTCATGTGATGGATGTCCTCTGGGTATAATCCGATAGATCCCTCTACGCATGGTACCACCTATTATGTGTGCACTCTTGGTATAACCCTATAGAGCCCTGTACACTACCTGTGACGGTTGTCCTCTGTGTATAACCCTATAGAGCCCTGTACACGTGGTACTACCTGTGATGGTTGTCCTATTGGTATAATCGTAAAGAGCCCTGTAAATATGGTACTACCTGTGATGGTTGTCCTCTGGGTATTACCCTATAGAGCCCTGTACACGTGGTACTACCTGTGATGGTTATCCTCTGGGTATAACCCTATTTAGCACTGTATACACGGTACTATCTGTGATGGTTGTCCTCTGGGCAGAACCCTATAGAGCCCTGTACACATGGTACTACCTGTGATGGTTGTCCTATTGGTATTATCGTATAGAACCCTGTAAATATGGAACTACCTGGGATGGTTGTCCTCTGGGTATAACCCTATAGAGCCCTGTACACATGGTACTATCTGTGATGGTTGTCCTCTGGGTATAATCCCACATAGCCCTGTAAATATGGTACTACCTGTGATGGATGTCCTCTGGGTATAATCCGATAGATCCCTCTACGAATGGTACCACCTATTATGGGTGCCCTCTGGGTGTAACCCTATAGAGCCCTGTACACTACCTGTGACGGTTGTCCTCTGGGTATAACCCTATATAGCCCTGTACACCTGGTACTACTTGTGACGGTTTTCCTATTGGTATAATCGTAAAGAGCCCTGTAAATATGGTACTACCTGTGATGGTTGTCCTCTGGGTATCACCCTATAGAGCCCTGCACACATGGTACTACCTGTGATGGTTATCCTCTGTGTATAACCCTATGTAGTCTTGTATACGTTGTCCTATTGTTATAACTCTATATTGCCCTGTACACATGGCACGACCTGTGATGGTTGTCCTCTTGTTATAAACTTATATAGCCCTGTACACATGGTACTACCTGTGATGGTTGTCCTATTGGTATAATTCTATAGGGTCCTGTACACGTGGTACTACCTGCGATGGTTGTCCTCTGGGTGTGACCCTATACAGCCCTGTCCACATGGTTCTACCGCTGATGGTTGACCTTTGGGCAGAACCCTATATAGCCCTGTACACATGGTACTAACTGTGATGGTTGTCCTCTGGGTATAATCCTATAAAGCCCTGTAAATATGGTACTACCTGTGATGGTTGTCCTATTGGTATAACCCTATAACGCCCAGTACACATGGTACTACCTGTGACGGTTTTCCTATGGGTATAACCCTATAGAGCCCTGTACACATGATACTACCTGTGATGGATCTCCTTTGGGTATAATCCTATAGAGCCCTCTACACATGGTACCACCTGTGATGGGTGCCCACTGGGTATAACCCTATAGAGCCCTGTACACTACCTGTGAAGGTTGTACACGTGGTACTTCATGTGATGGTTGTCCTCTGGGTATAACCTATTTAGCCCTGTACACATGGTACTACCTGTGATGGTTGTCTATTGGCATAACTGTATAGAGCCCTGTACACATGGTTCGACCTGTGATTGTATTGCTTTGGGTATAACCCTATAGAGCCCTGTACATATGGTACTACCGGTGATGGTTGTCCTCTGGGTATAATCCTATAAAGCCCTGTACACATGTTACGACCTGTGATGGTTGTCCTCTTGTTCTAACTTTATATAGCCTTGTACACATGGTACTACCTGTGATGGTTGTCCTCTTGTTATAACCCTATACATGTATAGCCCTTAACACATGGTACTACCTGTGATGGTTTTCCTCTGGGTATAACCCAATAGAGCCCTGTACACAATGTACTATCTGTGATGGTTGTCCTATTGGTAAAATCGTACAGAGCCCTGTTAATATGGTACTACCTGTGATGGTTGTCCTCTGTGTATGACCCTATGTAGCCTTGTATACGTTATCCTATTATTATAACTCTATATAGCCCTGCACAAATGGCACGACCTTGATTGGTTGTCCTCTTGTTATAACCTTATATAGCCCTGTACACATGGTACTACCTGTGATGGTTTTCCTCTGGGTATAACCCTATAGAGTCCTGTACAAATGGTACTACCTCTGATGGTTGACCTTTGGGTAGAACCCTATATAGCCCTGTACACATGGTAATACCTGTGATGATTGTCCTATTGGTATAATCGTATAGAGCCCTGTAAATATGGTACTACCTGTGATGGTTGTCCTCTGGGTATACCCCTATAGAGTCCTGTACACATGGTACTACTTTTTATGGTTGTCCTCTGGGTATAACCCTGTAGAGCCCTGTGCACATGGTACTACCTGTAATGGTTGTCCTCTTGTTATAACTTTATATAGCCCTGTACACATGGTACTACCTGTGATGGTTGCCCTCTGTGTATAACCCTATGTAGCCTTGTATACGGTGTCCTATTGTTATAACTCTATATAGCCCTGTACACATGGCAGGACCTGTGATGGTTGTCCTCTTGTTATAACTTTATATAGCCTTGTACACATGGTACGACCTGTAATGGTTGTCCTCTTGTTATAACTTTATATAGCCCTGTACACATGGTACTACCTGTGATGGTTGTCCTCTTGTTATAACTCTATATAGCGCTGTACACATGGTACTACCTGTGATGGTTGTCCTCTTGTTATAACTCTATATAACCCTGTACACATGGTACTACCTGTGATGGTTGTCCTCTTGTTATAACTCTATATAGCCCTGTACACATGGTACTACCTGTGATGGTTGTCCTCTTGTTATAACTCTATATAGCCCTGTACACATGGTACTACCTGTGATGGTTGTCCTCTTGTTATAACTCTATATAGCCCTGTACACATGGTACGACCTGTGATGGTTGTCCTCTTGTTATAACTTTATATAGCCTTGTACACATGTTACGACCTGTGATGGTTGTCCTCTTGTTATAACTCTATATAGCCCTGTACACATGGTACGACCTGTGATGGTTGTCCTCTTGTTATAACTTTATATAGCCCTGTACACATGGTACTACCTGTGATGGTTGTCCTCTGTGTATAACTATATAGCCCTGTACACATGGTACGACCTGTGATGGTTTTCCTCTTGGTATAACCCTATGTAGCCCTGTACACATGGTACTACCTGTGATGGTTGTCCTCTTGTTATAACTCTATATAGCCCTGTACACATGGTACGACCTGTGATGGTTGTCCTCTTGTTATAACTTTATATAGTCCTATACACATGGTACGACCTGTGATGGTTGTCCTCTTGTTATAACTTTATATAACCTTGTACACATGGTACTACCTGTGATGGTTGTCCTATTGTTATAACTCTATATAGCCCTGTACACATGGTACTACCTGTGATGGTTGTCCTCTTGTTAAAACTCTATATAGCCCTGTACACATGGTACGAACTGTGATGGTTGTCCTCTTGTTATAACTTTATATAGCCCTGTACACATGGTACGACCTGTGATGGTTGTCCTCTTGTTATAACTTTATATAGCCTTGTACACATGGTGCAACATGTGATGGTTGTCCTCTTGTTATAACTTTATATAGCCTTGTACACATGGTACGACCTGTGATGGTTGCCCTTAGTGTATAACCCTATGTAGCCTTGTATACGGTGTCCTATTGTTATAACTCTATATAGCCCTGTACACATGACACGACCTGTGTTGGTTGTCCTCTTGTTATAACTTTATATAGCCCTGTACACATGGTACTACCTGTGATGGTTGTCTTCTGTGTATAACCCTATGTAGCCCTTAACACATGGTACTACCTGTGATGGTTGTCCTCTGTGTATAACCCTATGTAGCCTTGTATACGTTGTCCTATTGTTATATCTCTATATAGCCCTGTACACATGGTACTACCTGTGATGGTTGTCCTCTTGTTATAACTTTATATAGCCTTGTACACATGGTACGACCTGTGATGGTTGTCCTCTTGTTATAACTTTATATAGCCCTGTACACATGGTACTACCTGTGATGGTTGTCCTCTTGTTATAACTCTATATAGCGCTGTACACATGGTACTACCTGTGACGGTTGTCCTCTTGTTATAACTCTATATAACCCTGTACACATGGTACTACCTGTGATGGTTGTCCTCTTGTTATAACTTTATATAGCCTTGTACACATGGTACGACCTGTGATGGTTGTCCTCTTGTTATAACTTTATATAGCCTTGTACACATGGTACTACCTGTGATGGTTGTCCTCTTGTTATAACTCTATATAGCCCTGTACAAATGGTACTACCTGTGATGGTTGTCCTCTTGTTAAAACTCTATATAGCCCTGTACACATAGTACTACCTGTGATGGTTGTACTCTTGTTATAACTTTATATAGCCCTGTACACATGGTACGACCTGTGATGGCTGTCCTCTTGTTATAACTTTATATAGCCTTGTACACATGGTACTACCTGTGATGGTTGTCCTCTTGTTATAACTCTATATAGCCCAGTACACATGGTACGACCTGTGATGGTTGTCCTCTTGTTATAACTCTATATAGCCCTGTACACATGGTACTACCTGTGATGGTTGTCTTCTTGTTATAACTCTATATAGCCCTGGACATATGGTACTACCTGTGATGGTTGTCCTCTTGTTATAACTTTATATAGCCTTGTACATATGGTACGACATGTGATGGTTGTCCTCTTGTTATAACTTTATATAGCCCTGTACACATGATACTACCTGTGATGGTTGTCCTCTTGTTATAACTCTATATAGCGCTGTACACATGGTACTACCTGTGATGGTTGTCCTCTTGTTATAACTCTATATAGCCCTGTACACATGGTACGACCTGTGATGGTTGTCCTCTTGTTATAACTCTATATAGCGCTGTACACATGGTACGACCTGTGATGGTTGTCCTCTTGTTATAACTTTATATAGCCTTGTACACATGTTACTACCTGTGATGGTTGTCCTCTTGTTATAACTCTATATAGCCCTGTACACATGGTACGACCTGTGATGGTTGTCCTCTTGTTATAACTTTATATAGCCCTGTACACATGGTACTACCTGTGATGGTTGTCCTCTTGCTATAACTCTATATTGCCCTGTACACGTGGTACTACCTGTGATGGTTGTCCTCTTTTTAAAACTCTATATAGCCCTGTACACATGGTACTACCTGTGATGGTTGTCCTCTTGTTATAACTTTATATAGCCCTGTACACATGGTACTACCTGTGATGGTTGTCCTCTTGTTAAAACTTTATATAGCCTTGTACACATGGTACTACCTGTGATGGTTGTCCTCTTGTTATAACTCTATATAGCCCTGTACACATGGTACGACCTGTGATGGTTGTCCTCTTGTTATAACTCTATATAGCCCTGTACACATGGTACTACCTGTGATGGTTGTCCCCTTTGTTATAAGTCTATATAGCCCTGTACACATGGTACTACCTGTGATGGTTGTCCTCTTGTTATAACTTTATATAGCCTTGTACACATGGTACGACCTGTGATGGTTGTCCTCTTGTTAAACTTTATAAAGCCCTGTACACATGGTACTACCTGTGATGGTTGTCCTCTTGTTATAACTCTATATAGCCCTGTACACATGGTACTACCTGTGATGGTTGCCCTCTTGTTATAACTCTATATATCCCTGTACATATGGTACTACATGTGATGGTTGTCCTCTTGTTATAACTTTATATAGCCTTGTACACATGGTACGACCTGTGATGGTTGTCCTCTTGTTATAACTTTATATAGCCCTGTACACATGGTACTACCTGTGATGGTTGTCCTCTTGTTATTACTTTATATAGCCTTGTACACATGGTACAACCTGTGATGGTTGTCCTCTTGTTACAACTTTATATAGCCTTGTACACATGGTGCGACCTGTGATGGTTGTCCGCTTGTTATAACTCTATATAGCCCTGTACACATGGTACTACCTGTGATGGTTGTCCTCTTGTTATATCTCTATATAGCCCTGTACACATGGTACTACCTGTGATGGTTGCCCTCTTGTTATAACTTTATATAGCCTTGTACACATGGTACGACCTGTGATGGTTGTCCTCTTGTTATAACTTTATATAGCCCTGTACACATGGTACTACCTGTGATGGTTGTCCTCTTGTTATTACTTTATATAGCCTTGTACACATGGTACAACCTGTGATGGTTGTCCTCTTGTTATAACTTTATATAGCCTTGTACACATGGTACTACCTGTGATGGTTGTCCTCTTGTTATAACTTTATATAGCCTTGTACACATGGTACTACCTGTGATGGTTGTCCTCTTGTTATAACTTTATATAGCCTTGTACACATGGTACTACCCGTGATGGTTGTCCTCTTGTTATAACTCTATAGAGCCCTGTACACATGGTACGACCTGTGATGGTCGTCCTCTTGTTATAACTCTATATAGCCCTGTACACATGGTACTACCTGTGATGGTTGTCCTCTTGTTATAACTCTATATAGCCCTGTACACATGGTACGACCTGTGATGGTTGTCCTCTTGTTATAACTTTATAAAGCCTTGTACACATGGTACTACCTGTGATGGTTGTCCTCTTGTTATAACTCTATATAGCCCTGTACACATGGTACTACCTGTGATGGTTGTCCTCTTGTTATAACTCTATATAGCCCTGTACATATGGTACTACCTGTGATGGTTGTCCTCTTGTTATAGCTTTATATAGCCCTGTACCATGGTACGACCTGTGATGGTTGTCCTCTTGTTATAACTTTATATAGCACTGTACACATGGTACTACCTGTGATGGTTGTCCTCTTGTTATAACTCTATATAGCCCTGTACACATGGTACTACATGTGATGTGTGTCCTCTTGTTATAACTTTATATAGCCTTGTACACATGGTACGACCTGTGATGGTTGTCCTCTTGTTATAACTTTATATAGCCCTGTACACATGGTACTACCTGTGATGGTTGTCCTCTTGTTATTACTTTATATAGCCTTGTACACATGGTACAACCTGTGATGGTTGTCCTCTTGTTATAACTTTATATAGCCTTGTACACATGGTGCGACCTGTGATGGTTGTCCTCTTGTTATAACTCTATATAGCCCTGTACACATGGTACTACCTGTGATGGTTGTCCTCTTGTTATAACTTTATATAGCCCTGTACACATGGTACTACCTGTGATGGTTGTCCTCTTGTTAAAACTTTATATAGCCTTGTACACATGGTACTACCTGTGATGGTTGTCCTCTTGTTATAACTCTATATAGCCCTGTACACATGGTACGACCTGTGATGGTTGTCCTCTTGTTATAACTCTATATAGCCCTGTACCCATGGTACTACCTGTGATGGTTGTCCCCTTTGTTATAAGTCTATATAGCCCTGTACACATGGTACTACCTGTGATGGTTGTCCTCTTGTTATAACTTTATATAGCCTTGTACACATGGTACGACCTGTGATGGTTGTCCTCTTGTTAAACTTTATATAGCCTTGTACACATGGTACGACCTGTGATGGTTGTCCTCTTGTTATAACTTTATATAGCCCTGTACACATGGTACTACCTGTGATGGTTGTCCTCTTGTTATTACTTTATATAGCCTTGTACACATGGTACAACCTGTGATGGTTGTCCTCTTGTTATAACTTTATATAGCCTTGTACACATGGTGCGACCTGTGATGGTTGTCCTCTTGTTATAACTCTATATAGCCCTGTACACATGGTACTACCTGTGATGGTTGTCCTGTTGTTATAACTCTATATAGCCCTGTACACATGGAACTACCTGTGATGGTTGTCCTCTTGTTATAACTTTATATAGCCTTGTATACATGGTACGACCTGTGATGGTTGTCCTCTTGTTATAACTTTATATAGCCCTGTACACATGGTACTACCTGTGATGGTTGTCCTCTTGTTATTACTTTATATAGCCTTGTACACATGGTACAACCTGTGATGGTTGTCCTCTTGTTATAACTTTATATAGTCTGGTACACATGGTACGATCTGTGATGGTTGTCCTCTTGTTATAACTTTATATAGCCTTGTACACATGGTACTACCTGTGATGGTTGTCCTCTTGTTATAACTTTATATAGCCTTTTACACATGGTACTACATGTGATGGTTGTCCTCTTGTTATAACTTTATATAGCCTTGTACACATGGTACAACCTGTGATGGTTGTCCTCTTGTTATAACTTTATATAGCCTTGTACACATGGTGCGACCTGTGATGGTTGTCCTCTTGTTATAACTCTATATAGCCCTGTACACATGGTACTACCTGTGATGGTTGTCCTCTTGTTATAACTTTATTTAGCCCTGTACACATGGTACTACCTGTGATGGTTGTCCTCTTGTTAAAACTTTATATAGCCTTGTACACATGGTACTACCTGTGATGGTTGTCCTCTTGTTATAACTCTATATAGCCCTGTACACATGGTACGACCTGTGATGGTTGTCCTCTTGTTATAACTCTATATAGCCCTGTACACATGGTACTACCTGTGATGGTTGTCCCCTTTGTTATAAGTCTATATAGCCCTGTACACATGGTACTACCTGTGATGGTTGTCCTCTTGTTATAACTTTATATAGCCTTGTACACATGGTACGACCTGTGATGGTTGTCCTCTTGTTAAACTTTATATAGCCTTGTACACATGGTACGACCTGTGATGGTTGTCCTCTTGTTATAACTTTATATAGCCCTGTACACATGGTACTACCTGTGATGGTTGTCCTCTTGTTATTACTTTATATAGCCTTGTACACATGGTACAACCTGTGATGGTTGTCCTCTTGTTATAACTTTATATAGCCTTGTACACATGGTGCGACCTGTGATGGTTGTCCTCTTGTTATAACTCTATATAGCCCTGTACACATGGTACTACCTGTGATGGTTGTCCTGTTGTTATAACTCTATATAGCCCTGTACACATGGAACTACCTGTGATGGTTGTCCTCTTGTTATAACTTTATATAGCCTTGTATACATGGTACGACCTGTGATGGTTGTCCTCTTGTTATAACTTTATATAGCCCTGTACACATGGTACTACCTGTGATGGTTGTCCTCTTGTTATTACTTTATATAGCCTTGTACACATGGTACAACCTGTGATGGTTGTCCTCTTGTTATAACTTTATATAGTCTGGTACACATGGTACGATCTGTGATGGTTGTCCTCTTGTTATAACTTTATATAGCCTTGTACACATGGTACTACCTGTGATGGTTGTCCTCTTGTTATAACTTTATATAGCCTTTTACACATGGTACTACATGTGATGGTTGTCCTCTTGTTATAACTTTATATAGCCCTGTACACATGGTACTACCTGTGATGGTTGTCCTCTTGTTTTAACTTTATATAGCCTTGTACACATGGTACGACCTGTGATGGTTGTCCTCTTGTTATAACTTTATATAGCCCTGTACACATGGTACGACCTGTGATGGTTGTCCTCTTGTTATAACTTTATATAGCCTTGTACACATGGTACGACCTGTGATTGTTTATAGCCTTGTACACATGGTACGACCTGTGATTGTTGCCCTCTTGTTATAACTCTATATAGCCCTGTACACATGGTACTACCTGTGATGGTTGTCCTCTTGTTATAACTTTATATAGCCTTGTACACATGGTACGACCTGTGATGGTTGTCCTCTTGTTATAACTTTATATAGCCTTGTACACATAGTACTACCTGTGATGGTTGTCCTCTTGTTATAACTTTATATAGCCTTGTACACATGGTACGACCTGTGATGGTTTAGAAAAGGTAATATATGAGTAATACAAGCCAACAATGAAATAATTCAAGTACGTTTTAAGAAAATAGGATAAATCTAAATCGTTTACACATAAAAGGAAGAAACCGTTCTTAATTTAGTTACATATCGATGTCTAAATGTATTAATCAGTTTGTGCTTTAATCAAGAGTGCATCAAGTAGTAAACTAGAGGCTTGTTTTTGTCACAAAAACAGATGTCTCCCCCTCCCATCCTCTTTCCAATACACAAGTGTAATGTCTGTAACTCCAAACTTATCAGGGGCTAATTTTTACGTCATCAGGGGCAATAACTCCAACATTGTCATGGGGAGACAATTCAAAAGCCACAGGTACGCAAAAACACATGCTTGTCAACATTCTTGTGAAGTTTGGTGATTCTAGTACTAGTGGTTTCAGAGATATACATGTGACACAAAGTAAATAATTATCAGGGGGAGACAATTAAAAAAAACAGGTGCACAACCACTCATGCTGGTCAACATTCCTGTGAAGCTTGGTGACTCTAGCCCTAGTGATTTTAAAGATATGCATGACACAAAGTTTCTCTCAATTTTAAGTAATCATATCAGGGGCAATAACTCCAAAGTTGTCAAGGGGAGACAATCTTAAAATTCCAGGTGCACAACAACTCATGCTGGTGAACATTCCTGTGAAGTTTGGTGACTCTAGCCCTAGTGGTTTCAGAGATATGCATGACACTAAGTATAGTTTGTCTAATTTTAAGTCATCAGGGGCAGTAACTCCAAAGTTAACAGGGGGGACAATTCAAAAACTCATGAGCAAAACAACTCATGTAAGTGAACAATCCTGTGAAGTTTGGTGACTCTAGCCCTACTGGTTTCAGAGATACGCGCGACACAAAGTTTGTATAAATTTAAGTATTCATATCAGGGGCAATAACTCAAGAATTATCAGGGGGGACAATTCAAAAACCATAGGTGCACAACAACTCATGCTGGTGAACATTCCTGTGAAGTTTGGTGACTCTAGTACTAGCGGTTTCAGAGATACGCGCGACACAACGTTTTTCTAATTTTAAGTCATCAGGGGCAATAACTCCAAAGTGATCAGGGGAGACAATTCAAAAAACCCAGGTGCACAACAACTCATGCTGGTGAACATTCCTGTGAAGTTTGGTGACTCTAGTACTAGCGGTTTCAGAGATACGCGCGACACAACGTTTTTCTAATTTTAAGTCATCAGGGGCAATAACTCCAAAGTGATCAGGGGAGACAATTCAAAAAACCCAGGTGCACAACAACTCATGCTGGTGAACATTCCTGTGAAGTTTGGTGACTCTAGCCCAACTGGTTTCAGAGATACGCGCGACACAAGTTTGTGACGGACAGACAGACAGACGGGCGGACAGACGGACGGATGGACAGACAGACAACTCTGGCAAAAACAATATATCTCCCCAAAACTGGGGAGACATAATAAGTAATACAACGAGCTGTTTTTCGACTAATTATTACCTTCAGCACAAAAGAGATAACATTAAAATGTGGGCGGTAACGATATAAGAAGGGGGCGGTTCCAAAAATACCTGTGATAGTTGACCTCGTGTGATGGTTGACATCTAGCCTTTTCGTTTAAAATCTACCTTACAGATCCTTACTAAGGTCTTTTTGATGGTCGCTTAAACGGTTTACGGACATTTCGCTACACAGCGTTTCGCTACCTTGACCATTTCGCTACCCTGACCATTTCGCTACAGTCATTTCGCACCCTTACGGGAAGTCATTTCGCTACCCTGTCACCCAATTAATTATAAGTATTCACAGATTTATTCACAGATTGAATTGATTTGGACGATAACAGTTTAACAGATGAAAAAGATACCTTTACCAATTTGAAATACCGAGCGTAGCAGCATAGGCAAACAGTTTGGATCCGAATGAAACATTCACATTTTGACAAAATCGATATAATGAAATGGACGAAACATTGTAGCCATTTCAAATAGAAAAGAATCAGAACTTATTATATCAGCAAACAGAGCAGACGCTGATCCTATATAGGAGCCGTCTGATCTGGATCTTCTCTATTGGTAAATGAGTTAAAACCTGTTTGTATGTGGGAAAGGGTTAAAAAGTAAATTGTATTTTCATTTGATCGTAATGCAAGTGTCATATTATATATCAATGGAACAAGAGCAAAACTGCAATAAGCAAAAAATGAATGTAGCACGTGTCCATGTTAATTCAATCAGTGTCACATACCGATACACATATCTAATCGGCTTATAGGCGGTACCTGTGATCTCGGAGTGGACAATATTGTCACGTGGACCTGCTAAACAATGGCCAAACAACGGTGTCATAAGTACGTGTTTGTAATTAATGATTGTTTATTTGACAAACAATACATCGGTATAATCGATGTAGTTAATTATAATAATTTTAAGTCATTATTTATATTACATTTATACAGGGTCTGTATTTCTAAAATTAAGACACATCATTCATCCTCTGACATAACACTTTATTTTCCAATATTCCTATAATTCGTTTTGGTATCTGAATATAGATATTTATTATATGTTAATAAATTCGAGTCTCAAATGACTAACCACCCCCGCAACAATATTGGTTTTCCTATTAAATTCGATAGGTAGCGAAACGTACAGGTAGCGAAATGATCAGGGTAGCGAAATGACTTCTCGGTGGGTAGCGAAATGACTGTAGCGAAATGGTATGGGTAGCGAAACGTCTGACAACCGCTCAAACAGGTTATATTGTACATATATTCACACCTCCGTTTAACACGTTCTTGAAGAACTCTTCTTTAGCGACCTCTAAATGGATAGAAAGTGTTTTATTTTGAATTAGGTGGTTGTTTAATGCAGGACGGACGTTCATCCTGCATTAAGCAACCACTTGACCTTAAGATACAGAATTATGTATTGGTAGTTGGTCACTCTAGAGATAGTTTACTATACGTGATGAAAATCAATGCAAGACTGCGTTTATTCTAAATATTAATTAATTTAGTTCTTGTATTGAAGATAAAAAGTATAAAAAAAAAAATAAAAAAAAATAAGGATATTCATTGCCATGGTATTTTTTGTTATTTCAGATTCAACACCCACGATTTGTTTTTATTTCGCAATCTGAATACATCAAACATTGTTTTAATTTGGCATTCGGTGTCGATAAAAGTAATACCAAAGTTGATGTTTCATCGAAACTTCTTTAAAGATAATTAATACCCACATATAGATAGATATTTTGTTACGAGTAAGTACAAAGGCCAAAGGCCAATCAGTACAATGCGGCAAAATAAAGATTATTACAAGGTCCACAGTACAGTGCAATTCCAAAGCATTATATTTTTCTACATACAATCCAACAATTATAACGCATGCACACATTTCCGAGAGGAAAATGGGTTTGTTTTTTTTTAATAATAATCACATAAGACAATTCGTTAAAATCAAATAGTATTACATACATCCTCGGCCATAAATCAACTGCTACAGGCACTCAGTTATATATAGAGAGAAAACACTATATATAGGGATGTGTCAACATAAACGGAGGTCTCAAGTTATGTAAGTTTAATACGGTAATGTCGTTCAACTTGAACAAACAAATGGCACCATTGTTTTATGTGATAGGTTCCCTGCAACAGACAACAGTTGAGCTTCGATATCTCCAACTCGGATAACATGAACTTCGGGATAACTTGAAGTAAAAGTTCGGTCCTTCCAAATTTACAATACATAAAGGTCCTAAAATGTATCACCTCGCATGTCTTGAAATACAAGTGACAGCTTAATGCAGGTCGAAAGTAATGCTGAAAGCTCTTAGAGCATTACCTAAACCTGCATTAAGCTGTGAACTTGAGAAAGTGTCCAGATTAGAAATCGGATGACTTCTGTTATCTCGAAGTAATTTGTATGGTCCCTTGAAGTTCGAAATATTGGAAGTTCAACTAATTTGGGTCTACATTGTTTGCGTGTATCCCATATATTGGAGCATGTGAGTTTATGGGTTACCCCCCCCCCCCCCCGTTCAATATTAAAGTAAAAAATATGACATCGTGAATCTTTATTAGCTTAAGTTTTATAAATAAATTATTTGCTTTGAAAAACACTGTAGAATCAGATCTATATAACGTCAAAAGCAAACAGAGCAGACCCTGGGCGGTTTATTTAATTCATTCATTTAATTAATTCATAAATCAATTACTCAAGATGATGAACGAAGAAGCAGCTCAAATGTTGGTACATGTTTTATACATAACAGTTTTGCTAAGAATGAAAAATATAATGCGTGTAGTAGTATATTTAGCCCTGTACTCCATTAATTAATATTAATGTAAGAAATCATGAACAAAATTTTAAATTATTTTTTCATAATGGCAAATAACAGCTTTGATTTTCTACTCGGCGTCTTGTCTGAATCCAAACTGTCTGTAAATGCAAGTTTAATCACGGATAGCGGGATATGGGCCAATAGTATTGTGTATTATGGCCCAAACATCTGAGGAAAACTTGTATGATTTTTATATATTCATAACTATCGACAATCGCAATGATCAAAATACAGAACTTTGTTTTATTTATTTTTCATAATCACAACCCGGATTTCAAAAGCTTAGAAAACTGATATAGATCTATCCAAATACTTTACGTCTCGTGTGTTATACATACTCCTAAGGCTTTCAGTCATACACGTGCCTTTTCTTGCATTTTCATCCGGAGTAGACCCAGACCAGACGGTTTTTGTAGGAGCCGTCTGATCAGGGTCTACTCTATTTGGTTATGAAATGATATATACCTGACCCTACACTGGCCTACACAATTTGTCTAAGTTAAAAATTCCCTTGAAACTTTTGTCTTATAAAGAATAATTTAATGACTATACATGTACATAGGGTGATCAATTCATGGATAAATGTTTATAAGTGAAGGGGTTGTGTAAAAGTAATTATTTACATAACCCTTGACTAAATTACTAAACCTGTGTGTGTCTAGTGTTCCTTAATTGGGACATACTCAGCCCGTATAGATCCAGATTTGAGGGCTCCTGTGCAAACCATCTAAACTGAATAATTTATATACCGGTAATCAGTCGATACTAAGAGTAATAAGAGTAGGGCATCGCGCCCGGGTTTCTCTGTATCCCCTCCCCTCTCTCTGGGGCGTCCAATTAGCCCAAAGTGATCAGAAACGGACGTTAATCAACACAAACAAACAAACAAACAAATACCGGTACTATTTTCTATATATTTTCTACCATATAAATCTTAAAGAATTGCCCCACTGATAATCACTCAAACTACTTTTTGGACAAGTCCATTTCGACATACAGGTTGAATAGGTAGCAAATGAAGAATTTTCATTCACATGGTCGACATAATTCATATCTGATTTAACAGAACAGGGCATGAAACAATCATTTCTAATACATGTCGAAATCTTTGCGCCGAACTATAGCAACTGTAGTGATGACGTTTGCAGAGACACTCGGCATCTGATCCGGATCCTAAGTGGTTGACACTCTGTTCGTGGATTCGGAGAGAATCGGAAGAAAACGTTATTTTCAGAATAAAAGATGACATTTTACAAATTCCTATAAATATTACAGAATAAAGTTGCTACAGATTTGCGCTAATTGCTCACTAATTGCTCAGTATACAGTACAACCTGTCCCAAGCGCCAATTCATTTATTCAACAAAGGAGTTTAAAAACAGGAAATACCAATGTCAGTTTTATCGGTACGCCAGCAATACATACATGTATTAATTTTGACTATTTACAAATATGTCCATGAAATATGGCAAAGACAAACAAAATTAACAAAATACTTCACCATTTGAACGTGGAAACTATGTGTAGTGGCATACACGAACAGTTTACACCTAGATCAGAGGGTTTCAAGAGGCGTCCTCTAATCAGGGTCTGCACTGTATATAATCCCAAAGCATGGAAACGGTTAGATGCGTGTACATTTGGTTTTTGTCAATGTAATTTGTGAAAAATCGTATTTCTGTTTACTATTAATCGGCATAATTAAAAAATAAGTCGACCAGGATCTGTAATACACAAAATTACAGAATACCCCCCACACACACACACACACACCACACACACACACACACACACACACACACACACACAAAACAACAACAATGATTTGCAACGGATAATCCAAGTTATTGGGGGTAATAAATATAACAACAGACTATAACTGACAATCTATACATGCATGTAAATGGAGAATCCAAATTATGTCCACAGTTTTGACCCATTACCTCATATGCTATTTTTAGACACAACTTCTTTGAATAAATTTACTTAAAAGGAGCATCACTAGGGTAAAGGGTGTTTATAGAATTGCTTAGTTTTGAAACCATTGTGAAAAATAGAGCACTTGTCCCTGTGGACCAAATGCTCTATTTATTACAATGATCTCAAGAGTGACTTTTACAGAGGCGACAAAAGACGTCAATATGCGGGAATGGGTTAACGAATTTCCTCATGAACATTTAGTAAGAAATGCTGATATCATGAATATTAATTAGCTGCATTTTTAGAATGGCATTATGAGCAAGGGAACAACTTACCTGGGAAGAAACTGTAGAATTATATTTATGTCATTTCATAGGCAAGCAGAAGGGTGTATGGGGCTCTGACTGGGGTAGTACCTTTGTTATCTGGCAGCTGGGTCAATCAGGAGATTGGCAGATAGGTACTTAGGTCCTCATCCATCCTCTAAATATCTGACATGTGGCTCCAAGTGTCACACCCTGGGACCTCGCCTCAGCTGGCGTGCTAAACCACACAAATGAAAGCATAAGTAACAGAATCAAACTACATATGTATACGTAAAAGATTACGAAGACCTCCTATCAACAGTTAAAAGGCGTAAACTACAACGGTATGGCCACATTACAAGATCAAATGGATTCTGAAAGATCATCCTCCAATGCACAATCGAGGGAGGGAGACGTAGATGACGTCAAAAGAAGAAGTGGGTCGACAACATCGAGGAATGGACAGGTAAAACATTTGCAGAGACGCAAAACCTGGCACACAACAGACAAAAGTGGAAGAGGCTGATGAGAAAGTCAATCCTGCGGTGCCCCCACGACGTAAGGGGTTAAGGGACCAGGAGGCAAGCAGAATAGACTCTGAGTAATCTGATTGCAAAGGCGTTTATATAAAGGAAATGGGTTCACTTATTCAAACATGGCATTAAACGGTCGAATACCACAGCACAGCTATTTCTAAAGATTTGAAAAGGTGGCCCTTGAATGGTATAGATATAGTCGACTTTGTTTGCAAAGGTGTGAAATGGTAAAGGAGTAAAGGGGTTAGATTTGGCATCTGAAAAACGGAATCACCGACATAACTGTATTCATCTACACGATAAACACATTTCCCAAGGATAAGAAAAACTTTCCTGTTCATTGTGGGAACATACACACTTTATGCTACATAGTCTGGGGAAAGTGGGTTGTGGATCCGGACGGTTTTCTGCAAGACGTGCTATTTTCAGTGCGAGATCTGCAAAGATTACAAACCAAGTTCCAGCAAAATGCAGCCATGATCTCAACTCTACAAGACACATATATTGTAATAGTAAAAGCTAGTTATATAATACATAAATCAAAAACTTCATCTGCAAAATCTGGTTACCGAGGCAACCAGAGCTACAATTTTGGTAGGTGTATTATATTACTCAGACTAAATAATTTACTTATACAGTTGAACTTCGGTAACTCGAACCCGGATAACTGAAAGTTCGAGATAACTCGAAGTAAAAGTTCGATCCTTCCAAAATATACAATACAGAATTGCCATAAAATGTATCACTACGCATATTTAGAAACAGATGTACCAGCTTAATGCAGGTCGAAAATCACACTGAAAGATCCAACAGGAATATACCTACCACAATGTCTGAACTAGAGTGAGCAACCAGTCTATACACAGTAGAACCTGTCTAAAACAAAAAGAGGTCTTATTATGGGTCTGCTAGGTAGGTGGTAGCTTAATGCAGGTCAAGCGTAATTCAGAAATATCCTATAGGAGCTCTTTGTGTTGTTTTTGCCCTGCATCAAACAGCCTCTTGTTTTAAGACCTCTATGTTCAATAAACGAGTTCCAGCTTACACCAAATTGTACTTTTTTGCAACTTTATTGACTCTGGCTGAAGAAGAGGCGTCCAAGATGAGACATCAGGTAATGCAATAAACCATTTACTCCATGAATATTCATGTAAGACAAAAAGACTGCATAAATATTACTATAGTCAATTTCTATAATGGCGTATGACCACAGGAAGTTTTCTTTTATCACATAACCTACCTTGTATTCGAGACAATATAGCCAACACATGTGTCTCTATATTACACACGCTTAAAATAAGCTATGCGATAAAATGAATATGGTACTCGTAGTCATTTTGTACAAACTGATCTCGTCTGGGGAAAATGTTATTAACATTGTAACATTTTCCAAGACTCGTTCGATATCAGTTTGTATAAAACCACTACATTTACTAGCAATATATCCTATATGTCTATGGCAGAAACTGTATTTTCTCGTCTTTTCGAGTTAACGTATTTCCAGAATGGTTTTGGATTGTTGTTGTTGTTGATGTTGTTGTTAAGGTCGTCAATGATATTGGTGTTGGCGTATTCCCATTCTGCCTTCTTTTAAGTTTCTGTTACATTCTTTCTGGAATGTTCTGTTGTTAGTTCAGTTTTTTATCTATATCATACGGTAAGCAAACAGTGTAGGCCCAGGTCAGACGGCTCCAATATGGGTTTATTACAATAGAATTTTAGCAATCGACCAGTTCATGAACAAACATGTGTGTCTTTTATTTGAGGATTTTAAAGATGGCAGTGAGAGTTTCTTTACATATAGAAAATGTACTGCGAAACTAAATTACTGTAACACACATTTTACAGTACAGTAATTAATGTCCTTTTGATCGTCCCCAAGATTTGGTTCGCCTTCCCGACTGCTGTCGTGACATGCTGGTGGAATGACAACTTATTGTCGACATAAACTCCGAGGTCCTTTTCTAAGTCCGTGCTTTCAAGCTGGGTGTGATGACCATCGTTGTCCCGCATGTAGTAGTGTTGAATTTCAGCTGTCATGTGTCTGACCAATTTGAAAGGTGTTCAATGAATGTCTTCCTGCAGCTTTGCTCTACTATTTCCGTGGTTGCTGTAGCATACATCTTAGTGTCATCTGCGAAAATTCTAATTACACCGTTCACTGCATTTGGCAAAGCATTTATAAAAATGACAAATAAGATCGGGCCCAGCACATTGCCCTGTGGGATTCCACTAATCACTTCAGTCCACTTGGACATATATATGTCCGTTGACGGAGACTGTTCGCCCTTGAAGGAAACTCATGATAAACCATTAAATACAAAATGCAATTAATAAACATTCATGGTATATATCTAGTTCTTGTAAACATGAATATTCGTAGATTAAATGTTTAATTAGAAATGGTCCTAATTAATGTATACAAAAGCGTTCAAACTAGTACACAAAATGCCAACGGATCGACCAATATGCAGTTGTCTGAAATAATCTAGTTTTTACCGGGTTTTTATTAGAGGTAGAAAATGGGGTTTTGTCAATTCCGATACTTTTGTAGTACGCATGGCTACGAAGTAGACTAAGTCTGCACTCTATATCACGAACAGACTTCGTGTGTATTTATGCATTTATGTATTACGATCGGTGCTACTAAACAGAGTCTGGTAGAGTCCGGTAGAGTCTGGTAGAGTCCGGTAGAGTCTTGAGGCCTTTGTGTTGCAATTTAAAGATTATAATGCTGTTATATAACATTATTTTGTATGTTTGAAGCTATAGTAGTTAATATCCATTAACAAATGATCGTATATTAGCTTGAAAACACCCAGTAAATATTACCGGGTCACGCGGTAATGGCCGCCCTACGTCGGATAGAGTCGTATACTTAGGTTTCGATACTAACAATTTGAGTCCAATTATTCACAAATTGCTACACAATTTTATTTGAAATATGGTTGCAGATACATCTCTACTCAACAATCTGTCATACAATACATGTATATCATGTCCATACTGCCTTTGAAATTATAATAAAATCACTTATTAATGTGTAGGATCATCGGTACGACTATTTGCAGACGACTGCCTACTTTACCGAACCATCAGGAGTAGTAAAGATCAAGAGAAACTTCAGTCAGATTTAGCAAACCTGGAAACATGGGCAATTAAATGGGGTATGCGATTCAACGCCAAGAAATGTTACATCCTCTCCATAAACCAGAAGATATCCAAATTCTACCAACTAAACAGCCATATCCTACAAGAGGTACAAGATAATCCGTATCTAGGCATACAGATATCCAAAGACCTCAAGTGGAGGGTGCACATAAACAATTTATGTAGAAAAGCCAACGCCACACTTGGATTCTTAAGACGGAACCTGAGAAACGTTCCTGAAAAATGCAGGAAAACGGCATACATTTCAGTAGTAAGATCTATCATGGAGTATGGCGCAACCATCTGGAATCCTTACCTCAAAGGGGACATAGACAAACTGGAAAAAATTCAGAACCGTGCAGTCAGATTCATAAAAAAGAACTATAGAGACAGAGAGACAGGAGCAGTCACAAGAATGAGAGAACAACTGGGGTTGGAGACCCTTGAAGACAGGAGACTAAGCCTTCATCTAATACTTATGTATAAGGTAGTTGAGGGCTTGGTACCTGCTCTACCGACATCCACATTCACAAAGCCGGCAACACCGAGAAGAAACATTAAAGCTACCAAGTTTAAAGACTGCGATACAAGAAATATAATAGAAAACCAAGTATGCAATAACTCAAGAGGGTTGGCAGTCCCAAATGGCAAGACCCCTCAATACAGAAATTCATTTTTTGTAGACACTACGGTGCAATGGAACAAACTGCCTGACAGCATAGTGCATGCTGATTCCATAGAGGCTTTCAAGACAGCCCTACGAGATCATCGCCAATTATAGTGGCGTCTCTTCTCACCCGTCGTGTAAAAGCCTTAATAGGATTCTACGACGTATAGATACAGATACAGATGTAAAATGTTTTCTGATAAAAAGGGGGAAATTTAATACCATATAGACTTCTAAAACTAGAACAGACTATCCGACGTAGGTCGGCCGTTACCGTGTGACCCCGGTAATATTTACAGGGAGTTTTCAAGCTATTATATGCTCATTTATTAACGGATGTTAATTACTACTGCTGCAAACATACAAAATAGTGCTATATAACAGCATTATAATCTTTAAATTGCACTTAAACTTCTAAAAAGGCCTCCAGACTCTACCAGACTCTACCGGACTCTACCAGACTCTGTTTAGTAGCACCCATTACGATAGATAATTAGGCATTCATTTATAAATATAAAAGAATACAATAATAGTCCTTGTCACTAATATGATAAATCTATTGTGTTTAATTTTACATGTATAGTAAAATTGGGTAAGTTAAAAGTCACAAATTACTACATGTATATGCTCTAAAATGGTGTTTAGCCATTGTGTTTTATTCTCATTTCATTAGTTACTACTCATTCCGTTAGTTTCGGTAGCATTGCGGATAAACCAGCTCGTACAACTTCCGGTAGTAACCAGTCAAAAAGTATCAACATCAAAAAGTTAAAAGGCCCCAAAAAATACACGCGGACCAGGATATTTATTTGAACAATAGTTGATTTGTTGGGAGAAGCTGTCCTGCTGTATGCATGGACCACAGAGCAAAGAAAAGAGTTCGTGAAGCGAAATCTAAAGCGAGGCCAGGTAAATGTCATTTCTTTTTTCAGGCCATTTTCTCGTTGTTACTTGTTATGTGGTTTTCTGCACGTTCTGGTGGTAGGTTACTGTATGTCAGTATTTGTATATTTTTACAGCAAAACCAGCCAGTAGCAACGGTATAATTAATAAATAGGGGTCTGTAAAGATGCTCAAATCACACATCGGGTTCCCAACATTAAATTGGGGCCGCTTCAACTTTCTAGTCGCTAATTGTTCAGAATGCTCTAGTTTTCTAGTAGCTGATTCTGCAGTCAGCTGGATCATGCCATACACATGGTCTCTCGACATAAATTCAGGTCTGTTTCAAACTTTGAGTTTTCTAGTCGCAGTTTCAGTCAAGGCTGGGATCTACTAAAACCCGTGACGAATACAAAAGCCGTGATGTCCCGTGACGGTCTTAAACTCGATCATTACCTAAAACCCGTGACGGTCAGTTTTCGTCATGGCTTTTTGAAGTATGATCAGTTTTGTCACGGGTTTTTCGTATACTTAAGGCATACGCCGAGTAGTCGGTATGAACATCGAAATCCGTCACGGCTTTTCACTTTGTCACTGGCAAACCCGTGACTGCAACTTTATTATTTTGGAAACATAAAAAACGCTATATATAGTGTTTATACTGACATGTATTATTAATCACACATTCATTACAGCATGTATACATTCTATTTAATATAGGTTTACTCATTTTCTGTGCTTATTTATGCATTTCTTTCAATAATAAGGGATATGTCCCTCGGGGATCTCTTCCTGTGACAGTCCTTCGCATGCTGGGTGAAACCATATTTTACACTTGTCACATATCACATATTCACCGTCTTCTGGCATCATACATGAACAGAACACTTTCAGATATGCAGTGTAGCGCATGGGCTTGGATGGTGTGCGTGTACCAGCAGGAAATGGACTGATCTCATTGGCTTCGAAGCATTTCATTAGGTGACCTCATTACAACTGTGGGTCGTACTCATGGCTTGTTGGTTCAATACCGAACGCCTCAGCAGTTGCGTTCGCTATTGCGTACAACCCACAGTCATCACTATTGTGTTGAAAGGCACGTTCCATGAATTTTAGACAAATTTTGTCATTCCGTTTTGGCCGAAGGCCTTTGCGCAGCAGGCAACAAACGACTTCTTGTACGGGAAAACTCATGGACGTGAATGCAGAGTCAAACACTTTTACTTCCGATTTCGTCTTGGATTTTATGTTTGACAAAGTAAGCCAAATGAGATCCCCCATTCTGCGGGTCTCTGTTTATAATTTGAATAAAGTTGCCATGACAACGTTCAAAACTTTTGTTGGATGCTTTGAGGCATGAGTCTAACCCCCAAATATGAGGGCATTGGCGTTTAATAAGTTGTTGTGCAGCATCGATTATTCGGTTATTTACCCATTCTGTTGCGGAAAAGAGAATTTGTTTCTCTTCATCTTTCAGGGTAATGCTGCCGACCCTGAGCCAGTCTGGTCCACTTGTTGATGTATTGGAAACCCTTTCACCTGGCACAGTTTCCTCATAAAAATCTTCCGTTAGTGTAACAATCACTTTCTCTTCATCTAGATTTTCATCAATAGTGATTGACACGTTTGGCGATCTCGTCACGGGGTTTTCCGGACCCGTCACGGATTTTTCAGCTTTCGTCACGGGTTTTACTCTCTTGGGGTTTTCCTGATCCATCACGGATATTCCAGCTTTCGTCACGGGTTTTACTCTCATGGGATTTTCCTGATCCGTCACGGATATTTCGGCTTTAGTCATGAGTTCTTCTGAGACATCAACAAGTGTGGGGACAGTTCCAAACGCATTGATTATCCCTATCTCGCCGTCAGTCACGCACGCCAAATGTCGTTTTGGTAGCTTTATATTTTCTTTAAAAAATTAAAAAATGTTTCGTGATGCTTTTGAAATTTTCTTTCATGAATAAGAAATATAGCAGGCATGCAGGGCGTTTCTTTAAATAAAATGTGCCTAAAGATCAGGGTTGAAACCTAAAAGTTACCAAGTTGAAAAGTGGTATCATAACTGAGGCAATGGTCCGTTGTATTGAAATGGAGCATATTTTCGAGTTCTTCGAACATCATAGAGTGGCCACAAATTATAAGCAGATCAGGATGAGTGTAGATGGTGTGGACAAACTGGTTTCCACAGTCTCTTGCAATAACATGAATGTTGTATAGTGCATCACGGGAAATCCTTACCTCGTTGCTAGCTTTAAAGCGGATGTTCTGCACCTGTTTCAAATTTCTTGGCATTTCCTCTAACTGAATTTCTTTCTTGTATACGGCACTGGCGTCCTCCACTTTTGTTTGTTTCAACCATTTGTCCAGTGCACTGGGCTTTGATCTGACAAAGCCCTTTTCGTTTTTGGCGTTTCCATGTGAAAATGGCTTGGACTTTCCTTCATCTCCAACATACTGAATGACAAATGGTCCAGCTTCTTTCCCCGGCTCGTGAAATACATACTTCACAAATTCTTTTGATGCCCCATCTTCAGTAGCGATGTAGAAATACTTCTTCTTTAGTTTTGGGTTTTTCCTTGGTAGCCCCACTGTACCCTGGTTTACCCAGCGATGACCATCAGCTCTCCAGTCTTGTGCGGCAACTCCTTCTGCTTTGAAACAGAAGAGCTGTCCACCCTTTGGCCGAGAGGGCAGAGCTGACACTGGCTCTGCAGTCGTATCTTGCAACACTTCTAGGATGGCCGCAACAGAAAAAGACATCGGACTTCTACATGATTTGTCTTGAAAAATAATCTATTATGAATGCAACAATGACGTTGTTCAGAAGAAATAATGACTTTGACGTCGTTGCTATGCTAGCTGTACATGTATGACGTTGTTTATCTGACAATACAAAAGCCGTGACGAATTGAATAAGACACGTGACAATAGATGGAAAATCCGTGACGTTTAGAACAAAACCTGTGACAATTGCCCTGAAAACCCGTGACAGTAAGACTAAAACCCGTGACATAACCGTCACGGAACGTCACGGGTGTCACGGGTTTTAGTAGGACTGGTCTAGGCTCCATTCACACACAGTCGTCCAACACTAAATTTGGGCCACAGTACAGTTTTCTAGTCACTATAGGTTTTTTTTGGGTGTTGGCGGTTTCGTCAAACTACCTGTTCGTCTAACTGATTTTATATAGTAGGCTAAATTTTAAAAGTGGTTTCATCAAACTGATATTTATATTATTCGGTAGGGCTAGTAGCGGTATTGTTCCGCTGCGGCTTGTTTGTAACGCATTTATCGAACTGTTAAATTTATGTAGTGGACTGAGTCAGGGTTGTCATTATTAACCGATTGCCGATCAAAACCATCGTTTAAAATTGTGGGAAAATCAGTTGCTTTTTCGGGAACTTCAAAACTGCAATCGGAAATTTTGATGTCGACCCATCTCGTGTAATCTGTAGCTAATTGATGAGGAATTACTTATTTAAACTATTGTGACACCGTTCTTCGTAGTAAAATGGTTCGCACAGTGGTTCGCACAGTCTTGAAAAGTCCCTAAATTTGAAGATTGGCCCTAAAAAGGCAATTGTATTATGCAGTGTTTGTTCAACCTTCCAATATGGCGTCCGTGTTATGAAATTCTGTATCTGTACTGTCAATTAATCTGAATGTAAGACAAAAATGAGAAACACAGGCAGAGATAACGTAAACAGTGTGAAAACTAAGTTCTACACAAGATGGCTAGAGAAAGAAATGACGTTGACATTTGGTAAAGAAACAAGAAAAGTGATAATTGGCGACGATTACGTGAAACTGAAAGTAAACCTTCCCGAGTGAGAGGTCCTTGTGTAATACTGTAGACTTTGTACCAAACAAATGAATTACGGAAACGTGACTCCGTAGCCTTTCAAGGCATGTCATAAATCAATTGATCTTGGTAAGATGGGAGAAGGTGCATTGCCGTCACATGAGAAAGGTTAAAAACACAAAATGAACAATCGATGTCATTCTACACAAAGAGGCATGGATGCCTTTAACTTTACTGTTCCTCCCCCACCAGAAAAGGAGAGAAATTTTTCTCACAAAGCCAAATCCAGTGCTCTCAGGAGAAAGGGCAAAAGAGAAAAGTATTCTAAATACAAAGCTGGAAAGTAAGATCAGTGACAAGATAACATAGCTGAAAAAGTTTAGGTATTAGGTAGGTGTAAGTGTACTTCTTATTAGAAATAAGAGTTTTAGTCAAAAATATACCATTAAGGTATAACATACTTTGAGACCCTAAATTTAGTGAATGGAGTCCTTGAAATTGAAAAGGCCCTGATTTTATGTTTGGAAAGTCTGTATGAACCATGGATTGGTCAATCGGACTGCGTACAACCAACCACGTACCGCGGTATAAAATAGTAAACACAGCATGATGTGATGGCGAACGAACAGCCGAAAAAAAAAAAAAACTGAAAAAAAACCTGTTTGACTGTGGATTTTAACCCTTTCCCTCATACATACGTGTTTTCATGCATTTGCAAACAGAGTAGACCCAGATCAGACAGCTCCTAGAGGAGCAGTCTGATTAGGGTCTGCTTTGTTTGTTAGTGGAATTTGAAAGATCTTATCCTAAATACTTTCTAAAATGGCTACAACATTGCACCTTCCATATTTCATTATAACTAATTTGTCCATGAATATTCAATAGGTATTGAAATTTGAACTAAATATAGAAGAGGGAAAGGGATAAACCAAAAGCCGGTGAAAATGGAACAATTTTGAATGTTGAAACCATTTATTTATTGTTTCGTTTCTGTACAGATGCATGATACTCGTTTGGAGAGTTTTTTTGTTAAATAATTTTTTTTTGTTTTCACTTTGCTTTTACTTTTAGCTGCAGACTCCGAATAGGTGTTTTCATTCTATGGTTTAACCGCGTTCAAAGTAAGGCAAACGGTTTATTTCTTCAGAAATTAGCTTTTGCTGTATATATCTAATCAACGACGTTACGTTAGAGTACTGTGCTGCGACTTCCAACTATAAAAGACAGTAAAATCGTGATCTATTTTGGTCCTTATTACATAAAGTTCAAAGGTCAAGGTTTATTTGTTTTACTTAACCCATTCCCACATATTGACGCCTTTTGACGCGTCTGTAAAAGTCACTTTGTGAAACCATTGTGATAAATAGAGCATTTGCTCCACAGGAGCAAATGCTCTATTATTCACAATGGTTTCAAAACTACCGACTTCTGAAAAATTCCTTTTCTGTAGTAAATGCTCCTTTTTGGTAGATTTAGTGAAAGGTTGGATCTAAAAATAGCCTAAGTGGGAATGGGTTAAGCGTCCTTCTGCACAGCTTTTTAAATTAAAAGTTACTTATCCATGTATGTCTAATTCAAATAATGCAAATTATAAAACATTGTGTGATGCATAGTAGACGCTGATTGTCTCTTGTCCAGATCTAGGGGACGTTTGTAGGTTTCTAAGTTGCATACACAATGTTGGAAGTCGTCTAGCGATTTTAATTTTTGTTGCATATTTTGCTTAGATATTGTTGTTGTTCTTGTTTGATTCTAAACCAGTCCAGTGCCACATAATTTGGAAAAGAGATCACATTAGATTATTTACTCAATCGATCTCTATGCCTGAATACTTTCTGCCGAGATTTTGGTCTGTTAATTCTGTTTAGAGGTACTACTGTTACTCATGGGAATTATCTACATGTAGATTATTTATGAATAGGATTACTGTTACACTTCATATCTTCAAGTGTAAACTTGGGATATCTATCCTTCTATTCTTTCTTCTGTCCACTTCTAGACAGTGTGCACACAGCTTTGAATTTGCTTTCTGGCCTCAGCCTACACTGTTTGGGGATATCCTCCCTTTGTTACTGACACTTCTCATTCAATACAATTGAAATAATTGTGGATGGAACTATTTAAACTTATTTGGGAAATTATGAACATAGTTTACCATAATCCTCTTTTGCATAAATGACTGAAACTTTACAAATTTCCAAAATTAACATGTTAATGACAAAATCTGTGATTACTGTTGACAAAAGTTATATCATCAAAAACAATAATTTTAAAGTACATGTATAGAGACACAGAGTGCAAGTGGAATGGATCCATGTAAGAAACTTCCAACAAAAGTTTCTGGCTTGGTTTAGTTCTATTTGTTCATGTAGTTAGTTAATTATGCTGATTTGTTTTTGCATCATTGAAATGGTTTAGCCTAATTTCTGCACTGGACACATTGTTTATTAGTATATTCCGTGATTGTTGTTTGCTTATAAATACATGTATATGAAATGTACTGATTATATATTGAAGAGGGCCTCGGGTAGATTAGCAATTTGGCCAACCGAGCTACCTTCGTTAAATAAAGTCATTCATTCATTCATTCATTCATTCATTCATTCATTCATTACTATTATACTATAAAATTGCCAGTTTGACAAAACCACTACCCATTTTGTTCATTAAGTCCATATATGCCTCTTGGTAATGCTTTTTATGCCTTTACAGAGTAGACCCTGTAGGAGCTCTCTGATCAGGGTCTGCACTGTTTGCTTATGGATTTATAATGTTGGCAGTATTGGCAAGAAAAAGATGGACAACCAAGAAGAAAAAGTCAAACACTGACCGTGACAATTTCCCTCTGATGATAGTGGTTTATTGAGAACTTGGGTTTGTTTACCCTTTAACTGATGGATATTCATGTAAGAAATAATAACATGATCAACATGTCTTGGCTGATGTATTAACACGGGATGTTTTTGCCATGGCAAAAACTGTTGAAACGTCTACGTAATTCCATAAGCAAACAGAGCAGACCCTGAGCTTTTTTCTAAGCCAACGATTCCCTTCAAATGTATACCTTAAAATACATGAATAATGAATATTCATGAAGTAATAAGTTCATGCATAAATGTTCATTAGGAAAGGATTAATAATGAATCAAAGCATTGCAGAAGCAGCAGTATTCTTTGCATGGGAACAATGTTTTGAATATCAAATTTTTGATATTTGGCATAAAATAGCGGGTCTAGAAGGGAAAGGATTAAGCCCCGTTCCCACTGTCCAGGATTGGCCCCCCGGTACGTCCCGGATGTGTGGTCCGAGGGAAACCGTGTCAAACAGGGAGTACATCTCTGGTGGCACCGTTAACATCCGGGAAGATCCCTGATGAACCTTATTGATCCGGCTTAATCCGGCAGACAGCCCCGGATGTTTAAAGATGTTTAAAACAATCGGGGGTCACCGTGAGTCACCAGGAAAGATATCCAAACCGGCTTAATCCTGGCAATTCCGGGACAATGCCGGTATATTCAAATGCACGTCCGGCGAACACCCGGCATTGGGCAGGTATAGCTCCGGTGTACGACGGTATAGTCTCGTTTTGTACCGGTGGAGTTAGGGACTGGCAAGGTATGAGCTGGTTTGTCTGCCGGTCAACCCCCGTTTATACCCGGATAACGCCGGCTTGTCACTGGGGCACACCCAGGATATGACGGGGTGATACCGGCGGCCACCGCTGCACTACCGGCGACGACTGGGGTCACACCTGATTGTATCGTGTTCAACCGGGAAAACGTCGGCCCTACACCGTAAATACACCGTGCCAAACCGGAAACTAACCGGGATAGTCCGGGGTCAAACTGGAAGATCCTGCTTCTAAATTGGGGGAACACCAGGGCAACGTCGGGAATATGGGAATGTACATTTATTTTTTAACAAATAAGGCCCTGTATCATCCCGGACGCCGGCTATTTCTTCGAACGCCGGGAAGTACCGTGGGGTACAGGGACCAGCACCGTGACAGTGGGAACGGGGCTTTAGATCAAACACTCTTACTAGTGAGTGATTCAGTTGCAGCTGACATTTCGATCGTTTCCCACTATGCTTATCAAACTGACCACTCGGACCACATACGTCTTTATTCATTGAGTATCCTCTAGCAGAATAATTTCATTCATATTATCGTTTAATTTATGGTCATTTGATTTCGCCTAGAGCCTAATATTTGTATATTTGTGCACACTCCTTACACATGGCTATATTTTGTGGACTTTCTTACACATACTAAACCAAAAGCTAACGCTACAAAGCCTTTTCACGGCAGAAATCGTACACCTTGATTGTTTCCGGATGTCATGTTAATAAACGCCTTTTGAATCTATCGAATGCACGTTAATAACTTGTACTATGCGAAATGGTGGTTGTCAGGTTGGCGAGAGTAGCATGTGGCCGACGCGAGAATACACCTATAACTTTGTATTCATTTGCTTATGCAAAGATTACAAAAATCATATTGAGACACAGCAAGTAACTGGCTTGCAAATAATTTAGACCAGAATCTAATTTGATGTTGCATTGTTTACTATAACCTTATCGGTAATGAATACCAATTTATCCAATATCTGTATACATGTGCCTACCGTAATACATGTAATGTTATTGTAAGTTCTTAGACAAACTTAGGCCAATAGCAGAGAGTCAAATCAAATGACTCCTTCAGGAGCCATTTGATCAGGATGTTCACTATTTGCTACTTTGTCAATCTAGGATCTTCACTATTGCTACTATGTCAGTCTAATTTAAAGTTATCCAAACAGTGCGAAACTAATTTATTCAGCTGCACAAACTGATGGAGAGGGGGATGGGTTCTAAGTATTTAGGGCACCTATATATTAGTTAGTATTTAGGGTACCGGTATATTAGTTAGTATTTAGGGTACCAGTATATTAGTTAGTGTATGTTCCATTACAGAAGATTCTGTTTTGAAACGCCATCATTTAAATACAGTAGAATCTTTTTGATCTGGATGTTCTAATCAGAATCATTGCTAGTCTGTAAGACAGGTGGTAGTTTAATGCAGGGTGAAAATCTTGCAGAAAATCGTAAAAGAGCTTTCTGCTTGACTTTTATCCTGCATTAACTCTTTCGTTCATAAACACCTTTTTACGCATTTGCAAACAGAGAAGACCCAGATCAGATTACTCCTATAGCAGTCATCTTATCAGGGTCTTCTCTGTTTGCTTTTGATATAATATAGATCTCATTCTACAGCTTTCGTCAAAGCAAAAAAATTCCTTGAAAAGTTCACATTATAAAATTTCAGCTTATAAATATTCATGAGTCTTGAACAGGGAAAGGGTTGAAAAGCTTGCATTAGAAAATATCTAAATTCTTCTTTACCCACTGAAATTCTGGTTTAGATGGGTTTTACTATAAAAAAAAATCCCATGGTTGAAAGTAAAAAATTGTTTCTCAGTCTTGCATGCTTCCTCTAATTAACTGCTTATGCAACAAGTATAAATTGAGAAAAAAAAATGATGTCTGCTACAGTTCTCAAAGTTAATTTTTTCTATTTCTCTTCAGAAATTCACTTAAGAGTGTAAAACAGTTATAATCCTGGTGAGACGCTGAGGTATTTGGCAGCATTTCATTTGGATCCAAACTATTTGCATTGGTAATTACATACATTTGTCACAAGCTTGCAAAGAGTTTAGCATTTAGCATCTATTATGTATATTTCAGAACTTGGATCGGAGAAGAATGGTTGGTTTAAGCACGAATATTATCAGACTCTTGATTTATCATCGACAAAAGTGATCGAAACTGTAGAAAGGGTGGATGCCCGAACCATATCACTGGAAGAGTTCAGGGAGAGGTTTGAGAAACCATACAAACCCGTGGTGCTGACTCATCTTCAGGATGACTGGCTTGCCAAACAGAAATGGAACAGTGAAGTATGTATGAGGACTGATAGTACATACCACATACCCTAGGCATTTGGACACTCAAATTCTCTGTACCACCTGTTTGTTTTTAAACTAAATGCGTGTAAGCTAATTTAGTACCAGTTTGATAAATTCAACCCTTTCAAAATTCCATAAATACACCTTCCTATGCCTTTGCAAACAGTAGACCCAGATCACACGGCTCCAATAGGAGATGTGTGATCACTCAGGGTCTGCTCCATTTGCTTGTGGAATAATGTAGATCTGGTTTCTACAGTTTTTGCCTTGGCAATTGTTTTATGTATTGATAAGCTATTTTAAGAATTAATCTCATGATGTCATAATTTCTTTCATGAATATTCATGTTGTAAAGGGCTAAGTTAGACTGACGTAGTAGAAAATAATGTAGACCATGATGACATGCCTTCTTCAGGACTCATTTGATATAGGTCTGCACTATTTGTGCAGGTTTGTGTGTCTAAATACTTGGGTTTATTAGAGTAAGTGGTTTTCTGATATGTCCAAATCTCTTATATCTCATCTTATGTTGTTTGAAAAATGGGACATTAACCCTTTCCCTCATATAAACACCTTTGGACGCCTTTGCAAACAGAGTAGACCCAGATTAGATGGCTCCTGTAAGAGCCCTCTGATCGGGGTCTGTTCTGATTCTGTAATAGATCTGGATCTACAGTTTCTACCAATACCAAAAACAAGTTGTGTAAATATACCATTGATTTGTAAAATTCAGCTAATAAATATTCATGATGTCATTATTTATTCATGAATATCGAACAGGTAAAGGGTACAGTCATGTACTATCATTTTCTACAGCTGTGAGTGGGACTACCGGTATTTCCTTCTGTTGTGTATTAAGCCACTGCTTGATAGAGGCACATGTTGATGCCTTTTCAAACAGACAAAACCCAGATGAGACAGCTTATATAGGAGCAGTCTAATTAGGGTTTGCTCTGTTTGCTTACATGTACATGTAACAGTCTAATTAGGGTCTGCTCTGTTTGCTTACATGTGACAGTCTAATTAGGGTCTGCTCTGTTTGCTTACATGTGACAGTCTAATTAGGGTCTGCTCTGTTTGCTTACACATAACAGTCTAATTAGGGTCTGCTCTGTTTGCTTACACATAACAGTCTAATTATACCCCCCACAACGAAGTTTGGGGGGTATACTGGAATCAGGTTGTCCGTCTGTCTGTCCGTCCGCACTCACCAATGGGTAGTTGTGTGACTTTTTCTAACTAGTCGCACAAGTAAAATCATTAACCTGGCCATCTCTTGTGACATTAACCTGGCCATTTCTTGTGACATTAACCTGGCCAGTTGTGGGACATAGGGTTAGGGTTAGCTTCCAGATCATTCTTTTCCAAAGTTAGAGCCAAAAATAGTTTTTCTTGTGGGACTAGTCCCACAAGAAAAGATCAAAGGAAAAAGTCACAGAACTACCCATTTGTTAGCATGTCTGTCCGTCCGTGGACACAATTTTGTCCGGCCTTCTTCTTCTACAGTTTTGCTTCAATTTTGTTGAAAGTTCATGTATAGCCATATGACCATATAAACCTGTGCACCGCATATTTCCATTATGATCGGACCACTACTTCAGGAGTTATCTCCCCTTTTTAGTCCCCTACCAATGTTTTCCGGTTTTCTGGACTTTTTATGGAAATGCCTCGAGATATCAACACTATATTTAGTACAAAGCTAAATCTAGATAGGTTACAGCTTATGTTACAATCTCAGCCAGGTTGAATAATTATTTCCAGAGTTATTGCCCTTGAACTTTAATTTTTTCTTCAAATTTGGGATTTTCCAGACTTTTTGGAAGTGGTTGCAGATATTAACTTTATATTTGGCTTAAAGCTAACTCTAGATGAATTACAGCTTAATTCCCAATCTCAGTCTGGTTGAATAATTTTTGACAGAGTTATGGCCCTTGAACTTTAATTTTTTGTCAAAGTTTCAATTTTCCGGTCTTTCTTTGGAAGTGATATTAACTTCATATTTGACATAGAGCTAAATCTAGATGAGGTACAGCTTAAGTTCAAATATGGGTCTGGTTGAATAATGGGTCTGGTTGAGTCCTTGAACTTAATGTTTTTCTGAAAAGGTACCTAGCTTTAGAACTTTGGATTTGACAAAAACCTCATAAAAGGGTCTTGTTTCTCTGAATTATTCTTCATTTTTATTACATAAATTAGGTTGGGGCATGTATTGTTTTTAAATCTCTTCATTTTTCTGTATGTACATAATGTTCAGATTGATGATAGGTGTCCTGACAAGCAGACAGGTGGGGGTATTCGTTAGCCTTTGGCTTACAGTTCTAGTTAGGGTCTGCTCTGTTTGCTTACACGTAACAGTCTAATTAGGGTCTGCTCTGTTTGCTTACATGTATTGCCTAGTGCTTGACCCAGAGCATAAAGGGTGGAAAACACGATAACGGCTAGGGTTCGGAACAGTGAGATTTTATTCAGGTTCAGATACAGCAGTACATATACACGGCAAAACAACGCATCCTGAAATGACACAAAGTCGTAGAAGACTTTCAGTAATACATTCTATATAATGCAATTATCATACACAGGATACAATATCAATGAATTAACATATACATATACAGTATTCAATTAAGTTATTATACTGTTTGCATGTAGCTGTAAATGCTTATAAAGCTACATTGTTAATAAAATAGTGTCTCTCTGTCCTTATCTGTTCTAGTGGCTCTATCCCTAACACTTAATATCAAAGTCAGTCTCCAATGTTGCTGAAACTATTCAACCTAAGACTAGCAGTACTAATGTCTAGCTTACCATTTCTCTTACCAGTTTATGGAACCAAATGCTGTCAACCTCATTCATTCGCCCAGGCAATGCAGTGCAGTACCACGTGCTGTAAGAAACATGCATAAGTATTAGTGAACATGTTAGCTACCAAAAAGGTGTTGAGCGAAGAAGGCTGCTAATTTGAAACCACGGAAACTAATTACAGTTACTTCGAAACGCAATATTACTTTTCTCAAAAGCACAGTTTCGAAACGGTCAGCTTACAGCACGAAGAATAACACTAATTTCACAAGTACATACCAATATTTAGTACCACTTCTCCAGAAGCTTTCCACAAGCCAACTTCAATTCTGTCAGAACGTAAATGCCACAAATCACCACGAACAGCTGATGTTATACCACGTGACCACGAACGAGACCACGAGAAGAGGCAACGAGAATTGAAACAACCAATCCGATTAGAGAACGATGACGTGAAATAAACAACTACTAAAAATAGAGCGAGCACTGACAATTCGAACACACGTGACTTACGAGGACAGAGTCCACTAAAAGTTAAAACCGAAAGTAGAAAACACCTGGTTACACCCTCCCCCTCTTTCCAAAATGACGTCCCGTCATATCGTCAAGTCGCTGTATACATACCAACTATCTACTATTACTACTAACTACTACTATTGCTACATAAACTATCTACATCAGCACAGCAGTAGCCACGAGCAGTAAAAATGTGAACTACTCAGTGATACAATATACCAAAAGCCATCTAGCTATAATCAAACTAGACAACTATTCAAAATTTTAATATATTCAACCAAAAGCAACGCTTTTGAAATTGAAAGTGTGTACACATGAACACAATACAGAAGTCATTCATTAATGATTTCATCCAGTTTAATTAAATATGCATTACATTTATATACAAATGACAAATCATATTAAAAAAACAGATTAAAACAAGTGATAGCAATTCCTAATCACTGGACTGAATATTTCACTGAAAATACTTATACAGATATTTACTGCAAAATACTTTCTAGGATTTTATGTGCTATCTCAGTATCAACACTATTCAGAGCACCAGAAAGCATAAGTGCTTCCATAGCTTTAAGCTTGCGGTCATAAGGACCATTCTGCATTTGATACAGGTGAAAGTCTCTGAATCTGTCTGGAGGTTTCCTTTCCCGAACAGATCGTCTCGGTGCAGGCACTGGACTCCATGAACTTTCAGGTTCTTTCGATGTTTCTACAGGTTCTATCAGTTCTTCTGCAAGGGCTTCTGTATTACTAGATGAATCAGTTTCCTTAGCAACATCTACAGAACTTTCTACGGCTGAGTGCTCCGTATCATCTCCCTCTGAGATTCGGCTTACATCTTCAAATGAAGCATTCACTTCTGTATTTGTTGTATTTGCATCTTCCGCATCAACTGCATCTGTATGAAGAATATCATCTGCGTCAACAATGTTTTCTTCACAAGTTGAAACATGAGTAACGTCCTCATTTTCAATTTCAGGCCTTGCCATATCTGCTGTGAGATGATTATCAGTTTCATCTGGATTATGGGCGTCCCCAATCTGCCAAGCTTCATATGCATAGCACAACCCTTCTGATTCTGAGTCGTCTTCACTATCTGCTACATCAGCTTCATATTGTACTTTCTTCTGAATTCCCACATCTATACCATCAACGATGTCAGTGGTTATATTGTCCACAAAATCATCCCGTCCTGAAAGAAAATCAACTGGGAGTAGATGATTCTTATGTAGTGTACGTTCATTCCCAGTGACTTCAGATTTGATCTTGTATACAGGAATATCTGCCCTTGGTTGATCTATGACCACAAATGTATCCGCTTCGAACCTGTCCTCAATTTTATGCTTTCCATCAAATGCAAGCTTTTTAACTAACACTTTGTCTCCAACTGATATATTGACTGGTTTACTCTTCCTATCGTAATATTTCTTCTGCTTGTCTTGTGATTTCTGTGTATGATGTTTAACAATATTATGTGCCATGGCCATCCTTTCTTGTAGATCCTGCAAGTATTCAGAAGCAGTTTTGTTGGTAACTTCTCTGGCATTCTCGAACATAGCATCTATTGGCAGTTTTGGCTTCCGACCAAATAGAAGTTCGTACGGAGAAACTCTAGTGGCTTCATGCGGCGTACAATTGTAGAAGTAAACCAATGAGTTAACATACTTCTTCCAATCCTTCTTTTGGTCATCTTCTAGGGTTCCAAGCATGCCAAGTAATGTACGGTTAAACCGTTCTGGGCCCGCATTTCCTTGTGGATGGTATGGACTAGTATGGCTCTTCTTCATATTGGCGATGTGACAGAGTTCTTTGATGATATCACTTTCAAAATTGGCACCTTGGTCTGAATGCAGTCTAGTAGGAATCCCAAAATTGACTATAAATTCATTGTAGAGTGCTTCAGCAGTTGTCCTGGCTGTCTGATTCCTTGTCGGAACGGCTTTTGCAAATTTGGTATAATGATCCGTGATGATTAAAATGTTCCCTATGTTTCCTTTTGAAGGTTCTAAAGATAAAAAATCCATACAGACTAGTTCCAGTGGATACGAGCTATGGACATTTACCAGTGGCGCCTTATCTATGGTTGATTTCCTTCTGACACATCGTTCACACTTAGAAATCCAACGAGACACATCAGTGCTCACTCCAGGCCAGTAAAATCTGTCTCTCATCAGTCTTAGAGTTCTCTCCTGGCCAGGATGGCCAACGTCGTTGTGAATACCTCTGAGGATTTCTTCCCTATAACAGTGTGGAACGACAAGCTGTTCTATGCATTCTTCGTCTGTATTGACAGACCTAAATAATATACCTCTTTTAATCTTTAGATTCTTGAATTGCCTTTTCATGGTGAGATCATCTTTCTTCAAAAACCCTGTTGGTACTTTGTTGTCTATGACAGCTCTTCTCCATCTGTCTATGGTTTCATCCTGTCGTTGAGCCCTACGAATTTCTCTCATTTCTCTCTGTGCAAGTAACATTCCTGGCTCATCCATGATTTCATTGATGTTAAGACTATGTACTGGCAGAGTTTCAAAGAATGGTATCGCAATGACGTTACAAATGGCTTTGACAGTATTATCCTGGATTGATATCATTTCATTGCTTTCCCTGTCCTGAAATCTCTCATGCGGAAATCTGCTCATTGCATCTGCATCTGCGTTCTTAGAACCTGGTCGATAGTAGATGTCAAACGAGTATTGGCCCAATGTGGATGCCCATCGTTGACCAGTTGCGTCAAGTTTCGCACTTGAAAGAATATATGTGAGAGGATTATTATCGGTATAGACGGTGAAATGATTTGACGTCAGATAATCCGAGAACTTCTCAGTCACAGCCCATTTCAAAGCCAAGAATTCACGCTTGAAGGTTGTATAGTTCTTTTCAGCCTTATTCAGTGCACGACTGGCATAGGCAATCACTCGCTGCTTTCCCTCTTGTGTCTGGTACAGAACTGCTCCAAGAGCTGTGTCCGAAGCATCGGTGTGTAGCTCAAATGGTTCAGTAAAGTCTGGATAGGCCAAGATAGGCGGAGAAGAAAGAATTTGCTTCAACTGCTCAAAAATGTGCTGCTCATTCTCAGTCCATTTCCAAGGTGAGACTGTTTTCTTTTGTCCTTTCTTAGTGGATGTAGGTGGCAATAGTTCCGAAAGAGGCCGAATAATCTTGCTGAAGTCCTTTATAAATTTCCGGTAGTACCCTGCAAATGCCAAAAATGAACGCAGTTCGTCCGGGTTTGAAGGTGTAGGCCAATTTCTGATCTTGTCTACTTTCTCAGGCTGAGTTTCTATTCCTTCACCACTAACGACATGTCCTAGAAAATTGACTCTTGGTTTGAAGAAGAAGCATTTCTCAGGCGCAAGTTTAAGGTTGGCCTGATGGAGAGTTTCCAAGATTGTATCCATACGTTCAAGATGTTGTTCAAACGAATCACTAAAAATAATGAGATCATCCAGATAAATCAGGCAGATTTTCATATTAAGATCTCCTAGAATTTCTTGCATTATGCGTTGATACGTGGCCGGACTATTACATAATCCAAAAGGCATCTTATTGTATTCATAAAACCCAAGGGAGCCAACTGTAAATGCTGTACGTTCTTTGTGTATCTCCTCTACCTCGATCTGGTGATAACCGGACTTCATATCTATGGTGGAAAAATACTTGGCACCATTTAAACAGTCAAAGATTTCTTCCATCCTGGGCAAAGCAAATGAATCCTTAACAGTAATGCTATTGAGTTGACGGTAGTCGACACACATCCTCAATTTTCCATTCTTCTTCCTGACCAAGACAACATTAGATGTGTATGGAGATTTAGACGGTCGAATTACTCCTGCTGCCAAAAGTTGCTCTATGTGCTGCTTAACTTCCTCTATCATATGTGGTGGAACGCGTCGATGGCGTTGCTTAAAAGGAATATCTGTCATTAAGTCGATCCTATGTTTTATCTTGTTGCAGATTCCAATGTCAGTGTCACTTGTTGAAAAGATATCTTTGTGGTGTTGAAGCAACTGTATAAGCTTTTCCTTCTGTTCGGCTACCAAAATATTAGCTTCGTCAATGTTAAGGCTGTCGATGATGCTATCCTTGTTCTGATCTTCGATTCTTCCGAAAACATCCTCTGCTACCGTAACCGGTTGTATTTCACAAAGAATTGATCTTGGTGCGATGGTAACTGGCTGAGTGGTGAGATTTGACAAATTCACCTTAACTTCTCTATTCCTTCTATAATTATATTGAATGACTGCTGGCGAAATATCAATATTCGGTGAAAGATGACTTGCCGAACTCTCTTGGATAATAGCTGTTGTCTGAGGATAGTCGAGTTCACAATCAGTAAAACCGATCACATCAAGAGACTGATTCGGTTTGAGAATAATCTTCTCTACAGAGGCACACTTGACCACAGCAATCCGATTCTTGTTTCTCTTGAGTTCTTTCTCCCGGAGTGCCATAGTTCTGAAACTAAGGTACCATGGAGTAAAAAGATTGGCACGTTGAAGGAACTGTTCACCATGGTTCTGCTTGCATTCCTCCATTAACTCTGTTAAAACATTGGTTCCCAGAATAATGGGTGTTCTAAATGAATAATTTGTATCTGGCGCAACTAAAAGAAGACATGGCAAAGGTTTTGAATTAGGTAAACCATTATGAACTTGCACATCACTTTCTATATATCCTTTGTATGGGAGTTTGTTTCCATCGGCACATTCTATGTTTATTTTATCCCCTACTGGTTGAAGTGCAACATCTTTCAAATTCTGAGAATAAAATGATTCAGAAATAATACTGACAACGCTCCCTGTATCTAAAAGTGCTTTTGCTGGCTGCTTTCCTATAGTAATGTTGACCTCGTTAGTCTCCCCTACTAATTCTGGACCTTTGCTTCTCTGCGTGCTCGGGCTTGGTCCAACAACCGGAGCACTTACATGTTTGGGCAGTCCTTCCGTAGATGTCCCTTTTCCTTGCAAAGGCTACAAACTAACTGTGCGGTGATGGTCGGACAATTAATCTGTACGTGTCCTTTCTTATTACATAAGTAACAAGTTGGAGCAAAGGTACTGCTTCCAACAGGACGATATGGCCTGTAATTGCCACGACCGGATGGCTGGCCTCTCCCTCGATAGCCTTGGTGCCATCGATCTGACCGAGCTGGGCCTCTCCAGCTAGAATGTCTGACTTCACCTTCTGATTTAACCTTCTGTTGCTCTTGTTCTATCCTCTCCATCCTTTCTTCTATCTGCCTCAACAGCTTAGTCACCTCTGACTCTTCTTGTTTATCAACTTCTTTCTGAATTGGATTACAAGGTTTTGCCTCTGCTTTCATTGTCTGCTCCTTCTTTCTTTTCATCTCCACTTCTTTAAGTTCTGTCTTGAAGTCAATATAATCAGTGATGTTGTCCTTCTGATATACAGTCAGTAGATTCAGCTCGTTCTCCAAACCACAGTGTAAAGCACACTTCAAAATGGTGTTCCTCTCAATCCTCAATCAATCAATTTTCCATTCCACTGCCTTATCAAACAATTCTTCAAGTCTAGAAGCATAGGCATCTACCGATTCATTTGGCAGCTGTTGACAAGAATAAAACTTTCTCAAAACTGTATCTTGTTTCTCCCTGTCACCAAAGTCACCTTGCAGTTCTTTCAAAACTTCTCTAACTGTGACATCATATCCAAGTCGTCGAATGGTATCTCCGGCACTGCCTTTCAGGGATCTTCTCATTCCAAGTAATATTTGTTCCTCAGTGAACATTGCCTGTCTAAGTAAAGCCTCCACTTCATACTTATAAGTAGGCCAACTAACCTCCCCTCTTCCAGCTTCACCATAAAAGTTTGACAGCTTTGGAAAGTGGTATGTACTACCCTTTGGTGTAGGATCTGAGGTAGGAGTAGGTGAGCGTCTACTTGGATCTGGATCTTTGCCAAAAACTTTCATCAACTTGGCAATATCTTCCGGGCTATCAAGCCTTGGTTTAATCCCTAAGATGTGCATGGCCTCCAACAATCTAGCTTCCTCATCAGAAACACCTTTAACCTTAGTCTTCGGCCTTGCTGCAGCTTCCTTCTTTGGTGATCCGCCTACCGCCATATCTGCCTTCGAGTCTTCATCATCCGATCGGCTCATACCGCTATACAATTGTGTCTCAAATAAAACAAAAGTTCACTAGTATTCACTGATAAAGTTTCACGGCTATACTGTAGATACTCTCCAAGACTCCCGCGTAATGAATAATCAAACACAAGGTTCTCCTATTTGAAGCTATTGTAGTATCCTAAATATTTGGAGTAATATTTATGTAATGCTCTTTACATACGTGTAAAGTCTGCGTAACGGCTATTCGCAACAAAACACCGCGTCGAGTAAATGTGGTAATGATCTAGTATCGACAAGCCTGTGTGTGTATGCACTTTCTTCAAAATGAATGCTTAATGCAAGGTAAATTCAAGTTAAAGCTTAAGTTACACGAGAATAGATCCAACTAGTGATTAAGTAGATCTAAACTGAATGACTTAATGAGGGTAGACCCCAGCAAATATCAATTAACCTAAACTAAATAAAATTACTAAGTTAATTTGCGATGCCTAACGTAAGTACATTAAACTCAATGCTTCCATTAAATGTAAAGTCCAAACATTCAAACACTAAGTTAATTTATTTCAAATTTCAAGTTGATTTAGTACTAATTAATAATTTTACTAAGTATAATTTAACCCTATCAAATTATTAATGATGTAAAATAATTAAAGACCGAAGCTAAGCCCTTACAAGATTTGTTTTCAAAAAAACAACAAACAACTGTCTGCTTCAGTGACCAGTCAAAGTGAAATATTTCCTAAATAATTATAAGTCAATTCCGAAATGAAATCTCGTACCAATAATTCAAAGTAGAAATTATTGTAATTAAATACCTTAATCTATATCAATGTCAGTAAAAGAAGAACTAATGCATCACACAGGTTGTAGTATACTATAGTACGTGAAAACTATTCCGCAGAAAGCACTATTTAAAAAAAACAAAACTGGAATCTGAGTATCTCAAATTTCAGTTTAAATATGCTAAGTCCGAATAATAAATTCTTCTGGTGTGCTGAAAAGAAGTATTTTCAATAACTATGGGAGGAGATTTTACTAATAACGTGGCTACTGCTGTGCTGAAATACTAACTACTGTAAACTACTAAGTCTAAACAGGAAGTCACATTATGATGATCCCAATGTCGGTCAAGGTCAAACAACAGGAAGTCACATTATGATGATCCCAATGTCGGTCAAGGTCAAACAACAGGAAGTCACATTATACTGGCCAAAATTATCAAACGAGACTAATATGAACCCCAAACTTTCAAATAACTGACCAACTCAAATTCTGTTTGCAAGAATGAAATAAGAATTTTTTAAATCCAAATTCAAACTTAAAAATCAATTCAAATTAATGCACAGAAGTTACAGTGTTTCAAGGTCCAAGAGCAAGAATTCCAACAAACCAGAACTGTTGACTGAACAAGACGGATTGACAGAGTTCAAACAATAAAAAGTAATAGATCCGGTTCTGCTGTAAACTGACCCTAGTACTGTATATCTAAGTAAGAGCTGAAATAATTTATTTCATTTTAAATATCTTGAATGGATTTCAAAATAGCAGCTCAAATTAAGGTTACCCTGAAGTTAATTATTTGTTAATATTAGAAGTCTTTGTTTTCTGTTAACCTTCACCAGTGAAAACCCTTAATAATCAGTGACGTGGTCCCACCACCAGTTAACTAAACTGTGCAAGAGTGAATCTCATTCTTACTTACAATGTCACACTGTCAAGAACACACAATATCAGAAGCTGCAGGTAACTGTTTGAAAACATTAAATTTAGAATGAATTTACAAAGACACAAAGCCACGGTCCAGAGAAAATAATCTGGTTCAGTTACTGCAGTTTTCTAGATATTTACAATACAAAAATTTATATATACTTGCTATTTTGATGACCCTGTCTCTGCAATGCTGAATTTTTTGCCACTAGAACAGTCTTGTAATAACACAATTCATGATAACAAGTGTCTTTGCACTATCACTCCAGCGCTGACAACACCAACGGCAACCGACGACTGACAGACTGATAGACACTTTGCTCCCCACACGTCACGATGCTGACAACCACAGGTATCTGATACCACAGACGGTCCTGGATAATGATAACTCTCGTCTCGACACGACACACTACCAAGGCTAGATGACACAGACCCCAGCTGAGCTTGGCACGCTGTCAGACCTATGAGCTTAGCGACACGCCATCCTGGATATGAGCTCAGCAACCTGCTGTCCTGGATAGAAGTTGGACACACTGTCCCATGTTGGGCGCCAATATTGCCTAGTGCTTGACCCAGAGCATAAAGGGTGGAAAACACGATAACGGCTAGGGTTCGGAACAGTGAGATTTTATTCAGGTTCAGGTACAGCAGTACATATACACGGCAAAACAACGCATCCTGAAATGACACAAAGTCGTAGAAGACTTTCAGTAATACATTCTATATAATGCAATTATCATACACAGGATACAATATCAATGAATTAACATATACATATACAGTATTCAATTAAGTTATTACAGTAAAACTTATTTATAACGAACTCTGATAAAGCGAATTCCCGCTTATAGCGAACTAAATTTCGTTCCCCGTTCGATATCTTCATTAATTCTATACAGACTATAATGTTTAGTACGAAGTTGGTTTGAGCGAATTTTCGCTTATGGCGAACTGATTTTCCGGTACCATTATTCACAAAACACTTTAAAATTCCTTCATTAAAGCGAAGTTTCACCTTGCTACTATCTTCAAGCACCTGTGTATTTCGCACGATTAACACCATGTCGCAGAGGTGTTAAAACACACACTAGTGTTGGGGCGAACTGTGAAGCGATCCGTAAAGCATGTATTCTTCACGGTGGTAAGGTATAATTAAACACCGCTAGCCGCGGGGCATATATATATATATGCACTTAAAGTACGGGTTATATCTAAACATTGTTAAGATATGATGTTCGTTTCATATTTTCAAAATAAATACTTGAAGTCTTTTGGTTTTGTTATTCCCTCCCCGTTCGCATATTATTTCAGCATTTTCCGCTAAAAATAGAATCTACCGATGACGACACATATCTATAAGGAATATTTGCCCCTGCCCACATACGCGGAGTCTTTGTCCGCTATACTCAATTTGCATCGGACATTGGAGCAACGACCAAATGCTCCTGATTTTTTTAAACACTGACATTTATGAAACAGTTATTTGGCAAGTTTCAAGCATCAACGTGTGTTCAAAAGCAAATGACCGATTTCTTCCACAAAGAGTAAGCTGTACGATGAATGATGTGCATTTTGGGAGTTTGATCGCTACGCATACATGTCTGAATTACGGTTTAATTAATATTGAACAGTCGTGTGTCAAAGTCATAATTTATAGCGAACTTCGTACTATCAATATAGCGAATAATGTTTATAGCGAAGTAAATCCTTCAGTCCCTTGGAATTCGTTATAACCGAGTTTTACTGTATACTGTTTGCATGTAGCTGTAAATGCTTATAAAGCTACATTGTTAATAAAATAGTGTCTCTCTGTCCTTATCTGTTCTAGTGGCTCTATCCCTAACACTTAATATCAAAGTCAGTCTCCGATGTTGCTGAAACTATTCAACCTAAGACTAGCAGTACTAATGTCTAGCTTACCATTTCTCTTACCAGTTTATGGAACCAAATGCTGTCAACCTCATTCATTCGCCCAGGCAATGCAGTGCAGTACCACGTGCTGTAAGAAACATGCATAAGTATTAGTGAACATGTTAGCTACCAAAAAGGTGTTGAGCGAAGAAGGCTGCTAATTTGAAACCACGGAAACTAATTACAGTTACTTCGAAACGCAATATTACTTTTCTCAAAAGCACAGTTTCGAAACGGTCAGCTTACAGCACGAAGAATAACACTAATTTCACAAGTACATACCAATATTTAGTACCACTTCTCCAGAAGCTTTCCACAAGCCAACTTCAATTCTGTCAGAACGTAAATGCCACAAATCACCGCGAACAGCTGATGTTATACCACGTGACCACGAACGAGACCACGAGAAGAGGCAACGAGAATTGAAACAACCAATCCGATTAGAGAACGATGACGTGAAATAAACAACTACTAAAAATAGAGCGAGCACTGACAATTCGAACACACGTGACTTACGAGGACAGAGTCCACTAAAAGTTAAAACCGAAAGTAGAAAACACCTGGTTACACATGTAACAGGTAATTAGGGTCTGCTCTGTTTGCTTACATGTAACAGTCTAATTAGGGTCTGCTCTGTTTGCTTACACGTAACAGTCTAATTAGGGTCTGCTCTGTTTGCTTACACGTAACAGTCTAATTAGGGTCTGCTCTGTTTGCTTACATGTAACAGGTAATAAGGGTTTGCTTACATGTAACAGGTAAATTAGGGTTTGCTCTGTTTGCTTACATGTGACAGTCTAATTAGGGTCTGCTCTGTTTGCTTACATGTAACAGTCTAATTAGGGTCTGCTCTGTTTGCTTACATGTAACAGGTAATTATGTCCCCCCCCCCCCCCCCCCCTTTAGGGGAGGGAGACATATTGATGTTGTGCTTTCTGTCCATCCGTCCGTCCGTCTTTTAAAATTCTTGTGCAGCTAACTCCTCCTACACTATTGGAGGGATTTCCTTCAAACTTTTACATATGAGCCAGCTATATGTGAGGATGGTCATGTGGTTTGGAATTTTGGCTGCAACAATTTTGACAGAAGTTATGGTCCTTTGTAGTTTTTCCTTATATAGAATATATAGCGAAAAAATCTTGTGCAGCTAACTCCTCCTACACTATCTGAGGGATTTACTTCAAACCATTACATATGAACCAGCTATATGTGAGGATGGTCATGTGGTTTGGAATTTTGGCTGCAAGATTTTGACAGAAGTTATGGCCCTTTGTAGTTTTTCTTTATACACAAATGTTCACCACACAAAGACGATGTGTCATGTTCAGCTCCCAGGTCCATTGGTCAAAGGTCAAGATCATCCTTCAGGGTCAAAGGTGGGGGGCATAAGTGTTTCACAAACACTAGAATCAAGTAATTAATATTCAAAATGGGCGCGGGTTTACATGAGTATTGACCGTGTAAAGGATCAATACTTTACTTGATGAATTTTCTTGTAAGAAATGATAACTACATGAAAGTAGGTATTACAAAGCAAATTTAAGATGACATATAGAATGGAAATAGGAAATTTTGACTGAGCATAAGCAAACCATGATTTAATCTATCCTACATGAGCTATCTGAACTGGATCTACACTGTTTACAATGTGTAAAAGGTGAAAGCTTATACATGTAGAGCTGTCTGACAGGTACATGTAGAGCTGTCTGATAGGCACATGTAGAGCTGTCTGACAGGTACATGTACATGTAGAGCTGTCTGACAGGTACCTGAAGATCTGTCTGACAGGTACATGTAGAGCTGTCTGACAGGTACAGGTAGAGTTGCCTGCCAGGTACTGGTAGAGCTGTCTGACAGGTACAGGTAGAGCTGTATGACAGGTACAGGTAGAGTTGCCCGACAGGTACTGGTAGAACTGTCTGACAGGTACATGTAGAGCTACATGTATCTGACAAGTACATGTATGATGTACATGTAGAAGTTTAGCTGGTTCTAGAGAAAAAATTAGATCATACATGTAAGAGTCATGCAGGAAACACAGCATACAAAACAAACAACTGCCCAAACAGCACCACGACGACAAACAGCAAATGTACATGTATATAAAAGACACAAAGAGACACACAAACACAAAACAAACAAACAATAGGGGGAAGATGGAAGTACTGCCTAGCAACAGTCAGTGACAAAAGTCACTAGGGGGTTAAACCAGTTTTGGGGCGCCCATCCTCACACTTATTCCATCCCCACCCTAAAAGACAAACAGTGTAAATAAACGTATCCCCTCTCTGACTAATCTACAACAACCGCGATGACAAATACATTGGTAAAGTGCATGTAAAACGAAAACATATTTAAGTGAAGTAACTGTTTCCACCTATCGCTAGTGTACTCAATGATTGAGTTGCAAACAGAGTAACTGTAGAAGAGTAATAAAGGGTACGACAAAAACGAGATAGTACAAATATCCGACGTCCTCCTTCCGTTTCTGAAGGTGAACTTCAGATCTTCCTTTATGTTCCATGTATTGAATTTTCATGTATTGACATCATGAATATTGATTAGATTTATTATCTCACCAGAGCACAAAGTGCTCAGGGTGAGCTTTTTTGGTCATGTGATGTCCATCGTCTGTTGGCGTTTGTCGTCTGTCATCAACAATTTGAACCTTTAAAAATCTTCTCCTCTGAATCTACAGGTTTCTCAGCTTTCATCTTTTGCACATAGCATCATCTGTAGGTCCTCTACAAAAGTTATATAAATTATGTCCCTGGGGTCAAAATTGGCCATGCCCCAGGAGTGCCTTGTTTTCAATAGAAACATATAGTGAAAATCTTCTCCTCTGAAACTGATAGGTTCTCAGCTTTCATATTTGGCAAATAGCATTATGTTCAGGTCTTCTACAAAAGTTATGTAAATTATGCCCCTGGGGTCAAAATTGGCCCCGTCCCAGGGGTGGCCAGTTTTCTATAGCAGCCTGCTGCTTCATTCAGTTTTGCTGGTCAGTGACAATTATCTGTTTTTGATGGAGTTTAGTGGTCTAGTCAAATCAGTTTTGTTGCTTGACCAGCGGCTATTTTTCGTATACATGTATTGCTGGAGTGTGTCATATTGCTGATTGGGACTTAGTTAGCCAAGATGTAGTAGGTTTGGGATTTTTTGCCTTGTTTTCAATAGAAACATATTGTGAAAACTTTGAAAATCTTCTCCTGAAACAGGAAGGTTTTCAGCTTATATTTGGCACAAAGCATCATTTTGAAGTCCTCTACAAAGTTATATGAATGATGCCCCTGGGTTCAAACGAGGCCCCATCCAGGGGTGGCCAGTTTTCAATAGAAACATAGTGAAGACTTTGAAAATCTTCTCCTCTGATTGTCTGGTGAGCGATATCAGGGCCATCATGGCCCTCTTGTTTTTATAATGGCATATCATAATATGAACACAGAGAAATTAAGCAATGACAAAGACTGTTGAGTCCTATCTATAGACTCGTATAGACTATATAGTATTTCGTAAGCCAATAGAGCTGAAGCTCTCCTACAGGAGCCGTCTGATCAGGGTCTTCTCTGTTTGCAAAGGCGTAGAAAGGCATACATGTATTCATGGTTAAAGGGTTAAAACAGAAAAGAAGAAGATATGGAAAAAAAATTCTCCAAAATTGTCTTCTGCTTGGGCTGAGCAAGTATTACACAGATGGGTAGTTACAGCTGGTTATGTTTCTCTCTTTAAACTATTTAACTCTTTGAGTGCTGGAAACAAGTATACTGGCATTTTCAAAAGTATAGCACCAGATCATAGGGCTCTTAGAAGAACCCTCTGATCAGGGTCTGCACTGATTGTCATTCTAAATCTTCTCGCACATTGTACTCTTTCATACTATATGGATTGTATACTTAAAAATTGATGGGCAATTCCACTTTGAAATTTAATCCTTTCCTTCGTATAAACACATTTTCATGCATTTGCAAACACAGAAGATCTAGATCAGACAGCGTCTATAGGAGCTGTCTGATCAGGGTCTGCTCAGTTTGCTTTTCACATGATACAGATCTGATTTAACAGCTTTTGTCAAAGCAAAACATTTCCTTGAAAAGTTTACAAAACTTCAGCTAATAGATATTCATGATGTCGTAATTTGTTACACGAATATTGAACAGGGAAGGGGTTAAAGTGCTAGTCTGCTATCCCAGATGTCCTTGTAACTCTATGCACAGATGTCCTTGTAACTCTATACCCAGAAGTCCTTGTAACTCTATGCACAGAAGTCCTTGTAACTCTATGCACAGATGTCCTTGTAACTCTATACCCAGAAGTCCTTGTAACTCTATGCACATAAGTCCTTGTAACTCTATACACAGAAGTCCTTGTAACTCTATACACAGAAGTCCTTGTAACTCTATACACAGATGTCCTTGTAACTCTATACACAGAAGTCCTTGTAACTCTATGCACATAAGGCCTTGTAACTCTATACACAGAAGTCCTTGTAACTCTATACACAGATGTCCTTGTAACTCTATACACAGAAGTCCTTGTAACTCTATACACAGATGTCCTTGTAACTCTATACGCAAATGTCCTTGTAACTCTATGCACAGAAGTCCTTGTAACTCTATACACAGATGTCCTTAGTTGTCCACCCAAATCATACTTATACATGTACATGTATGTATATATATATATATATATATTCACTAGCAGTTTATCATATTCTGATATAAACCATACTTTCACAGCGACTCTCAAAGAAGTACAGGAACCAGAAGTTTAAATGTGGGGAGGATGATGAGGGATACTCTGTCAAGCTGAAGATGAAATATTTCACAGATTATATGGAGCACAATATCGACGATAGCCCACTGTATATTTTTGACAGCAGTTATGGAGAGGTAGGGAAATAGATATTACATGTACAAGACTTAGTACAGTCACATTTTATAAATTATTTAATTCTGAGTCTTTCAAGATGACAGTAACCATAATGATACAGAAAACTTGGAAATGAGCTTTCTGCTTCTGGTCTTGGGTCTTTCCCTGTTAGACATTTGTGCAAGAAATAATATCATGAATATTTATTAGTTGAATTTTTATAATTGCATAATTTTTTATTATGTACACTGGGGTTTTTTTTATTGATAGAAACTGTTGAGTCAGGTCTTTTATAGTTTCATAAGCAAACATAGGAGCTGTCTGATCTGGGTCTTCTCTGTTTGCAAGGTGTGAAAAGGTGTTTATATGAAGGAAAAGGTTAAAGACTTCTATGTTTAATAAGTGAGTGGTCACTGAAAGCAGGTTTAACTGTATATATACAAACTTGTTACAGCAATCACTGGTTTCTCTCAGAATACTACAGGTAAACATAAATATTCGACAGGCAAAGAATAATATAAACTTGACATATACAAACTCACCACCTGCCACAGTAGTGAGGCATAAATGTCTGTATATTAACCCTTTCCCTGTTTAATATTCATGTAAAAATTAATGACATCATGAATATTAATTAGATTGAACTTTATGATGGTATATGAACACTGATATTTTAGCCATGATAGCAACCTAAGAATCAGATCTATATTTCATTAGCAAACAGAGCAGACCATGATCAGATGACTTTGTCTGACAGTAGCTGTCTGATTTGGGTCTACTCTGTTTGCAAATACGTGAAAAGGCGTTTATATGAAGGAATGGGGTCACCCTTACAACACTGTGAACAAATTAATTAATATTTTGTGATGATCTAAACAAATTAGATTAGATTCAGAGTAACTCGATGTCTTATCAGGATCCAAACTGTTTGACACTTTATTTGAGGAGAATGGAGTAAAAATATACTTTTTATATTTATTTTCAAGAATAGAGCCTTTGTTTCTCCATTAAATCCTATGCTGTGGCCCAAAGAGACGATTCTAAAGAGTGATCACAACATAGGGTTTGGTTGAGAATAAAGAAATTATTCTTGAAAATGTTTTAATTTGTGTATTTGATCTGGACCTCTGTAAAAAAAATTTGTTTCAGCATCCAAAGAAGAGGCGTTTGTTAGAAGACTATGAAGTGCCAAAGTTTTTTGAAGATGATTTATTCAAATATGCAGGGGAGGAAAAAAGACCACCGTACAGGTTTGCCTTCAGTTTCAGTTTTTTTTCGATATGGCCATTAGTGCTCTAGATAATATGCATACTGGTCTATCAAAATCTCTTACTAACCAAAATCCTATCTAGCTGGAACTCATTAGAATGGCTCCTTCGAGGCATTTTTACATTGTCTGATTCCAAGAAATCATGAGCTATTGTCCGCGTCGTCATTTTCGTCGTCGTCTTCTTCAATTTTTCATTTACAACCTTAATTTTTGGTATGCATGTTCATCTTGACAATGACGACAGACGAGCGTTGGCACCTGCTTGCTCTTGTTTATGAGTTGCAGCCATATAGGGTTTGGTGAACAAATATAATATATATTTTAAGCCTTTCCTTCATAAAAACGCTTCTTCAGACATTTGCAAACAGAGTAGACCCAGATCATTTGGCTCCTATAGGAGCCGTCTGATCAGGGTCTGCTCTGTTTGCTTATGAAAATATTCATGATGTCATTATTTCATACATAAATATTGAACAGGAAATTAGGTTTTAACTAACTAAACTTCATATCTATAGCTCTGAACATAACTATAGCAGTAGATGATAAGAGTACTTAAAGTCTTGGGAACTGTAGGTAAAATATTTTCTGTCTTGTTAGTACTCATTAAAATCACTTCTGGACCCTTTCATTCATATACCACCTTTTCACAGATTTGCAAAAAAGATCAAATGGCCCCTATAGGAGCAGTCTGATCAGGGTCTGCTCTGTTTGCTTATGAAATTACATATATCTGACTTTATAGTTTCTACCAATACCAAAACAGTCTGTGTACATATGCTTTTTGTTTCACCAGCCGAGAGGCAGTGTGTCACTTAGGTCTGTGTACATATGCTTTTTGTGTCACCTGCCGAGAGGCAGTGTGTCACTTAGGGATCACTTTTCCATCATATGTCTGTCCGTTTGTCTATCCATCACACTTTCTTTTTTTGGCTGTCATTTCTAAACTAATCATAGAGCTTTCACACGTGTCTACCTCGCATTGAGGACCATTGATGTAACTAAGGTCCATCACTCTGCATGCAATACTTTTTGAGATATTCCCCTTTGTTCACACTTTCTTTTTTTGGCTGTCATTTCTAAACTTATTATTATAGAGCTTTCAAATTTCACATGTGTCTTTCTCTCATTGAGGACCATTGATGTAACTAAGGTCCATCTGACATGAATATTTAATGTGCAAAACAAGGTGGCTGTCATTAGCAAACAGTGCAGATTCAGAAAACAGGAAAAAAGTATTGCATGCAGAGTGATGGACCTTAGTTACATCAATGGTCCTCAATGAGAGGAAGACACATGTGAAATTTGAAAGCGCTATAATGATTAGTTTAGAAATTACAGCCAAAAAAGAAAGTGTGACAGACAGACGTGACACACTGCCTCTTGGCAGGTGACACAAAAAATCATGAATATAAATTACTTTAATTTTATTAGGTTATTTTTATGCCCCCAACAGCGGGCATATAGTAATCACATTGTCTGTCTTTCTATCCATCCGTCCCAAATTTCGTGTCCCTTCTATAACTTTTTTATCTGTGAATAGATTTCAAAATAACGTGGCACAAATGTTCACCACGCAAAGAAGATATGTTGCGTTCAACTCCCTGGTCCATGGGTCAAAGGTCAAGGTCACAGGGTACAATTTTTGGTGTCTCTTCATGATTCAAACTGAATGTAAAGCTAATGTCAAATTGGGCTGTAGTATGGAAAGAGTTTTGACTGAAACTGACATCTATTCCAACTATGAATTTTGCTGTCATGTGAAAAAGGAGCCTGACTGTTTGAGTATTCCATTTCTACGAGATCAGTCTTGGTCTCCTGACATTATATGTAAATCCTTTACTTCATAGAGATATTTTTGCACCTTTGAGGGAAAGGATTGATACAGTATTGTATTCAATTGTCAGTAAAGTGGTAGAGGTTGAGCATTACTGTTTGTTTTCAGATGGTTTGTGATGGGTCCTGCCCGCTCAGGGACTGGGGTACATATTGATCCTCTGGGAACTAGTGCTTGGAATGCCCTGGTGAGAGGTCACAAAAGGTATGATGATTTTATATATTAACCATTCATTCTATTAAAAGAACCCATTCCAAATGCAAAATAGATAATTTTTTTCCCAATTTTTTGGGGGAAATCCCATAAGAGACCAAATTTTGATTAAAATACTTAAAAAATGCAAAATAATTTGAAATGGGACCAAAAACCCTTTCCAAATTATTGAGTAGTTTGCCCGGTAGAAATCAAAAGACCAACATATTGTCTGGTGAAAATTGATTTGCCATTCATATTACCGGAGTAGAGAGAATGCCCGATGCAAACGTCAGAGGACAATTCTACTGAGACACCAGGTACCCGGTGACATCAGACCATGGCCCAGTGAAACTAACGGACCTTGACCTGGTAGAACGGTCTGGCCCATAACGATGACATCACTGGGTGAAGTGACCAGGCACCCGGAGACCGTGCGAACCCGGACAGGGATAGCCCAGGTAACTCGGTACTAAATGTACCAGGACCAGTCGGCCCAGTAACAATGACATCACCAGGCGAAATGACTGGGAGACTGGGTACCCGAACTGGGATAGGCCGGGAGACTGGGTACCCGGACTGGGTTAGACCAGGCAACCCGGTTCTAGATGGACTGGGCAAAACATCTGGGGAGACGAGGAACCACTGTCAGGGGGGACTGTTCCGGGACGGAACAGTGATCCTCAACCCCAAGCAGAAGTAGGCAGCTTAGAATCTGCCGACAACTGCGATGCCGACTGTACCGATGGCACAGAGCTGAAAGAAGAAGCAATTATAGTAGATTTCTTCTTACTCTTTATGGTCTGCACAGGTTTAAATCAGCAATATCTGTGTCGGATTGAGAAGGGGTGGCAGAACGTTTCTGTCGGTGAGAAGCCAACCCCCAGGTCTCAGGCATCCATAGGGACAAGATGGAACAACGCTGAGACACTGAATACCCGCAGCAGGTCAGGCACGTAGAATGCATGTCCCAACCTGCTGTGAAGTGTCTGCAGGAAGCTTTACACTTGTCAGACATGCTGTTCAGAGGTGACACAGAAAATGAGCAACTACAGACAAGTGCACTATAAATTTCAAATAATCAACTGTGTACAATACGGTACGATGCTGATATTGACTGAATACACCCGAGCTGCAAGCAGGAGAAGTAGATATGAGTCACAATAAGGTAAAAATCAGGGAGGTTTAAAGCATGCAGGACATGGGCTAAGAGGCATGCAGATATGCGGGCTAGCCGTGCAGTACATATTTCTTTGGATTTGTTTTTATTCCGGTTGCAAGATAAACAATAATAGCCTAAGGCAGATTTCACAGCAGTTTCAGTGTTTTGCTACTAAAACAGATTTTACTACAAAAATCTAATTTTTGTTATCAAACTTGACCCAAACAGCAAAGTAACCAGCCAACTAGGGGGGATCTTGGAGTGAAAAATGAATAACCTTTGTGAATTATATCTGACATTGTGGCCAATTGCCAGTACTGATATTGGTAACCATGCTTGTTCACCCGTAACTCCATGAATATGCCTTTCTGTGCCTTTGCAAACAGAGTAGACCCAGATCAGATGGCTCCTGTAGGAGTTGTCTGATCAGGGTCTGCTCCGTTTGCTTGATACAGATATGATTCTACAACATCCGCCGTGGCCATACATTCCTGTGTGTATGTGTCAGTATAATAACTTATATTCATGATGTCATTTCTTCTTACAGGAATATTCATAGAGTAAAAGGTTAACCCTTTGCTTGCTATAAAATATGTCTGCTTAACCCTTTCCTCCATAAATACGCCTTTCTACGCCTCACTTTATGAAACCATTGTGATAAATAGAGCATTTGCTCCTGTAGGTATAGTTAACGTTGGACCAGTAAGAGTTTTGAGCCCCTGATTTCCAAGAAGGTTGTATACTTTACCATGTTTGCACTCTACCACCTTTATTTCCATGCCATATGGATACTTATATTAGATATGGCCATATGATCAAGACCAGGTACAATTAATTATTATGGTCAGGATAAGTCTAGAATTATGTAATCATGATTTTATCCCAAAATGTCGTATTTTACCTTGTTAATCCTTTACTCCATAAATACACTTTTTTACGTCTTTGCGAACAGAGTAGACCCAGATCAGACAGCTCCTGTAGGAGATGTCTGATCAGGATCTGCAGTGTTCTCTTATGGAATAATATAGATTTGAATCTACTGTTTCTGCCATGACCAAAATTTTATGTATTCATATGCTATTATAGAAATTTGGCTATTAATTAATATGCATGATGGCATTATTTCTTACATGAATATTCATTTAGTAAAGAGTTAAACTATACACATTTTCTTTGTTTTGATACAGATGGTGCCTTATGCCAACACATACTCCAAAAGACCTTGTAAAGGTCAAGTCTAGTGAGGGAGGCAAGCAGCGAGATGAGGCAGTTACCTGGTTTAATGTGATATATCCCAGAACTCAACTGCCGACATGGCCAAAAGAGTGTAAACCTGTAGGCATTATTATAGCAGTTATTTTAGTTTTCACCAACATCTAGGTTGCACACTGTTTGACATTGTTGATAATATTTCGTTGTATAAATATCACTGAAAACAGTTTAGTTAGTATTACGGGAATTTTCCATATAAGTTCACATTGAAAATCTTCATAAGAATGACTGAATATAAAAAATATCATGTTTTTTTTTATGATTTTATGTTTTTTGAAAATATGCATGATTGTAGGAACTATCACCTTGAATTAGCCATTTGTCAAATAATTTTAAGGCATAGCTTTTACAATGGATTCATGCATTAGTGCAAAACTATTGCTTACTTTGTTTACTTGAGCTCATCATTTTCACAGAAATTGTCTTTTGGTCAAGTGCCATAATGTGTTTATGCAGGATATTTATGGAGTTATTGTCCTTTCAAGTTGTACATTTTTCATATCCCTTTAACCTTTTCCCTGTTCTATGTTTATTTCAAATTTCAATACCTACTGAATATTCATGGGCAAAATAGTTATAAAGAAATATGGAAGATGCGACATTAAAGACATTATAGAAAGCAAAGAAACAGATCTTTATAATTCTAAAAGCAAACAGAGCAGACCCTGATCAGATGGCTCCTATAGGAGCTGTGTGATCTGGGTCTATCCTGTTTGCAGATGCGTGAAAACATGTTTATATGAGGGAAAGGGTTAACCCTTTTAAAATTTCAAGATGCCTTTTGACACATTTAGATCCAAATCAGACAGATGTATTATAGTTCTACAGCTAGTGCTGTGGTAAAAACACCCTTTTTCATGACGCTGTCATAAAATTGTAGCTAATGAATATTCATAGTTGTTGATTCCTACATGAATATTTATAGATTAAATGATTAAATACTAATATCAACATATGGCCCAAAATATAAAACTTTTTACCTGTCAGAGTCAGAGTTCGTTCTAAGGCATGTGATTGGTCAGATTTTGAGCTTGCTTAAAATCTGACCAATCATTATACTTAAGAATGAACTCGGACTCAATTTCAGAAGTTTTATAACCTTGTGGCATGGTGTCCATTTTATTGAGCTGTTTTGCATGCTCTTCATTTTCACACTCCAGGCATGTGCCTATTCAATATTCAGTTAAATTTGTCAAAGAGTTTTTGTCATGATGGTATGCTCAGGTACTTGGCATCTCATCCCAGAGCATGATGAACATGTTTCCTCTTTCTTACAGCTTGAAATTATTCAGAAACCGGGAGAGACAGTGTTCATACCTGGCGGCTGGTGGCATGTGGTGCTAAATATTGATGACACAATAGCCGTCACACAGAACTTCTGCAGCGTTGTAAACTTTTCGATTGTTTGGCATAAAACAGTAAGAGGGAGGCCCAAGCTGTCAAAGAAATGGTTAAAAGTATTACAGGTTAGTTAACTCTTTACCTGAAGAATATTCAAGGAAAGAATAATGACTATGAATATTTATTATACCCCATCAAACGTAGTTTGGGGGGGGGGGAGGGGTATACTGGAGTCACCATGTCAGCCCGGTTGTCCGTCCTTTCGTCCGTCCGGCTTGTCCGGATCATAACTTCCAAAGTATAAAAGCTATTGACTTCAAACTTCATATCCAGATAGATCACATTGACCACAAGGGCAGTGCACAAGGTTCGTAACTCTGTCTTCAGTATTTTTGGAGTTATTGCCCTTTGTTATTTTTTTCAAAATCTGGCTTGTCTGGATCATTACTTTCAAAGTATAAAAGCTATTGATTTCAAACTTCATATACAGATAGAACACATTGACCACAAGTGCAGTGCATGTGGTCCATAACTCTGTCTTCAGTATTTTTGGAGTTATTGCCCTTTGTTATATTTCTTAAAATCTGGTTTGTCCGGATCATAACATCAAACGTATAAAAGTATTGACTTCCAACTTCATATACAGATAGATCACATTGACCACAAGTGCAGTGCACAAGGTTCATAACTCTGTCTTCAGTATTTTTGGAGTTATTGCCCTTTGTTATATTTCTTAAAATCTGGTTTGTCCGGATCATAACATCAAACATATAAAAGTATTGACTTCAAACTTCATATACAGATAGATCACATTGACCACAAGTGCAGTGCACAAGGTTCATAACTCTGTCTTCAGTATATTTGGAGTTATTGCCCTCTGTTTTTTGTGTCACCTGCCGAGAGGCAGTGTGTCACTTAGGGATCACTTTTCCGTCGTCTGTCTGTCCATCCGTCTGTATGTCCGTCACACTTTCCTTTTTTGGCTGTCATTTCTAAACTAATCATTATGGAGCTTTCAAATGTCACACATGGAGTAAGCATGATGAGAGGAAGTGTCATGCACAAGGGCCACAACTCTAACATCACTATTTTTTGAGTTATTTTCAATTTTTTTGTCCGCACAATAACTCTTTATCTACTGGTTCAATTGATTTCAAACTTCATATATTCAATAAGTATGATAAGAGGAAGTGTCATGCACAAGGGCCATAACTCTAGCATCAATATTTTTAGAGTTATTACCCTTTTTATACGCCCGAAGGGACGTATTATGTTATGGCGCATGTCGTCCGTCCGTCCGTCTGTCCGCACTCACCAAAGGGTAGTTGTGTGACTTTTTCTAACTAGTCACACAAGTAAAATCATTAACCTGGCCATCTCTTGTGACATTAACCTGGCCATTTCTTGTGACATTAACCTGGCCAGTTGTGGGACATAGGGTTAGGGTTAGGGTTAGCTTCCAAATCATTCTATTCCAAAGTTAGAGCCAAAAATAGTTTTACTTGTGGGACTAGTCCCACAAGAAAAGATCAAAGGAAAAAGTCACACAACTACCCATTTGTTAGTACGTCTGTCCGTCCGTCCGTCCGTCCGTTAGCAATTTCTTGTGCAACTAACTCCTCCTTTATTTTTCAACATAATTTCTTCAAACTTTCAGGAATGATAGATACTGATGTGTAGTTGTGCATATCAGTGAGATAACTCTCATATCATTTTTCATTCTGGAGTTATTGCCCTTTGATAGTTTCGGGTAGCAATTTCTTGTGCAACTAACTCCTCCTTTATTTTTCAACATAATTTCTTCAAACTCTCAGGAATGATAGATACTGATGTGTAGTTGTGCATATCAGTGAGATAACTCTCATATCATTTTTCATTCTGGAGTTATTGCCCTTTGATAGTTTCGGGTAGCAATTTCTTGTGCAACTAACTCCTCCTTTATTTTTCAACATAATTTCTTCAAACTTTCAGGAATGATAGATACTGATGTGTAGTTGTGCATATCATTGAGATAACTCTCATATCATTTTTCATTCTGGAGTTATTGCCCTTTGATAGTTTCGGGTAGCAATTTCTTGTGCAACTAACTCCTCCTTTATTTTTCAACATAATTTCTTCAAACTTTCAGGAATGATAGATACTGATGTGTAGTTGTGCATATCAGTGAGATAACTCTCATATCATTTTTCATTCTGGAGTTATTGCCCTTTGATAGTTTCGGGTAGCAATTTCTTGTGCAACTAACTCCTCCTTTATTTTTCAACATAATTTCTTCAAACTTTCAGGAATGATAGATACTGATGTGTAGTTGTGCATATCAGTGAGATAACTCTCATATCATTTTTCATTCTGGAGTTATTGCCCTTTGATAGTTTCGGGTAGCAATTTCTTGTGCAACTAACTCCTCCTTTATTTTTCAACATAATTTCTTCAAACTTTCAGGAATGATAGATACTGATGTGTAGTTGTGCATATCAGTGAGATAACTCTCATATCATTTTTCATTCTGGAGTTATTGCCCTTTGATAGTTTCGGGTAGCAATTTCTTGTGCAACTAACTCCTCCTTTATTTTTCAACATAATTTCTTCAAACTTTCAGGAATGATAGATACTGATGTGTAGTTGTGCATATCAGTGAGATAACTCTCATATCATTTTTCATTCTGGAGTTATTGCCCTTTGATAGTTTCGGGTAGCAATTTCTTGTGCAACTAACTCCTCCTTTATTTTTCAACATAATTTTATAGAACAGCCTTCGGGCGTATATTGCCCCGTCTTGCGGTGCTCTTGTTCATATTTTCTTGTCCGGACAATAACTCTTTATCTACTGGTTCAATTCATTTGAAACTTCACATATGGAACAAGCACGATGAGAGGAAATGTCATGCACAAGGGCCATAACTCTAGCATCAGTATTTTTGGAGTTATTCCCCTTTTTGATATTTTCTTGTCCGGACAATAACTCTTTATTTACTGGTTCAATTAATTTGAAACTTCACATATGGAACAAGCGTGATGAGTGGAAGTATCATGCACAAGGGTCATAACTCTAACATCATTATGTTTGAAGTTATGTGGGTCAGTGAAGGTTTCTATTAATACGGTGGGGGACTCATGTATTGCATAGCAATACAACATTAACTTGTTCCCCTTTGTTCTGATTTTTGCACTCCAGCATATTAACAGTTTTTGTGTCAGCTGCGAGCAGGTGACACATGTGTTCCTCCAAACACTCTTGTTTTCTCAAGATCTGGCTTGTATAAAGGCTATTGACTTCAAACTTCATGTACAGATAGACCACATTGACCACAAGTGCAGTGCACAAGGTCTATAACTCTGTCTTCTGTATTTTTGGAGTTATTGCCCTTTGTTATTTTTATCAGAATCTGGCTTGTTTTAATACATGAATTTTTTTTCGGACCTTTTCTATCATACCTCAACAGAACTTTTTATTTTGCAGTATTGTTGAACACCATCTGAAGTTCTGCACCTGCGATAAAGGTTTTGATTTGTCGCTTCGTGCATGAATGAATGATCTCCCTTTTCGTAATTTAACAAATGAAAATTTAGTGGTCGGAAGCTTTATTTCTTTATCCCCATGTGCTAGTGGGGTATTAATCACCTTTAGTGGTAGTTCTAGTTAGCTCAGCTATGGCAGTATGAAACAAGGACATTTTTTGCCATGACAGAAACAGTAGAATCTGATCTATATTATTTCATAAGCAAACAAAGCAGTCCCTGATCAAATGATTCCTTCAGGAGCCTTCTTATCTGGGTCTGGTCTATTTGCAAAGTGTCAAAGTTCGTATCTATGAGGTAGATGTATACATGTTTATTGTAGTTACTTTTTGTTCCCCAGAAATAGAAATCCAGAGCTGTAGATACTTTGATTTTTAGCTCACCTGGCACAAAGTGCCAGGTGAGGTATTGTGAGAGGGCAGTGTCCGGCGTCCGGCGTCGTGCGTCGTGCGTATGTGCGTCGTGCGTCGTCAACAATTTACTTAAACATCTTCTTCTCTGAAACCACAAAGCCTAGAGATTTGATATTTGGTTTGTAGAATCATCTAATGGTCCTCTACAAAGATTGTTCAAATTATGTCCCCCGGACCAAAAATGGCCCCGCCCTGGGGCTTATCAGTTTTTCTTAGGAAAATCTTTAAAAATCTTCTTCTCTAAAACCGTAAGTCCTAGACCTTTGATATTTGGTATGTAGCATCATCTAATGGTCCTCTACAAAGATTGTTCAAATTATGACCCCCGGACCAAAAATGGCCCCGCCCCGGGGCTTATCAGCTTTTCATAGGAAAATCTTTAAAAATCTTCTTCTCTAAAACCGTAAGTCCTAGACCTTTGATATTTGGTATGTAGCATCATCTAATGGTCCTCTACAAAGATTGTTCAAATTATGACCCCCGGACCAAAAATGGCCCCGCCCCGGGGCTTATCAGCTTTTCATAGGAAAATCTTTAAAAATCTTCTTCTCTGAAACCGTAAGGCCTAGACCTTTGATATTTGGTATGTAGCATCATCTAATGGTCCTCTACAAAGATTGTTCAAATTATGACCCCCGGACCAAAAATGGCCCCGCCCCGGGACTTATCAGTTTTTCATAGGAAAATCTTTAAAAATCTTCTTCTCTGAAACCGTAAGGCCTAGACATTTGATATTTGGTATGTAGCATTATCTGATGGTCCTCTACAAAGATTGTTCAAATTATGACCCCCGGACCAAAAATGGCCCCGCCCCAGGGCTTATCAGTTTCTCATAGGAAAATCTTTAAAAATCTTCTTCTCTGAAACCGTAAGGCCTAGACCTTTGGTATTTAGTATGTAGCATCATCTAATGGTCCACTACAAAGATTGTTCAAATTATGACCCCCGGACCAAAAATGGCCCCGCCCCGGGGCTTGTCAGCTTTTCATAGGAAAATCTTTAAAAATCTTCTCCTGAACTGTAAGGCCAAGACCTTTGAAATTTAGTATTTATTATCATCTAATGGTTTTCTACCAAGATTGTTCAAATTATGACCCCTGGGCCAAAATGGCCCCGCCCCTGGCTTATCAGTTTTTCATAGGAAAATCTTTAAAATCTCCTGTGAAATTGTAAGGGCAGGAACTTTGAAACTTATATGAAGCATCATCTAATGTTCCTTTATTTAGATTGTTAATCCCCCACCGCATAGCGGAGGGGGGTTATAGGAATGGCCTTCGTCTGTCCGTCCGTCCGTCTATCTGTCTGTCTGTCCGTCCGTCCGTCTGTCTGTCTGTCTGTCTGTCCGTAACAATTTCGTGTCCGCTCCATATCTCCTTTACCCCTTGAAGGATTTTCAAGAAACTTGCCTCAAATGTTAATCAAGTTGAGACGATGTGCAGAACATATGTGGCTGATATGTCGGTTCAAGGTCAAGGTCACATTTGAAGGTCAAGGGTTTTAACCTTCAATTTCCATTGCATTTTTGTGTCCGCTCCATATCTTCTAAACCCTTTGAAGGATTTTCATAAAACTTGAGTCAAATGTTAACCAAATTAAGACGATGTGCAGAACACACGTGGCAGTCATGTCAGCTCAAGTTCAAGGTCACATTTGAAGGTGAAGTGTTTAAACCTTCAGTTGCCATTACAGTTTCGTGTCCGCTCCATATCTTCTAAACCCTTTGAAGGATTTTCATAAAACTTGAGTCAAATATTAAATGAATTGAGAGGATGTGCAGAACCCATGCGGCAGTCATGTTGGCTCAAGGTCAAGGTCACGTTTGAAGGTCAAGTGTTCTAACCTTTAATTTCCGTTACATTTTCGTGTCCGCTCCATATCTTTTAAAGCCTTTGAAGGATTTTCATAAAAGTTTAGTTAAATATTAGCTAAATTGAGACGATGTGCAGAACACATGTGCCAGTCATGTCGGCTCAAGGTCAAGGTCACATTTGAAGATCAAGTGTTCTTACCTTCAATTTCCATTATAGTTTCATTATCTCCTATACCCCTTGAAGGATTTTCAAGAAACTTACCTCAAATGTTAACCAAGTTGAGACAATGTGCAGAACATATGTGGCAGTCATGTCGGCTCAAGGTCAAGGTCACATTTGAAGGCCAAGTGATTTAATCTTCAATTTCCATTACATGTCGTGTCCGCTCCATATCTTCTAAACCATTTGAAGGATTTTCATAAAACTTGAGTCAATATTAACCGAATTGAGATGATGTGCAGAACACATGTGGCAGTCATGTTGGCTCAAGGTCAAGGTCACATTTGAAAGTCGTGTTCTTACCTTCAGTTTCCGTTATATTTGTTTTCCGCGTCCTATTTTCTTAACAACTGGAAGGTATCACCTTAAGGTCAATGTCTTAATTTAGGTGGCGGCGGTGGGGGATTTAGCTGTCCTTCGGACTGCCTTGTTCAAATTTGAAACTCAAGGTTAAAATTATGGCCCTTGGTTTCATATTGGCCCCAATCTGAAGCTTACTTATTTTTACATAGAAATACAGTGTATGCATATGTCTATAGTAACCAGGTGAGCGATTTAGGGCCATCATGGCCCTCTTGTTAAACTTTTACTCCATAAATATTCATATAAGACATAATATGTGCATGAATACTGATTACCATGTTATTCATAATGTCACATGAGCAAGAACATGTTTGGAATCGGTTAAAATCAGAGAAGACCCTGATCAGACAGTTCTTACAGGAGCCATCTGATCTGGGTCTGCAGCATTTGCAAAGACATATAAAGGTGTACACATATATAGAATAAAAAGTGTTTCTTCCTGAGAGCATTTTTGGCACCCTATTTCCGGCATTGACACAATGATATTCGGATTGTGTGTATTCCCTGACACAGGAATTTATCCGCTGCTGAATTATTCACAGCCACGCTTTTAGTTGTACCAAACCCGTTCCCGAACAGTAGACGCTTATTTGCATTCATTATCGCAAACACATAAGTGCCAAGATGACTGTGTCAGCTTCAACTGACAATTTCCAGAGTTTGGAGAGTGAAAAGTCTGTCATGGTCACTTTGTTGGAAAAAGTCACGACTGGCCCAAATTTGATTAAAGGGATGAAAAAAAATTCATAGCTTTCATATGAATGTAATAAAATGACTAGTAAGATATACATCAATGAATGGAAAGACACTCAAGTTACAGTTGAATGCACCAATTTTTGTTCAACATTAAGTCTCAACATAGGGCAGCTGTGGAGGCCACATCTTTAAGGAGCAGTATTATAAAACAAAATTCAAACATCATATTAAAATATCATTAAGCAGCTGTTGGGGCAATGAGATCTGTATACTGGCTAGCCAAGAAACAACTATCAACATCCAAACACAAATCCCTACTAAAGTCCCAACAGTTGCAAGCGTGTAATTTTGTTGAAGATTTACAGGTAAACATAGGTAAAACATATCAGGCTGTCTGCCAAAACACTTGCCAAGATATATAATAATAAATAAATAATTTTTAAGGTAACAAATAATTATTAGGGTCCTGCATTGAAAATGCAGGAGCCCTACAGGAATCATATTTTCTATCTGTCTGTCTGTCCGTCCGTTAACAATTTTGATGTGATGCGATAACTCAAACAGTACTTCACATATTGGTTCTATCTTAAGGACATATGCTAAGTATAATGAGAGGAAGACACACCTATTGTTTTGGGGTGAATCAGATCACTATGTCTAGAGTTATCTGCCCTTGATTCATTAAAAATGCCATCAACTTTTGTCAAACTTTTGATGTGATGCTCAAACAGTACTTCATATATTGGTTTCATACTAAGGGCATATGCTTAGTATCATCAGAGGAAGACACCTATAGTTTTAAGGTTGAATCAGATCACTATGTCTGGAGTTATCTGCCCTTGATTCATCAAATACGCCATCAACTTTTGTCAGCACTTTTGATGTGACGTGATAACTCAAATAGTACTTCACATATTGGTTTCATACTATGGGCATATGCTTAATATTATTAGAGGAAGACACGTACGGTTTTTGAGTTGAATTAGATAACCATGTCCAGAGTTATCTGCCCTTGATTTATCAAAAATGCCATATTCAACAAAAGATCATCTGCAGGGCCCTCTCTGACTGAGTCAGTTTTCTAGTTGCAGTTAAAGTGTTCAAATTGGAATAAACATTTTTAGGGTATGACCCACCAGAATTTCATTTTATATACAGGGTGTCAAATATGACCCCCCAAAATATCAGAGCTGGAAGAAATACTGGGGTAAAGGGTTTCATAAGTCTCTTATCTAAAATCTACACCTGGAAATCTGTCATATTGATCAATGCTGTTAACGCTTTCCCTGTTGAACATTTACGCATGAATTGATCTCTTCATGAATATTCATAAACTCAATTTTTATAAGGTAAACATTAACCCTTTCCCTCATATAAACGTGTTTTCACACATTTGCAAAGAGAGTAGACCCAGATCAGATGGCTCCTAGAGGAGCTGTCTGATCAGGGTTTGCTCTCTTTGCTGAAAGAATTTGATAGATCTGTTTCTTTACTTTCAAAAATGTCTACAATGCTCCACCTTCCTGATTTCTTTATAACTATTTTATTAATGAATATTCAGTAGGTATTGAAATGTGGCCTAAATACAGAACAGGGAAAGGATTAATAGGGAAGTATTGGCTTAGACTCACACTGTAGGATCTGATCTCTTTAATTTCATAAGCAAACAGAGCAGATCCTGAACAGTTGGCTTCCTGTAGGAGACACTGATCTGGGTCTATTCTGTATGCACAGGTGTGAAAAGGCATTTGTATGAAGGAAAGTGTTAAGCCCTTATACTGAATGCCAATTTTGTTCTAGACTGATCGCCCTGAAGTTGCTGCCCTGGCAGAGAAGGTCGACCTCAATAAGCCGACAGGGTTTAACTCGGACAGCAGCAGCTCAGGATCCAGCTCAAGCTCGAGTGATGACGAGTCCTGTGACAGTTCTGATATGATGAGCAAGAACAAGAGGTAATAAAAAAAAATGTTGATGATTTATGTTGTTTGTAGTTTAACCCCCCCCCCCCCCTCCCTCCAAATACAGTTTTTGACAGGAATCCATGGTGTTTTTTTCTGGCAACTTTTTTATTAGATAGGTCAGTCTGTTTAACTCTTTCCTTCACGTAAATTTATAAGTGCCTTTGCAAACAGTAGACCCAGATCAGACGGCTCCTGTCGGGGTCTGCTCTGTTTGCATATGAAATTATATAGATCTGATTCTTCAGTTTCTGCCAATATTAAATATTCTTCTGTTCATATGCCAGAATGAAAATTATTTCTAATGAATTTTAATGAAGTCATGAATTTTGTATAAATGTTCATTAGGAAGCTGTTAATATCCACAGCCCAACTTTGAACCTTTAGCAAGCTGTAGGCAATTTTGAACTTACCTTTATCAGAGATCCAGATAAGGTGTATATATTTAAACATTTTCAAAAATACATCCTTTATTTCCCCACCAAACCCTATACTGTAACCACTCAAAGCGACAATTCTAAAGAGTGTTTACAGTATACGGTTTGGTGGAGAAATAACGATTTTAGTATTCAGGTACACACCTTTATCTGTAGCTCTGTCCTTTGCAAACTGACTAGACCCAGATAAAGGTGGCTACTGTACGAGCTGTCTGAGTTCTTGCATGAATATTCATGAAGTAAATGCTTATATACAAAACAGGTACAGATTTTAGCATGTAAACATTTTCTCAGCAGACTACAGATTCATTAAACCATGTAAGAAATAATGACTTTATGAATACATGTATTTATCAGTTGGCAGATATGCATGGAATATTTTGGTATTGATAGAAACAGTACAGTCAGATCTATTATAATTTCCTAAAAAAACCAGAGCAGATTCTGATCAGACGGCTCTTACAGGAGCCATCTGATCTAGGTCTGCTCTGTTTACAAAGGTGAAAGCATTTATGTGAGGGAAAAGGGTTAAAGTAGATGTATCATTAAACAGAAACCAGTGTGAGGCATGTCTACCCAGCTCCTAAGTTCTAGGTCAAAGGCCAAACACTCCAGGCTGCCACAAAATGATTGTGCAAGGGTGATTAACCCTTGTATTAACTCGTGTACCCCACAGTTAAGAAATGTGGCAGCTCAAAATTGGATCTGCTACAATTTTGTCTGCTTTATGATTAGCATTTGAGGAACTGATGGTCAGTTTTTAGCTCACCTGAGCCAAAGGCTCAAGGTGAGCTATTGTGACCGCCTGTCGTCCGTCGTCCGTCTGTCCGTCTGTCCGTCTGTCCGTCCGTCCGTCTGTCCGTCTGTCCGCACTCACCAAAGGGTAGTTGTGTGACTTTTTCTAACTAGTCGCACAAGTAAAATCATTAACCTGGCCATCTCTTGTGACATTAACCTGGCCATTTCTTGTGACATTAACCTGGCCAGTTGTGGGACATAGGGTTAGGGTTAGGGTTAGCTTCCAGATCATTCTTTTCCAAAGTTAGAGCCAAAAATAGTTTTTCTTGTGGGACTAGTCCCACAAGAAAAGATCAAAGGAAAAAGTCACACAACTACCCATTTGTTAGCATGTCCGTCCGTCTGTCCGTTCACTTTTATTTCAAATGACTTCTTCTCCTAAACCACTGGGAGGATTTCAACCAAATTTCACAGAAATGTACCTTAGGGTGTCCTCTATCAGTTTTGTTAAAATCATGACCCCCGGGCAAAAAATGGCCCCGCCCCACTACTTTTACAGGTTTTTTTTTTAAATCTTTAAAAATCTTCTTCTCTGAAACCACAATTTCTAGAGCTTTGATATTTGGTATATAGCATCATCTAATGGTCCTTTACCAAGTTTGTTAAAATGATGACCCCCGGGCCAAAAATGGCCCTGCCCTTGGGCTTGTAGTTTTTACATAGACTTATATAGGGAAACCTTTAAAAATCTTTTTGTCTGAAACCACATAATCTAGAGCTAAGATATTTGGTATGAAGCATCACCTAATATACCACTATCAGGTGTGTTCAAATAATGACCCCTGGGCCAAAAATGGTCTCACCCTGGGGTTTTATGCTACTTAACATCTGAATCTGTAACACTTAAAAGGTAATTTCCTCACAGTTATTTCCCTTGTCCCATCAGCATAGCCATAAGGGACAAAGGGAGATAACTGCATTGGAGTTTTAGTGTCATTCTATTTATATCTATTTATGATAAAATGTTGAAGGTGAATCAGTGTAGCTGTTTTAGAAGGCATAGAAACAGATCTGTCAAATTCCATTAGCAAATAACAGACACTGATCCTACAGGAGCCACCTTATCTGGGTCTACTCTGTTTGCAGATGCATGAAAACAAGTTTATATGAGGGAAATTAAGGGTTAAATGAACAACTCCAGATCCTTCAGTTCAAAGGTTACAGCGCTCAGGCAGTAAAATCTCTCCAGGTCAATGCATGACTCTTAACTCTTTGCATGCTAGTGGTGAAACTGTGATTACCTATGCAAACAGTTTGGATCCAGATGAGAGGCCGCATTCTGCAGCGTCTCATCAGGATCCAAACTGTTTGTCATCTTAACCATATTTTTGCAATAAAAAGAAAGTAAGTTTAATTTAAGAATTGAAGCAGATGACAATAACTTTTTGTTGCAGACGAAACATTAAAGGCATTTTGACCTATTAACCCCAGTGTGTAGTGTTAGTGATAGCTAGATGTTACATGGTGTCTTCCAATGTCTCTCAAATTAGATGTGAGAGATATTGGAAAGTAACAATTCAGCCAATCAAGGAAAATGATCACCATCTAGACTTTTGATCTGGGTCCAAACCCAACTGATGTAAGTCATGGTAATGTTTAAGAAAACTGTGAAAACATGATTATGCAATGGCCCAACTGATATAAGTCATGGTAATTCTTAAGAAAACATGATAATGCATTTGCCCCCCTAACAATGATAGGTGTTAAAATTACTACTGCTGCCCAAAAAAGCATCTTAAATATAACATTTTTATATAAAATTTGATGACAACACATTAAAAAGTCCTAAAATGTCTGAATTTTGTATGATATTAATGAAATAACTGAGTAAATATAACTTAATTATAACAATAGACGTAACTCTTCTCAATTTCAATTGTTAAAAATACTAATGACCCGTTTAATTGAATTATCATGAGATATTCACACCTAGATCTAGAATTATTTCTAAACACCTATTAACCCTTAACCTATTTGCTTTGACAAAAATTGATCTGGGACTACTCTTGTTTGCTAATGCTTAAAAAATTGTTATTGCCATAAATAGAAGTTTTAGCTTTGAAAAAAACTGTAAAATCAAATCTATATCTTGTCAAATATAAACAGAGCAGACCCTGATCAGACAGCTTCTATAGCAGCCTTCTGATCTAGTCTACTCTTATTTTTAATGTGTAAAACACATTATTTCTCTGAAGAGAAGTTTTTGCTTTGACAAAAACTGTAGAATCCGATCTATATTGTGTCAAAAGAAACAGAGAAGACCCAGATCAGACAGCTTCCGTAGGAGTCGTCTGATCTGAGTCTACTCTGTTTGCTAATGCATGAAAACAGCTTTATATGAGGGAAAGGGTTAAACGATTTTTAAAGATATTCTTATTGGTCATTTCACACAAAAACTGGCATTATGTACTGCCTAGCACTTTATTTGCCTATATACCTGGGTCAAGGTATAATTGCATTAATTGCATAGCTTTATTGAAGTCATTTGAATTTCTCAAAGACCAGTTTTAGGCATTTTGAGCTAAGGCAAAAATGGCACAAGTTGTAAACAGTTTAGATCTTGGTCAACCATTCACTTGGTATTAGTTCTGAATCCAGTTCAAGTTTATTCAGCAGTGAAAGGGTGAAAGCAGTGCACTAAGCTTATTTCATCTGCTAGATTGTTTTCCACTGAAAAATTAACATGTCAATATACATGTATTACTGTAACTCAGGTGAGCGATATAGGGCCAATGGCCCTCTTGTATGATTAGCATTTGAGGAACTGATGGTCAGGTTTTATGATTAGCATTTGAGGAATTAGCATTTGAGGAACTGATGGTCAGGTTTTATGATTAGCGTTTGAGGAACGGATGGTCAGGTTTTGACAGTTTGGATGTAAGTGAGATGCTGATTTACTCGACGTCTCATCTGAATTGAAGCTGTTTTGTCAATGCCAGTCAAGTTGTACTTTGTGGGATAAGGGTTAACTCTGTGAAGCTGAATTTCTCATAGAGTGGAATGGTGCATCATTGGCAAACAGTGTAGGGTCTGATCAGAGGGCTCCTATAGCATCTGTCTGATATGACTCTATACTGTTCGCAAATGCAGTTCACTAGTTTTTCGGCAGTGAAATGGTCAATGGCTTTCATGTATTGCAGTTCATTTGTTTTCTGGCAGTGAAATGGTCAATGGCTTTCATGTATTGCAGTTCATTTGTTTTCTGGCAGTGAAATGGTCAATGGCTTTCATGTATTGCAGTTCATTTGTTTTCTGGCAGTGAAATGGTCAATGGCTTTCATGTATTGCAGTTCACTTGTTTTCTGGCAGTGAAATGGTCAATGGCTTTCATGTATTGCAGTTCACTTGTTTTCTGGCAGTGAAATGGTCAATGGCTTTCATGTATTGCAGTTCACTTGTTTTCTGGCAGTGAAATGGTCAATGGCTTTCATGTATTGCAGTTCATTTGTTTTCTGGCAGTGAAATGGTCAATGGCTTTCATGTATTGCAGTTCACTTGTTTTCTGGCAGTGAAATGGTCAATGGCTTTCATGTATTGCAGTTCACTTGTTTTCTGGCAGAGAAATGGTCAATGGCTTTCATGTATTGCAGTTCACTTGTTTTCTGGCAGTGAAATGGTCAATGGCTTTCATGTATTGCAGTTCATTTGTTTTCTGGCAGTGAAATGGTCAATGGCTTTCATGTATTGCAGTTCACTTGTTTTCTGGCAGTGAAATGGTCAATGGCTTTCATGTATTGCAGTTCACTTGTTTTCTGGCAGTGAAATGGTCAATGGCTTTCATGTATTGCAGTTCATTTGTGGCAGTGAAATGGTCAATGGCTTTCATGTATTGCAGTTCACTTGTTTTCCGGCAGTGAAATGGTCAATGGCTTTCATGTATTGCAGTTCACTTGTTTTCCGGCAGTGAAATGGTCAATAGCTTTCATGTATTGCAGTTCATTTGTGGCTGTGAAATGGTCAATGGCTTTCATGTATTTTCTGGCAGTGAAATGGTCAGTGGCTTTCATGTATTGCAGTTCACTTGTTTTCTGGCAGTGAAATGGTCAATGGCTTTCATGTATTGCAGTTCACTTGTTTTCCGGCAGTGAAATGGTCAATGGCTTTCATGTATTGCTAGAATAAACTCTTCACAGGCTATTAGTGAATCCATTATAACCAGTTCAAGTGTCCACATTAGATTCAAAGCAGCTCAATTCTTTTGTAAAATTGAATAAAATAAATTTAATGATTTCGATATTTGTATTTATAACTCTTTCCTTCATAAAAACGCCTTTGCATGCAACCAGAATAGACCCAGATCAGACAGCTCCTGTAGGAGCCATCTGATCAGGGTCTGTTTCCTTATAAAATAATAAATATCTGATTCTACTGTTTGTACCATAGTCAATACTTGCTGTGTTTATAAAATGTCATTACAAATCAAGCTAATTTAGTATTCATGATGTCATTATTTCTTACATGAATATTCATGGAGTAAAGGGTTAATTTATTTGTGTCTTAACACTTGTGACCATATTCCTATGTATAGAAAACCCATGTTTCTTTCTGGCAGACCCTTGAAGTCTGGAAGGAGTAGCCATTCAGAGTAAGATTCTTCTTGCCACTCACAGACTTGTTTATTGTAGTTAGTCTCTTTATTTTAGGTAGTTTATTTATACATTCTTGTTAGTTTATTTATACATTCTTGTTAATTTATTTATACATTCTTGTTCTTTTTCCAATTTGATTATCTGAGTTGTCGCAGTAGTTTTCTGTATTCGAATAAGCCTTGGATATAATTCTGAAAACTGTTGGTCATTATGTTTGCGAATCAGTCCGCAAAATGTGTTCAGGAGACTAAGCAGCAAACTAAATTTGGGGGATATGGTAATGCTTCTTTCTTTAATACCACCTTTTACCACGTATGCTAGCAGAGTAGATGCAGATGAGACAGGTCCTGTAGGATCTGACCGATGAGGGTCTGTTGTGTTTGCTTATAGTTATGTTACAGATTCTCTACTGTTTTCCAGGGCAGTAGATTTATTCATTTATAGTTCACTTTGTACAAAGTGCCAAAGTGAGCTGTTGGGATCACCCAGTGTCCGTCGTGGTCAGCATTATGGTCAGCCGTCGTCAACAATTTCTTAACATCTCCTAAACCAAATTTCACATGAATGATATGCAGATAACCCTTTATCAATTGTTTGTAAATGATTCCAGTTGGCTGCATAATTGACTCTTGAGAGCTAAAATTAGATTTAAATGAATACTTTTTAAACAACATCTCTTCAATCACTGACATTCAAATGTCAGAAGAATGCTTTATAGGTGACTCGCATTCAGATTTGTATAAATTATTATGGTCTATTGCATAAGTAGGTGATGAGGGCAAGCACTTGATTTCACTTGACAGTTCCTTTTAACAACATCTCCTCTTAAACTGTAGAACTGATTTCCTACAAATTTCACAGTCACAGTAGCGAAAAATAGATTTTAGCAATTTCTTTAAATGACACCAAATTTCATTTGAATGATTTTCTGGTGATCTTCTGTCAAAGTTATATAAATCGTTCCGGATCATTGCACAAGTAGGTCACTGGAGCTTTTCCCTAATGAACATTTAGACATGAATTGATAATTAATGAATATTCCTTAACTTCATTCTTATAAGGTAAAACTTAATTTTTTAAAAAGGGAATTGATGGCATAGACAAAATTGTAGCGTCAGATCTATATAATTTAATAAGAAAACAGAACAGACCCTGATCAGACAGCTAATGCTGGAGTCTTCTGATTTGGGTCTCCTCTGTTTGCAAAGGTGGAAAAAAGCATGAAGGAAAGGGTTAAATGACGTCTTTTCCTAATCCAATAAGTGAGTTCTCACCAAATTTCATAGGAATAATTTGTAGGTGACCCCATATCAGGATTCTATAATTCATTCCTATCCACTGCATAATTAGGTCACCAGAGCTAAATTAGATACTAACACTTTCCCTGTTCCATATTTATTCCAATTTTCAATACCTACTGAATATTCATGGACAAAATAGTTATAATGAAATATGGAAGGTGGAATATTGTAGCCATTTAGAAACTAAAGAAACATATCTATCAAATCATATTAGCAAACAGAGCAGACCCTCATCAGACAGCTCCTATAGGACCGTCTGATCTGGGTCTACTCTGTTTGCAGATGCGTGAAAGGGCGTTTATTTGAAGGAAAGGGTTAATAGACAGTTTCTTTAAAGGACATATCCTCTTAAAACACAGAATGGATTTCCTTAACATTTCACAGTAGGATCTAGGTGACCCTTTATCAAAATTGTATAAATAGTTTGGGTTCGCTGCATAATTATGTCAGAGAAGTGAAAAATATATGTTAACTAACAATTCTTTTAAATGACCTCTCCTTAACCATTAAATGGTTTTCTACAATATTTCACAAGAATGGTCTTTAGGCTACCCTCTATATGGAAGTTATATAGACTATTATACCCCACAAACAAAGTTTGGGAGGTCTATAGGAGTCAGCTTGGTGTTGGTCTGTAGGTCAGTCTGTTGATGTTTTGTGTCTCCTACGGAGAGGCAGTGTGTCACATGGGGATCCCTTTTCCGTGGTCTGTGTGTCTTGTTTTTAGCTCACCTGGCACAAAGTGCCAAGGTGAGCTATTGGGATGATCCTATGTCCGGCGTCCGGCGTCGTGCGTATGTGCGTTGTGCGTACGTGCGGGCGTCAACAATTTACTTAAACATCTTCTTCTCTGGAACTACAAAGCCAAGAGCTTTGATATTTGGTATGTAGTATGATGTAATGGTCCTCTACAAAGATTGTTCAAATTATGTCCCCCGGGCCAAAAATGGCCCCGCCCCAGGGCTTATCAGTTTTTTAGCTCACCTGAGCAAAGCTCAGGGTGAGCTTTTGGGATACTTGAATGTCCGGCGTCCGGCGTCCGGCGTCCGTCGTCCGTCGTGCGTCGTGCGTTGTCCGTCGTCAACAATTTGCTTGTGAACACTCTAGTGGTCACAATTGTAGTCCAATCTTCATGAATCTTGGTCAGAATGAATGTCTTGATAAAATCTTGGACAAGTTCGAAAGTGGGTCAAGTTGGGTTAAAAACTAGGTCACGAGGTCAAATAGTAGGAAAACCTTGTGAACCCACTACAGGTCACATTTTTAGCCCAATTTTCATGAAACTTGGTCAGAATGATTGTCTTGATAAAATCTCGGAGGAGTTTGAAAAATGGGTCATGTGGGGTAAAAAACTAGGTCACTAGGTCAAACAGTAGAAAAACCTTGTGAACACTCTAGTGGTCACAATTTTAGTCCAATCTTCATGAAACTTGGTCAGAATGAATGTCTTGATAAAATCTTGGACGAGTTTGAAAGTGGGTCAAGTGGAGTTAAAAACTAGGTCACTAGGTCAAACAGTAGAAAAACCTTGTGAACACTCTAGTGATCACAATTTTAGTCCAATCTTCATGAAACTTGGTCAGAATGAATGTCTTGACAAAATCTTGGATGAGTTTGAAAGTGGGTCAAGTGGAGTTAAAAACTAGGTCACTAGGTCATACAGTAGAAAAACCTTGTGAACACTCTAGTGGTCACATTTTTTGTCCAATCTTCATGAAACTTAATCATAATGATTGTCTTGATAAAATCTTGGACGAGTTTGAAAGTGGGTTATGTGGGGTTAAAAACTAGGTCACTAGGTCAAATAGTACGAAAACCTTGTGAACACTCTAGAGGTTACATTTATAGCCAAATCTTCATGAAAATTGGTCAGAATGATTGTCCTTATAAAATCTTGGACAAGTTTGAAAGTGGGTTATGTGAGGTCAAAAAGTAGGTCACTGGGTCATATCTTAGAGAAATCTAGTTTACACTCCAGTGGCCACATTTTTAGCCCAGTCTTCCTCAAACTTTCTCAGAGTGTTTGTCTTGGTGATATCAAGGTTGAGTGTGATCATGGGTTGGGTGGGAATAAAAAGTAGGTCACTAGGTTAAATCTTTGAAAAAATACTTTAGAGGGCACATTTTAGCCCAATCTTCATTGGTCAGAATCATTGTCTTGATAAAATCAATAGACTAAATTTTTGAAACTCTTGTTCTGCAGAACCACTGCTCATGATTCACTGCTCATGATCCACTATCAACATTGTTCATATATTGCCCCTAAGGTCAATATTGACCCTAACCATGGGCTACCCAGACAAAATCTTAAATCTATGGTAATCAGGTGAGCGATTAAGGGCCATCTTGGCCCTCTTGTTATAGGAAAATCTTTAAAAATCTTCTTCTCTGAAACTGTAAGGCATAGACCTTTGATATTTGGTATGTAGCATGATCTAATGGTCCTCTACTAAGATTGTTCAAATTATGACCCCTGGGCCAAAAATGGCCCTGCCCCAGGGCTTATCAGTTTTTCATAGGAAAATCTTTAAAAATCTTCTTCTCTGAAACTGTCAGGCATAGACCTTTGGTATTTGGTATGTAGCATCATCTAATGGTCCTCTACTAAGATTGTTCAAATTATGACCCCTGGGCCAAAAATGGCCCTGCCCCAGGGCTTATCAGTTTTTCATAGGATAATCTTTAAAAATCTTCTTCTCTGAAACTGTAAGGCATAGACCTTTGATATTTGGTATGTAGCATGATCTAATGGTCCTCTACTAAAATTGTTCAAATTATGACCCCTGGGCCAAAAATGGCCCCGCCCCGGGGCTTATCAGTTTTTCATAGGAAAATCTTCAAAAATCTTCTTCTCTGAAAATGTAGGGCATAGACCTTTGGTATTTGGTATGTAGCATGATCTTATGGTACTCTACTAAGATTGTTCAAATTATGACCCCCAGGACAAAAATGGCCCGCCCCAGGGCTTATCAGTTTTTCATAGGAAAATCTTTAAAAATCTTCTTCTCTGAAACTGTAAGGCATAGACCTTTGGTATTTGGTATGTAGGATCATCTAATGGTCCTCTACTATGATTGTTCAAATTATGACCCCCAGGACAAAAATGGCCCTGCCCCAGGGCTTATCAGTTTTTCATAGGAAAATCTTGAAGAAATCATCTTCTCTGAAACTGTAAGGCATAGACCTTTGATATTTGGTATGTAGCATGATCTAATGGTCCTCTACTAAGATTGTTCAAATTATGACCCCTGGGCCAAATATGGCCCCGCCCCGGGGCTTATCAGTTTTTCATAGGAAAATCTTTAAATATATTCTTCTCTAAAATTATAAGGTATAGACCTTTGATATTTGGTATGTAGCATTATTTAATCGTCCTCTACTAAGATTAATCAAAATATGACCCCCGGACCAAAAATGGCCCCGCACAAGGGCTTATCAGTTTTTCATAGAAAAATCTTTAAAAATCTTCTCCTCCAGAACTGTAAGGTCTAGGCCCTTGATATTTAGTATGTAGCATCATCTAATGGTTTTCTACCAAGATTATTCAAATTATCACCCCTGGGTCAAAAATGGCCCCGCCCTGGGGCTTATCAGTTTTTCATATGAAAAGCTTTAAGAATCTTCTTCTCCAAAACTGTAAGGCAGAGACATTTGGTATGTAGCGCTATCTAATAGTTTTCTACCAAGATTGTTCAAATTATGTCCCCTGGGTTGAAAACTTCCCCGCCCAGGGGCATATCAGTTTTTTTATAGGAAAGTTTTTAAAAATCTTCTCTTAAAAATCTTTAAAAGTCTTCTCTGAACTTGTAAGGCATAGACCTTAGATATTTGGTATGTTGCATTATCTAATAGTCCTCTACCAAGATTTTCAAATTATGAACCCCGGATCAAAATTGACCCCGCCCTGGGGCTTAACAGTTTTTCATAGGAAAATCTTTAAGGTCTAGACTCTTTATATTTAGTATGTAGCATCATCTGATGGTTTTCTACCAAGATTTTTCAAATTATGCAATCTGTCATTGAAATCATTAATCTGTTACGAACAGGTGAGCGATTAAGGGCCATCATGGCCCTCTTGTTTATTCCAACACTTCTCCCAGAAGGTGACATGTGTACCTTTGAACACTCTTGTTTTTGGTAATTTTGGCTTGAAACATGGGTATTTGGATTTGCAATCAAAGATGCTGTTGGGGGGGGGGGGTGTATTCCATCACCTTTAGTGATAATTCTAATTTCCAATCCTCAGCATAAGTATGTCACAGTAGCTAATAGCAGTTTTATTATTGCTTTCGAAGAATGCAATATAGCGATCGGTCGTTTTTACGGCAAAGAGTTCACTATTTCTTGTGAACATGCGCAAGAGAAAATAGTTCTCTTCAATTCTAAACTAGTTTTGTTGTAAATTGTTCATTAATTTATTTACTTTTCATGCATTTAATAACACTTCGCTTTGTCAGATAACTTCTAGTCTACACAAGATCAACCTTTTAAAAGCTTGAATTATTGAATATACTCCCAAAAAACGCGAAAGAATATCGGTATGACTAAACACCGGATCCGACCAGATATGAAGTTCATATCCGCAGATATGAGTTGCGCAAGCTTGAAAATCAGCATTTATCATATACGCGTATATGAACCTCATTCCTGGTGTTTAGTTAAACATTGTTTTTGCAACACATTGGCGTTTCTACAGCAGCAATAGCTTGTCTGTAAATTATAAATTTCGTCTCCGCCGATAGCAAAGACTTCCCAACTAGAAAACCTGTTGTGTTTTTCATTGATCAATTACCTCTCCGCCGATAGGGAGGGAGAGGGATTTTTTATATCGACACCGTGTACGTGATAAAACGCTAACCGCATTTCTATACATCCATCTAACCTAGAGATCCAAGTAATCCGTATAGCGTTTATGAATCGCAGTTTCTGTACTTTCGCTTTCATACCAGCAGTACCACAACAATTTCTTTCTATTAGCGTAATTTTACTGATGAAACACGATAGAAATGCCAACTTCTCTTGCAGTGTTAACAGGCTAGTATGCGTATTACTCTCTACAATGGATTTAATTAGTTTCTCCACAAACCGAGATGGAACTTTCCATTCATGCCATTGTCATCGCAAAAATGCGAGACATACATGTAGGCTTCTTCATTTACAAAAAATGCCGATGATATCTTTATCTACCAAAAGTCCGATCATATTTGTCTTGGTTAATGGAATAGTTGAGATTTACTGTGATTTCTGATTTATAATGGGGTTTTATGAAAACTCATTGATGGCGTGTTTACAATTTTAGTAATAGCCAAGAGTTATGCAGTTGCAGACAAAACACACAAGAAAAAGACCATTAAATTATCAGAACTGCATGAAATGCTTTTAATTGAATTGTACTGTCACTTGATAGAGAAAATATGAACATGTTAAATGTTATGTTGATATTTTCTGACCTTTTCCCCATAAGCATTCATTTCACGCTTATTTTTCCCCTCCGGTAAGGCCATGCCCTTTCCCTAAAATCAAAGAAAAAACCCTGGGAGATGTCATAGCAAAGAACATTTGACAACAAATTTGATATGAAATAGCCAGAGATTATATCATTCTTGGCCATCAATATCCTGATCTGATGGAAATTAAGTTATATTTTAAAAAGGTGTAAAACAGTGTCTACTCTGATCATGTATATTTACAGGGGTTAGTCTCCGTTTGGCTATTTTGAATAGACCCAGTAATGATAGAACAATTATAGAATTCATTTGAAAATGATTTATCTGTAATCTTGAGTCTTAATAACAAAATGCTGTCAGTCCAAATTTCAAGAATAAATTGGAATATAAAAGTTGGGATTCATATAAGTTTATGATCAGTGGAATTCATGGTGGAGTTTTGATAGGATAAAACATCATATGGATTATTAGGAATTTACTGTACATTTGATATCATTATGAATCAACCAAGATTTTGGATTAATGTGTGTGTGTTTGCATACATGTATATAAACCCGAACAAAATTTAACTAAAATTTCATACTACATTGTCTAAACAGTAGTTAAAATTCTAGGATTCGTAATTAATAAGGAGGGTAGTGCTTTGAAATACACAACAGCATTTGATATTGCTTTGATATGAATTGAAAGATGACACTGTCACTCAGCATTGCATTTCTGACTTGTTGATGTCAAGGACTGTCTGAGTGTTACTAATAACCACTTTGCTTATGGTTTGACTGTTGCTACAGTCTGTCATATTTTTAGTATTACATTAAACAATTCCAAGACGTCAAAAATGGTGATTAATATGTACAGCAACTTCTTCCCTTACACTTAACATCCTTATCAAAATCGAAAGCAATTATGGCTGTTCAGGCCTTTGATTTCTGATAACAATATTTTATTAGTCACTAAAATGAGAGATGTAGCCAGTGCATGTGCATTCATTAGTACATGTGTAATGGCATAAAGTCTTTGCGAAGAAGAATTATGAAGCTAAATTTAACGGATTTATCGTAAACAATTACTTCTCCTATACCACTTAAACTTCACAGAAATGATTCCTGGATGGTCCTCTATCAAAGTTATATAATAGCTTTGATTGACTGTATGAGTTAAAAATAGATTTTAGTGAACTATTTCTAAATGACATCTGCTCTTAACCCTTTCCCTCATATTGACTCCTTTTGACGCCTCTGCAAAAGTGACCTGTTGAAACCATTGCGATAAATAGAGCATTTGCTCCTATAGGAGCAAATGCTCTATTTATCACAATGGTTTTAAACTACAGAAATCTAAGAATTTCCTTTTCTCTAGTTAATGCTCCTTTTCGGTAGATTTATTCAAAGAGGTTGGATCTAAAAATAGCCTATGAGGTAATGGGTTAAACTGCAGAATAGAATTAGGAATGATACTTATATAATATTTTATCAAAGTGGAATACAGTAGCGTGAACAATTGTTGTAGATGTACATGGTAGATCACTTGGCCTGTTAGACAGGTGAGCGGTACAGGCCATCATGGCAGTCTTTTATTTTTAATACAGGAAGTAAAATAATGGTCATTACATGCAGACCCTTACATGAATATTTGTCAGGTAAAAGCTTCAAGATTATACAACTTCTGAGTCTCAGTTCATTCTTAAGTATCTGATTTGGTAAGATTTTGAGCTCGCACAAAATGTAATAGTTTGAGCTTGCACAAAATCTAACCAATCAGATGCTTGAGAATGAACTCAGACTCTTGAAAAAGAAATTATGACCTCAGGCTTGACTTGGCTCGGCACCTCATGTGTGTTCAAATTGTTTGTGTAACTAGGGTAACACTATAAATGGGCTTCAGAGTGTCAAACTGACCTCACAGAACTCTCAACTGACATCACAGAACTCTCAATGACCTCACAGAACTCTCAACTGACCTCACAGAACTCTCATGTTTACTGCTTAACCCTTAACACCATGAATATTCATGTAAAATATAATGGCATCATGAATATTAATTAGATTTATTTTCAATTATGGCATGTGAACATATTAGATTTATTTTTAATTATGGCATGTAAACATAAGAAAAGTATGCTATGGCAGAAACTGTAGAATCATATCTACAGTAAAACCCCTCTAATGCGACTATGTAATGAATAAACTTGGCTTCATAAGCAGGTGGTTGCTTAATGCAAGACGAAATTTATGCAGAAGGCTCCTTTAGGCCCCTTTTTGCAGGTCGCATTAGAGGGGTTTTACTTTATATTATTCCATAAGCGAACATAGCAGACTCTGATCAGAAGGCTTATGGGTCTACTCTATCAGTTAAGCCATTGAAAAATGTATTTATGGAGTAAAGGGTTAATTTGTTAATTCTGTAATTTTTTAGACATTTTGAATGTTTTATCTTTTTGTGAAAATTTTGTTTGCTTGAAAGTAGAAATAAATATTTTCCTGGAAGACTATACTCAATAAATATTTGCCTGGAAGAATATGCTCAATACATATTTGCTTTGAAGTCAGTATAATGAATTATTATACAGCACAATGTTGTGTAGATCACTGTCACAGCTAGAGATACTTTATGTTGTTTTGTTTCCAGAGTAATATAGTAGAATACAGAGTAAAATAGGATGAACATTCTTGAATGTAATAACATGTGACATATTTATGTCCCTTAGACATTTTAAAGTATGACATTTTAGGTTAACAGATCAGGACTGACTGTATTAAAGTTAACAGATCAGGACTGACTCTGTATTAAAGTTAACAGATCAGGACTGACTCTGTATTAAGGTTAACAGATCAGGACCGACTTTGTATTAAAGTTAACAGGTCAGGACTTGACTCAAGGTCTACAGATAAATATTGACTCTAAGTACAGATCAGGGCTGACTCTAGGTGTACAGATCAGGGCTGACTCTAGGTGTAGTACAGATCAGGGCTGACTCTAGGTGTACAGATCAGGGCTGACTCTAGGTGTACAGATCAGGGCTGACTCTAGGTGTAGTACAGATCAGGGCTGACTCTAGGTGTACAGATCAGGGCTGACTCTAGGTGTACAGATCAGGGCTGACTCTAGGTGTACAGATCAGGGCTGACTCTAGGTGTACAGATCAGGGCCGACTCTAGGTGTACAGGTCAGGGCTGACTCTAGGTGTACAGATCAGGGTTGACTCTTGGTGTACAGATCAGGGCTGACTCTAGGTGTACAGATCAGGGCTGACTCTAGGTGTACAGATCAGGATTGATTCTACAGGTTTACAGGTCAGGACTGGCTTGTTAGGTTTACAGATCAGGACTGAAGCTTTAGGTTGACAGGTCAGGACTAGTTTTAGGTTGACAGATCAGGACTGACTCTTAAGGTTTATAGACCAGTACTGATTTTAAGTTTACAGATCAGGAGTGACTTGGTTTACATATCAGGACTGGTTCTTTTTGTAAACAGGTCAGGGCTGACTGTTTAGGTTAACAGATCTGGACTGATGCTTTAAATTGAAACATCAGGACTGAGGTTTTAGGTTTATAGAGCAGGGCTGAGGCTTCTAGTTTACTGATCAGGAGTGACTTAGTTTTCAGATCAGGACTGACTCTTGGTTTACATATCAGGACGGACTGTTTAGGTTTTACAGATTAGGACTGTGCCTTCAGGTTCATGACTTAATATTGTTTTACAGATCAGGGCTGACATTTGTTTTATGTTTATAAAGCAGGCTGACTGTTTAAGTTTACAGATGGGGACTCCTATTTATGTTTACAGATTATGACTAACTCTTTGTTTGCACATCAGCACTGACATCTGCTTTTTGTACTAGTATCAAAAGCAGTGTGTAAAACTGGTGTAACACTTAAATCTATAAACTCGTAATGAAATTTGTGAACAGTTTGGATCCAGATAAGAAGCTTAGTAACTTCATATCTTATCAGGAACCAAACTGTTCTTATCATGTATTTAAATTTTAAATAGAAATAAAAGAATCATTTTCAGCTCGTTTTGTCGTCGTGCAAAAACTTTAATGTAGCTCATTACTCAAAAAGTATCAGAGGTATCAACATTAAACTTCATAGGTGGGTAGATCTCATTGAGGAGAGGGCCCCTACATAAGAACCATAACTCTTGATTTAAGAATCTGGTCTTATTAGGGGGGTTGTACTGTACCATATTTTCCATAATAAACGCCTCCACTCTAATAAATGCCCCCTATCTAATAAATACCCCCTATCTAATAAACACCCCTATCTGGGGGGAAATTAGCAATCAATAAAACAGCTAAAGCCTAGTATAAGAACCATTTAAGTAGAATCATATTTAGATATTATAGCATTTAACCTTTAGACTGCTATGGGTGGATGGGTGAATACCTATGCAAACAATTTTGATCCAGATGAGAAGCTGAGTAACTTGTTTGACACCTTGATTGCATTTTGGTAGACAAGTTTATTATAGCTTGAATTCTGAAAATGTAGTAGATGAAAAATTCTGTAAAAATAATTTGCTCAGCAGGCTAAAGGTTAAAAGCAAACAGAGCAGGCGTTATCTGCAGGCTCCTATAGGAGTCTACTCTGTTTGCAAAGCCATAGAAAGGCCTATTTATGGAGTAAAGGGTTGAATAAAGAAATAGAGCTTTTTCTAAATACAAATGATAGCTTAATGCAGACTGAAAGCAATACAGAAAGCTCCTCAAGGAGCTTTCTGCATTGCTGTTAGTCTGCATAAAGCAACCAGCTGTGTACAAAATGCAAGAAGCTGCTTTTTAAAAAATGTAACACCCCAGGGAGCATCTATTAATAGAGATAATCCGGTACATTAAATGCATTATCTATTAAAGTGCACTGTGCACCATGTAGTATTAATTATTCATCTGAAAGATTGTTATCCGTTATCGAACCAAGCGCAGAGTGACTGGAATTTCAGAGGAGAGGTCCAAATAAGATGTGTAAATTGAAACATTTTCTAGAATAACTCCTTTATTTCTCCACCACAACCTATGTTGTGACCACTCTTTAGAATCGTCCCTTCGAGATAATTCTAAAGAGTGGTCACAACACAGGGTTTGGTGGAGAAATGATTGTTTTAGTATTTGAGTATGCTCCTGTCTGTACCTGTTGCTCTGGCGTTTGCATACAGGTTGATACAGATGAGACATGTTGTTTACAGGTTGATACAGATGAGACACTGAGTAACTCATCAGGAACCAAGCTGTCGGCAATATGGGCTTTAGCTGGAACAAATTGGAAGTACTTTAACACTTTCAACACTGAATTTTCAAATGGATTAATCCAAAATTCAAACAGTGCGAACTTACCATGAATATTGAGGGAAATTTTAAAGAAAGGTGTGACAAACAGTGTAGACCCTGAATAGAGGGCTCCTGTAGGAGTCCTCTCATCTGAGTCTACACTGTTTGCAAAGGACATTAGGGACTCTTTTCCCATACTGAATGGATTAAAATTTCCCAAGAACAGGCAACAATTTGGTGAAGTGTACTTTGTAAATACAGGAGACCAGCTGAAATGCATTGTGTAGATTTCAAGAGCTTAGCACAAAACTTTTCTAACCACAGTCTGTAATATCTATTTAAACATTTGCTGACTGTCTTCTTTTATGAGGTGAGAACTGAATGCAGTATTGATATGAGGCGAGAACTGAATGAATGCTGTATGGGTGTTGTGAGAACTGAATGCTGTATGGATGTAGTGAGAACTGAATGAATGCTGTATGGGTGTAGTGAGAACTGAATGCTGTATGGATGAGGTGAGAACTGAATACAGTATGGATGAGGTGGGAACTGAATGCTGTATGGGTGTAGTGAGAACTGAATGCAGTATGGATGAGGTGAGAACTGAATGCTGTATGGGTGTAGTGAGAACCGAATGCAGTATGTATGAGGTGAGAACTGAATGCTGTATGGATGTAGTGAGAACTGAATGCAGTATGGATGAGGTGAGAACTGAATGCTGTTTGGATGTAGTGAGAACTGAATGCTGTTGGATGTAGTGAGAACTGAATGCTGTATGGATGTAGTGAGAATTGAATGCTGTATGGGTGTAGTAAGAACTGAATGCTGTATGGATGTAGTGAGAACTGAATGCTGTATGGGTGTAGTGAGAACTGAATGCTGTATGGGTGTAGTGAGAACTGAATGCAATATTGGTGTAGTGAGAACTGAATGCTGTATGGATGTAGGAAGAACTGAATGCTGTATGGATGTAGGAAGAACTGAATGCTGTATGGATATAGCGAGAACTGAATGCTGTATAGATGAGGTGAGAACTGAATGCAGTATGGGTGAGGTGAGATCTGAAAACAGTATGAATGAGGTGAGAACTGAATACAGTATGGATGAGGTGAGAAATGAATGCAGTATGGGTGAGGTGAGATCTGAATGCAGTATGGGTGAGGTGAGAACTGAATGCAGTATGGGTGTAGTGAGAACTGAATGCTGTATGGGTGTAGTGAGAACTGAATGCTGTATGGATGTAGTCAGAACTGAATGCTGTATGGATGTAGTGAGAACTGAATGCAGTATGTGTGAAGTGAGAACTGAATGCTGTATGAATGTAGTGAGAACAGAATGCTGTATGGGTGTAGAAAGAACTGAATGCTGTATGGATGTAGTGAGGACTGAATAGGGTTGACTATTGAGGCTATGGTCAACAATTCCTGGGTCCATGTGCTATTATAACAATCTAATTAATATTAATGAAGTTATTATTACTTACATGAATAGTCATGGAGTAAAGGGGAGTTAATTGTTGCGTCTGTGCATAGTATGGATGAGGTGAGAACTGAATGCAGTATGGATATGGGCGAGCACTGAATGAATGCTGTATGGATGTAGTAAGAAATGAATGCTGTATGGATGTAGTGAGAACTGAATGCTGTATGGGTGTAGAGAGAACTGAATGCTGTATGGATGAGGTGAGAACTGAATGCAGTATGGATGAGGTGAGAACTGAATGCAGTATGGATGAGGTGAGAACTGAATGCAGTATGGATGAGGTGAGAACTGAATGCTGTATGGATGAGGTGAGAACTGAATGCTGTATGGATGTAGTGAGAACTGAATGCAGTATGGATGAGGTGAGAACTGAATGCTGTATGGATGTAGTGAGAACTGAATGCTGTATTGGTGTAGTGAGAACTGAATGCTGTATGGATGTAGTGAGAACTGAGGTGAGAACTGTATGCATGTAGCGAGAACTGAATGCTGTATGGATGTAGTAAGAACTGAATAGGAGTGACTATTGAGGCCAAAATGACTATCATGATCGCCTTTAGGTGACCGTGGCATTAACTTTTACCCTTGTCCGTACGTCCATCCGTACGTCTGAAATTTTTACCCAGGATTTCTTGGCTTGTGTAAGCTAGAATAATTTGATATTTGGTCTGAAGCATAATCATAGTGAGTTGTACTGTGTCTCCCCTTTTCAGGTCTGTCATTCATCTTCTTTATGTTTGCAGGCACTTTGATTGAATTTTGGTGATTGTTTAATGACAAAAAGTTTCATCAAAGATTTCTTGGCTTGAGTAAGCTGCAATGATTTGATATTTGGTTTGAAGCATAATGATAGTGAGTTGTACCATGTCACTAATGATAGTGAGTTGTACCGTGTCACTAATGATAGTGAGTTGTACCGTGTCTATCCTTTTCAGGTCTATCTTTCATCTACTTCCTGTCGGCAATCCATCTTGCGCCGTAATTATCTCCAAATAATTTCTGACACATTTTTCTCTGGAACCACACGGGCCAGATTCCTGATATTTGGCACAAATGATATAAACAAACATGTTTTCATATCTTTGCAACCAGGGTAGACTCAAATTAGAGACAAACGTTTTCTTTTCATATGATTGATAAGATCTGAAGTGTTACCACTGTACTTAAGAAAACTATCAGAACTATCGATTGCTGAATTATATTAACTATTGGCGAAAGTTCTCATTTTCAGAATTACTATCGACGTATTACTACTGGAAGCTCAATTATGGCATATCTCGATAGGTCCTATTGTTACACCTCTAGAACTGAATGATCTGTGAAGAGTTTAACCCTTTGCCTCATGAATATTTAGTTAGACATAATGACTGCATAAATATTGAGAAGCTCAAGTGTTTTAATGGCATTAGGAACAGCATAGTATTTTACCCTGGCAGACACTGTAGAATTCTACCTAGTTTATATGTATGTATACGCCCTGGCAGAAACTAGAATTCTACCTAGTTTATATGTATGTATACGCCCTGGCAGAAACTAGAATTCTACCTAGTTTATATGTATGTATACGCCCTGGCAGACACTGTAGAATTCTACCTAGTTTATATGTATGTATACGCCCTGGCAGAAACTAGAATTCTACCTAGTTTATATGTATGTATACGCCCTGGCAGAAACTGTAGAATTCTACCTAGTTTATATGTATGTATACGCCCTGGCAGAAACTAGAATTCTACCTAGTTTATATGTATGTATACGCCCTGGCAGAAACTAGAATTCTACCTAGTTTATATGTATGTATACGCCCTGGCAGACACTGTAGAATTCTACCTAGTTTATATGTATGTATACGCCCTGGCAGACACTGTAGAATTCTACCTAGTTTATAATATATGTATGTATACGCCCTGGCAGAAACTGTAGAATTCTACCTAGTTTATATGTATGTATACGCCTACAGAGCAGATCCTGATTAGGTGGCTCCTAATGAAACCATCTGATCCGGTTCTGCTCTGTTTGCCAAGTTCTTAAAAGGTGTTTCTACGAGGTAAATGTTTATCTCTTCCCTTCATACAAATGCTTTTCATGCAAAATACTTTAAGTATACAAAAGAGCTATACAGTGCTGAAGTTGTAGTTACAATATTACATAGTCTGAGGCTCAGTTTTGACAGCTTGTAGATCAGATCTATATGATTCCATGAGCAAACAGAAACAGAGCTGGTTGGAGAAAATAAAGGAGCTGATTGCTTATGATAAAATATAGATATGTTCAATGGTTTCTGCCATGGCTAAAAACTCCTGTGTCCATGTGCTATTAGAACAATTGATCTAATTGATATTCAATGTATTATAAACATTGACTGAATTAATGTATAAACATTGACTGAATTAATGTTCATGATGTCGTTATTTCTTTCATGAATATTCATGGCGTAAAGGGTTAAACTTATCCCGCTACTCCATACATGTATCTACGCCTTTCTACACCTTTGTAAACAGAGTAGATGCAGATCAGACAGCTCCTACACACCTCTCCTCAAGTCAGGTGACCAAACCAGGTCACCTGACCAGCACTAGTCGAACAGTCAGTGCCGACGAAGGAAGTGTGATACTTCCGAAAATTACACAGGTAAAAATTTCACCGCTCTGAGTAATGGAAATCAAATACAATGAATCATCCAGAGCATGGAAACAACCTTTTTAGTTGTAGGATAATTTAGTTACCATGGTTACAGCTGTCGTGAATGATTCTTCATTTGTCTTATTTCTCTTCTTTAGGAGGCGAATGACAAGAACTGGGTCAAAATCAAGATCACGGTCCAGATCGATGACACCTAATGGCAGCAAGCAGCGACGGCGATCTAATTCGGTGTCATCATCAACCAGCAGTGAGAATGCCTCCAGCAGAAGCCATCGCAGCATATCTAGCACACCTAAGAACAGTAGATGACAACGTCATGGCATTAGATCATGAAATGCGACACAGTGCAGTGCTGAATTTTTAAGTGACTTTCCTTAACTCTTTCCCAATAAATATTCATGTATATAATAATGACATGAATATTTATTAGCTTTTTTTATGCCCCCACATACTGGAGGCATATAGGGTTGCCCTTGTGCGTATGTCGGTACGTACGTCCTTACGCACATCTAGAATAATTTGTCCGAACTTCTTCTTGGAAAGTATTTGTCGAATCCACACCAAACTTTACACACACGTTTGTGGCCATTATATCTTGGTCCAGTTTGATAGCCATGTAAATTGCTTCAGTCGTTTAGGAGTTGCGGCACTTTATTTGCGAAAATGACTTTAAAAATGGCCCTTACTTTCTGTGACAAAAAGTCTGAAGGGGGCATCAGTGTCCTATGAACACATTCTAGTTTAATAATGATATATTAACACAAGAGTTTTTGGCCATAATGCAAACTGTGGATTCAGACCTATATTGTAGCATAAGCATACCCTAATCAGATGGCTGATCTGGATCTACTCAGTTTGCAAAGGCATGAAAAGTGTCTCAGTCACGTAAAGGGTTAAATAGATGGCTTCTTGTTTAACCCCTTCCCTGTTCAGTATTCATGTAAGAGATAATGAATATTTATTAGCTGACGTTTTATATTGTAAACTTGTCAACGATGTTTCTTTTGCTTTGACAAAAACTGTACAATCTTTGTAATGTCAAAAGCATCAGAGTAGATCCTGATAAGATGGCCCCTATAGGAAGGAAAGGGTTAATAGATCTAGATAAGATATAAAACTATTTGTTATACATATAGTAGGACCCTGCTCTATTAACCCATTCCCTCATATTGACGACTTTTGACGACTCTGTAAAAGTCATTTTGTGAAACCATTGTGATATATAGAGCATTTGCTCTTACAGGAGCAAATGCTCTATTTATCACAATGGTTTCAAACTACAAAATTCTAAAATTTTACTTTTCTCTAGTTAATGCTCGTTTTCGGTAGATTTATTCAAAGAGGTATCTAAAAATAGCCTATGAGGTAATGGGTTAACCATACACATTTGGACACCCAGTCTTCCTTTTCCACTGGTTTGTTAACCCTTCCCTTCATATAAAAGCCTTTTCACGCATTTGCAAACAGAGTAGACCCAGGTCTGCTCTGTTTGCTTTTGACATGATATAGATTATAGATCTGATTTTAAAGCTTTTGTCAAAGCAAAAAGAATCCTTACAAAGTTTACGTTATAAAACTCAGCTAATGAATAATCATGATGTCATTATTTCTTACATAGCTATAGAACAGGGAAAGGGTTATGCTTGATAATGCTGTTGTGCACCATTTTGATAACTTAAGGTTAGACATACTTACTATCAAAAATTGTACACCCTGATAAAACTGCTACATTGCGTACTTCAGGAGGAGTTTGAGGGCGGTCTACACTCTTTGCCTAAGTTTGTCTGTCTAAATACTTATACTTGATTTAATAGCTGTGAGAATGTTTTTAACGGATCGACACAGTTAACCCTTTCCCTGATAGAGTCGCCTTAACCAGATCAAGCAGCTCCTGTAGGACCCCTCTGATCAGGGTCTGCTCTGTTTGCTTATGAAATAATATAAATCTGATTCAACAGTTTCTGCCATGGCCAAAACTTCCTGTGTCCATATGCCAGACAAGTTATTATCCCCCACCGCATAGCGGAGGGGGGTTATAGGAATGGCCTTCGTCTGTCTGTCCGTCCGTCCGTCCGTCTGTCCGTAACAATTTCGTGTCCGCTCCATATCTCCTATACCCCTTGAAGGATTTTCAAGAAACTTGCCTCAAATGTTAACCAAGTTGAGACGATGTGCAGAACATATGTGGCAGATATGTCGGCTCAAGGTCAAGGTCACATTTGAAGGTCAAGGGTTTTAACCTTCAATTTCCCATTGCATTTTTGTGTCCGCTCCATATCTTCTAAACCCTTTGAAGGATTTTCATAAAACTTGAGTCAAATGTTAACCAAATTAAGACGATGTGCAGAACACATGTGGCAGTCATGTCGGCTCAAGTTCAAGGTCACATTTGAAGGTCAAGTGTTTAAACCTTCAGTTGCCATTACAGTTTCGTGTCCGCTCCATATCTTCTAAACCCTTTGAAGGATTTTCATAAAACTTGAGTCAAATATTAAATGAATTGAGACGATGTGCAGAACCCATGCGGCAGTCATGTTGGCTCAAGGTCAAGGTCACGTTTGAAGGTCAAGTGTTCTAACCTTTAATTTCCGTTACATTTTCGTGTCCGCTCCATATCTTCTAAACCCTTTGAAGGATTTTCATAAAACTTGAGTCAAATGTTAACCAAATTAAGACGATGTGCAGAACACATGTGGCAGTCATGTCGGCTCAAGTTCAAGGTCACATTTGAAGGTCAAGTGTTTAAACCTTCAGTTGCCATTACAGTTTCGTGTCCGCTCCATATCTTCTAAACCCTTTGAAGGATTTTCATAAAACTTGAGTCAAATATTAAATGAATTGAGACGATGTGCAGAACCCATGCGGCAGTCATGTTGGCTCAAGGTCAAGGTCACGTTTGAAGGTCAAGTGTTCTAACCTTTAATTTCCGTTACATTTTCATGTCCGCTCCATATCTTCTAAACCCTTTGAAGGATTTTCATAAAACTTGAGTCAAATGTTAACCAAATTAAGACGATGTGCAGAACACATGTGGCAGTCATGTCAGCTCAAGTTCAAGGTCACATTTGAAGGTGAAGTGTTTAAACCTTCAGTTGCCATTACAGTTTCGTGTCCGCTCCATATCTTCTAAACCCTTTGAAGGATTTTCATAAACCTTGAGTCAAATATTAAATGAATTGAGACGATGTGCAGAACCCATGCGGCAGTCATGTTGGCTCAAGGTCAAGGTCACGTTTGAAGGTCAAGTGTTCTAACCTTTAATTTCCGTTACATTTTCGTGTCCGCTGCATATCTTCTAAAGCCTTTGAAGGATTTTCATAAAAGTTTAGTTAAATGTTAGCTAAATTGAGACGATGTGCAGAACACATGTGCCAGTCATGTCGGCTCAAGGTCAAGGTCACATTTGAAGATGAAGTGTTCTTACCTTCAATTTCCATTATAGTTTCGTTATCTCCTATACCCCTTGAAGGATTTTCAAGAAACTTGCCTCAATTGTTAACCACGTTGAGACAATGTGCAGAACATATGTGGCAGTCATGTCGGCTCAAGGTCAAGGTCACATTTGAAGGCCAAGTGATTTAATCTTCAATTTCCATTACATTTCGTGTCCGCTCCATATCTTCTAAACCATTTGAAGGATTTTCATAAAACTTGAGTCAAATATTAACCGAATTGAGATGATGTGCAGAACACATGTGGCAGTCATGTCGGCTCAAGGTCAAGGTCACATTTGAAAGTTGTGTTCTTACCTTCAGTTTCCATTATATTTGTTTCCGCGTCCTATTTTCTTAACAACTGGAAGGTATCACCTTAAGGTCAATGTCTTAATTTAGGTGGCGGCGGTGGGGGATATAGCTGTCCTTTGGACTGCCTTGTTCTAATTTATATTCCTGAAGTTATGAATTCTTGGACGAATATTCATGAGGTAAAGGGTTAAGCGCAGTATAAGTGCATTTGTTTGTAAGCAAATCTTTACACCTTAAATATGCCTTGCTGCACCTTTGCAAACAGAATAGATTCTATTTGCTACTGCAATTTGATAGATCTGTTTCTTTAGTTTCTAAAATGGCTATAATGTTTCATCTTCCATATTCCATTATAACTATTTTGGCCATGAATATTTAGTAGGTATTGACATTTTAATAAATATAGAACAGGGAAAGGGTTAGCATTATTTCTGAAGAGAAATAGAAAAATTAACTTTGAGAATTGTAGCAGACATAAGTTTTTAGCTCACCAGAGCACAAAGTGCTCAGGGTGAGCTTTTGTGATCGCCAGATGTCCGTCGTCCGTCGGCGTGCGTCGTCGGGTGTCAACAATTTGAACCTTTAAAAATCTTCTCCTCTGAATCTACAGGGTTCTCAGCTTTCATCTTTGGTACATAGCATCACCTATAGGTCCTCTACAAAAGTTATATAAATTATGCCCCTGGGGTCAAAATTGGCCCTGCCCCAGGGGTGGGAAGTTTTCAATAGAAACATATAGTAAAACTTTGAAAATCTTCTCCTCTGAAACCAGAAGGTTATTAGCTTTCATATTTGGCACATAGCATCATGTTCAGGTCCTCTACAAAAGTTATATAAATTATGTCCCTGGGGTCAAAATTGGCCCCGCCCCAGGGGTGGGCAGTTTTCAATAGAAACAAATAATGAAATCTTTGAAAATCTTCTCCTCTGAAACTGAAAGGCTCTCATCTTTCATATTTGGCACAGAGCAGCATTATCAGGTCCTCTACAAAAGTTATATAAATTAAGGCCCTGGGGTCAAAATTGGCCCCGCCCCAGGGGTGGGCAGTTTCTAATAGAAATATATAGTGAAAACTTTGAAAATCTTCTCCTCTGAAACTAGAAGGTTCTCAGCTTTCATATTTGAAACATAGCATCATGTTCAGGTCCTCTACAAAAGTTATATAAATTATGGCCCCGGTGTTAAAATTAGCCCCGCCCCAGGGGTGGGCAGTTTTCAATGGAAACAAATAGTGAAATCTTTGAAAATCTTCTCCTCTGAAACTGGAGGGCGCTTAGCTTTCATATTTGGCACAGATCATCATGTTCAGGTCCTCTACAAAAGTTATATAAATTATGGCCCCTGGGGTCAAAATTGGGGCCGCCCCAGGGGTGGGAAGTTTTCAATAGAAACATATAGTAAACCTTTGAAAATCTTCTCCTTTGAAATCAGAAGTTTCTCAGCTTTCATATTTGGCACATAGCATCATGTTCAGGTCCTCTACAAAAGTTATATAAATTATGCCCCTGGGGTCAAAATTGGCCCCGCCCCAGGGATGGGCAGTTTTCAATAGAAACAAATAGTGAAATCTTTGAAAATCTTCTCCTCTGAAACTGGAAGTCGCTCAGCTTTCATATTTGGCACAGAGCATCATGTTCAGGTCCTCTACAAAAGTTATATTAATTATTGCCCTGGGGTCAAAATTGTCCCCGCCCCAGGGGTGGGCAGTTTTCAATGGAAACAAATAGTGAAAACTTTGAAAATCTTCTTCTCTGAATCTTGAAAGTTCTCAGCTTTTATATTTGGCACATAGCATCATGTATAGGTCCTCTACAAAAGTTATATGAATTATGGCCCTGAGGTCAAAATTGGCCCCGCCCCAGGGGTAGGTAGTTTTCAGCAGAAACATATAGAGAAAACTTTGAAAATCTTCTCCTCTGAAACTGAAAGGTTCTCAGCTTTAATATTTGGCTCATAGCATCATGTTCAAGTCCTCTACAAAAGTTACATAAATTACGCCCCTGGGGTCAAAATTGGCCTGCCCCAGGGCCGGCTAGTTTTCTATAGAAACATATAGTGAAAACTTTGAAAATCTTCTCCTCTGATTGTCTGGTGAGCGCTTCAGGGCCATTCTGGCCCTCTTGTTTTTCCAATTGATACTTTTGTTGCATATTAAAGCAGTTAATTAGAGAAAGCATGCAAGACTGAAAAACAATAACTTTTCTTTCAGCCACAGTTTTATATATAGTAAAACCCATGGAAACTGGAATTTTAGTAAATAAGAATTTAGATCTTTCTTAATGCAGAAAAAAGTCATTTTGACAAAGATATGATTCTACAGTTTTTGCCATGGCCAAAACTTCCAGTGTCCATGTGCTATTTAAACAATTAATCTAATAAATATTTATGATGCCACTATTTCTTACATATTTAACATTGAGTAAATGTTTAAATACAAGGGATTTGGTGTGTTATTAACTCTACGTGCTAAGTAATTACCGTATGTTGTCTGCAGTTCAATTGTCGTCTGCAGTTCAATTGTCGTCTATTACAGTTTTAAGACTTAATTTTCTTTCAGAATTTTGGATTACCGAAAAGCCTGTGTGACAAACAGCTTGGATCTCAGATCAGATCAGTTTGTGGAGCCTGATCAGAATCCAAACTGTTTGCATAGGTGACAGGAGAATCAACAAGAGTTAATTCTTTGCATCTGCAAACATAGTTGTCTACTACCCTTCACAAAATAATATTTCACTTATACTTTTTATTAGCTCACCAGAGCACTTTTGTGCTCAGGGTGAGCTTTTGTGATCATCTGATGTCCGTCGTCCGCCGTGCGGTATCCGTTGTCTGTCGTCAACAATTTAAACCTTTTTAAAATCTTCTCTCAATCTACAGGGTTCTCAGCTTTCATATTTGGCACATAGCATCATCTATAGGTCCTCTACAAAAGTTATATAAATTATGCCCCTGGGGTCAAAATTGGCCCTGCCCTAGGGATGGCCAGTTTTCCATAGAAACATATAGTGAAAACTTTGAAAATCTTCTCCTGAAACTGGAAGGATCTAAGCTTTCGTATTTGGCACATAGCATCATGTGCAGGTCTTGTTCAAAAGTTATATAAATTATGTCCCTGGGGTCAAAATTGGCCCCGCCCCAGGGGTGGGCAGTTCTCGATAGAAATGTATAGTGAAAACTTTGAAAATCTTCTTCAATGAATCTACAGGGTTCTCAGCTTTCATATTTTACACATAGCATAATGTTCAGGTCCTCTACAAAAGTTATGTAAATTATGTCCCTGGGGTCAAAATTGGCCCCGCCCCAGGGGTGCCTTGTTTTCTATAGAAGCATATAGTAAAACTTTGAAAATCTTCTCCTCTGAAACTAGAAGGTTCTCAACTTTCATATTTGGCACATAGCATCATGTTGAGATCTTCTACAAAAGTTATATAAATTATGCCCCTGGGGTCAAAATTGAACCCGCCCCAGGGGTAGCCAGTTTTTGATAGAAACATATAGTGAAAACTTTGAAAATCTTCTTCTCTGATTGTCTGATGAGCGATGCCATTTAGAAATACTGAGAGAGTGTCTGACTGTTTTTTATACGCCCGAAGGGTCGTATTATGTTATGGTCTCCATCGTCTGGCCGTCTGGCTGGGTGTCCGTCTGTCTGTCTGTCCGTCCGTCCGTCCGTCCGTTAGCAAATTCGTGTCCTGGCTATAACTTACTCATTTTTTCTCCGATTTTCAAAATTCTTTCACACAAATGTTCAGTATCACTTGAAGGTGTGTCGCGTACAAAACCCAATTGTGAACTTTCAAGGTCAAGGTCACAAATAGGGCGTTAGCAATTTTCGTGTCCTTGCTAAAACTTACTCATCTTTTCACCAATTTTCAAAATTCTTTCACACGTATGTTCAGTATCACTTGAAGGTGTGTCGCGTACAAAACCCAATGGTGAACTTTCAAGGTCAAGGTCACAAATAGGGCGTTAGCAATTCTGTCCGTCCGTCCGTTAGCAAATTCGTGTCCTGGCTATAACTTACTCATTTTTTCTCCGATTTTCAAAATTCTTTCACACAAATGTTCAGTATCACTTGAAGGTGTGTCGCGTACAAAACCCAATTTTGAACTTTCAAGGTCAAGGTCACAAATAGGGCGTTAGCAATTTTCGTGTCCTTGGTAAAACTTACTCATCTTTTCACCAATTTTCAAAATTCTTTCACACATATGTTCAGTATCACTTGAAGGTGTGTCGCGTACAAAACCCAATGGTGAACTTTCAAGGTCAAGGTCACAAATAGGGCGTTAGCAATTCTGTCCGTTGGCCGTCTGGCTGGGTGTCCGTCTGTCTGTCTGTCCGCACTCACCAAAGGGTAGTTGTGTGACTTTTTCTAACTAGTCGCACAAGTAAAATCATTAACCTGGCCATCTCTTGTGACATTAACCTGGCCATTTCTTGTGACATTAACCTGGCCAGTTGTGGGACATAGGGTTAGGGTAAGGGTTAGCTTCCAGATCATTCTATTCCAAAGTTAGAGCCAAAAATAGTTTTACTTGTGGGACTAGTCACACAAGAAAAGATCAAAGGAAAAAGTCACACAACTACCCATTTGTTAGTACGTCCGTCCGTCCGTCCGTCCGTTAGCAAATTCGTGTCCTGGCTATAACTTACTCATTTTTTCTCCGATTTTCAAAATTCTTTCACACAAATGTTCAGTATCACTTGAAGGTGTGTCGCGTACAAAACCCAATTGTGAACTTTCAAGGTCAAGGTCACAAATAGGGCGTTAGCAATTTTCGTGTCCTTGCTAAAACTTACTCATCTTTTCACCAATTTTCAAAATTCTTTCACACGTATGTTCAGTATCACTTGAAGGTGTGTCGCGTACAAAACCCAATGGTGAACTTTCAAGGTCAAGGTCACAAATAGGGCGTTAGCAATTCTGTCCGTCCGTCCGTTAGCAAATTCGTGTCCTGGCTATAACTTACTCATTTTTTCTCCGATTTTCAAAATTCTTTCACACATATGTTCAGTATCACTTGAAGGTGTGTCGCGTACAAAACCCAATTGTGAACTTTCAAGGTCAAGGTCACAAATAGGGCTTCAGTATCACTTGAAGGTGTGTTGCATACAAAACCCAATTGTGAACTTTCAAGGTCAAGGTCACAAATAGAGCGTTAGCAAATTTTGTGTCCGACAAATAAAAGATTACTATTACAATAAGCAGTTTTACTCTCCTTGCTTGTCCGTCTGTCTGTCTGTCCGTCTGTCTGTCCGTCCGTCTGTCTGTCCGCACTCACCAAAGGGTAGTTGTGTGACTTTTTCTAACTAGTCCCACAAGTAAAATCATTAACCTGGCCATCTCTTGTGACATTAACCTGGCCATTTCTTGTGACATTAACCTGGCCAGTTGTGGGACATAGGGTTAGGGTTAGGGTTAGCTTCCAGATCATTCTTTTCCAAAGTTAGAGCCAAAAATAGTTTTTCTTGTGGGACTAGTCACACAAGAAAAGATCAAAGGAAAAAGTCACACAACTACCCATTTGTTAGTACGTCCGTCCGTCCGTCCGTTAGCAAATTCGTGTCCTGGCTATAACTTACTCATTTTTTCTCCGATTTTCAAAATTCTTTCACACAAATGTTCAGTATCACTTGAAGGTGTGTCGCGTACAAAACCCAATTGTGAACTTTCAAGGTCAAGGTCACAAATAGGGCGTTAGCAATTTTCGTGTCCTTGCTAAAACTTACTCATCTTTTCACCAATTTTCAAAATTCTTTCACACGTATGTTCAGTATCACTTGAAGGTGTGTCGCGTACAAAACCCAATGGTGAACTTTCAAGGTCAAGGTCACAAATAGGGCGTTAGCAATTCTGTCCGTCCGTCCGTTAGCAAATTCGTGTCCTGGCTATAACTTACTCATTTTTTCTCCGATTTTCAAAATTCTTTCACACAAATGTTCAGTATCACTTGAAGGTGTGTCGCGTACAAAACCCAATTGTGAACTTTCAAGGTCAAGGTCACAAATAGGGCGTTAGCAATTTTCGTGTCCTTGGTAAAACTTACTCATCTTTTCACCAATTTTCAAAATTCTTTCACACATATGTTCAGTATCACTTGAAGGTGTGTCGCGTACAAAACCCAATGGTGAACTTTCAAGGTCAAGGTCACAAATAGGGCGTTAGCAATTCTGTCCGTCCGTTAGCAAATTCGTGTCCTGGCTATAACTTACTCATTTTTTCTCCGATTTTCAAAATTCTTTCACACATATGTTCAGTATCACTTGAAGGTGTGTCGCGTACAAAACCCAATTGTGAACTTTCAAGGTCAAGGTCACAAATAGGGCTTCAGTATCACTTGAAGGTGTGTTGCATACAAAACCCAATTGTGAACTTTCAAGGTCAAGGTCACAAATAGAGCGTTAGCAAATTTTGTGTCCGACAAATAAAAGATTACTATTACAATAAGCAGTTTTACTCTCCTTGCTATTGCCTTAGCCCTAATAGAGTCCTCATATGCGCAACTTCTGAAGGTTCACACATTGTGTAAATAGAACAGCCTTCGGGCGTATAATGCCCCGTCTCGCGGTGCTCTTGTTTTATCCTGATGAGACATAGATTTACTCAACTTGTCATGTGGATCCAAACTGTTTGCAGACCTAATCACAAGGCTAAGCAAGCCAGGGGCTAAGATTAACACTTTAGCTATTTGACCCATTCCCTGTTCAATATTCATGTAAGAAATTACAAACGAGGTATTACGCAAGCGTTAAATGTCTGTGTAAAACATGTTTAAGCAGGATAGAAGTAAAACAGAGAGCAATATTATTTAGAAATTGTACAAATGATTGCAGAATGAGGAAAATGCTGTAGTTAGATATATTTGAAACTTTTAAAGAAAGGAATGTGAACATTTGGAAACCCAGAAATACATACATGTAGTTCTCATTTATGTTTCAGGCACTGATAAGACATTATTACAGTCAATTTGAAAGGCGTATTGAGTTAAAGCATGCTTTAAAACGTCATTCAAAGTGAATAGCTGCAATTAAATGATCTTTTCGCATTCTGATGCAAACTTTCCTGTTGATATGCATTTTTTATAAGAAAAAACAAGGCCATACCAAGTTCTGGCCAATTACAATTATCTACTGAAAGTGTTATCATGAAAGGTGTAGGTGAACTGATTTCTGAAATAAGCAAGATAACAGTTTTACTGTTCCTCTAAACATGTATGAGTTTTGTTCCAGCTGCTATTTCTTTAGTAGCCTTTGCAAACAGTTTGATTCCAGATGAGATGCCGAGTAACTTGGAACCTTATCAGGGTTCAAATTGTCTGTCAATCTGACATTAATTTGTTTTGAAAAGATATGGCAGAAAAACGTAGTTTTAGAATTGCAGCAGACAACAATATGTGCAGATATCAATTGCTCAGAGTGTAGAAGGTATTCAGAGTACATTACACTGGACAGCAAATGACCTGCACATGACCTGCAGCATGTTAACAGCACATCAAACATCAAAGAGTTCTTGGGCATTAGTGAGCATGTTGAAAAATAGTGCAGCTGTTTTGTTCTGGAGTGTAAATCTAATATCTAGTCTCACAGTAAATCATGGTCATTTTGAATTATTTTAAAAGGGTAGGCTGCATTTGGCAGCCCAATGACTGAATGACATATTTATAATGGCATGTTAGCAAGATAAGTTTTGGCCTTCTAGCAAACAGAGCAGACCCTGATCAGATGGCTCCTATAAAAGCCATCTGATTGTGGTCTGCTTTGTTTGCAAAGGCATGAAAAGGCATTTATATGAGGGAAAGGGTTGATAGAGATTCCTTTTCACACTTTTGCAAACAGAGTAGAACAGCTCAGACTGCTCTTCCAGGAGCCCTCTGATTAGATTCTGCTCTGCTTGTTTATGGAATCATATAGATCTGATTCTACATTTTTTTCTGCTAATGGTAAACAATTTCTGTGTTCATATGCCATAACAAAATCCATCTAATTTATATACATTAAGTGTTTATTTATTGAAAAACGTCTCTATAATATCTATATAGAAATCTTATTGTTGGTGTTACTCCTTTACTCCATGGATATTCATATAGAATAGATAATGACATCACCAATATTAACCCTTCTCTTCATGTAAATGCCTTATCACCCATTTACAGAGTAGACCCTGATCATACAGCTCATATAGAAGCTGTCTGATCAGGGTCTGCTCTGTTTGCTTTTAGAATTATAATAGATATGACTTCGGTTTCTACCAATACCAAATATATATATACAATATATATACCCCTGGGTATACATGTATACAATACCTGTATATATATGCCATTATAAGAATGCATCTAATTAATATTCATGACTTCGTTATATCTTACATGAATAATGAACAGAGAAAGGGTTAATTAGCTGACGCTGAGAAAAGTCATATGAACAGAAGACTGTTTGGCAAGGGCAGTCACTGTAGAACCAGATCTATAGTATTACATAAACAGGGCGGACCCTGCACAGCCCATTCCTACAGGAGCTGTCGGACGTTAGTCTACCCTGTTTGCAAAGTCATTCAAAGATGTATATATGGTGTAAAGGGTTATATTATATAGTTATCCATTTTCTTGAGTGCCGAATATTCTCTGATCTGATTATGTTGACTGGTAGTTTAGAAGTCTTTACATGCTAATGTATTGTCTTCTGCAAGATTTGTCGTCTGCTACAAATTCTTAAAGTTGATTTTATCTTTTGAGTTTCAACAACCATGATCAGAGTGAAATAGTGCTGATCCTGATGAGATGCTGTGTTTTTGGCAGGCAGATCTTGATCCAGACTATTTGCATACAGGTTATCTGAAATACATAACTAACATGAAAAGAGTAGTTTGGTTACAAATATTGATTAGTTGTTGAATTATGTTTTTCATGTGTTGATTATTTGTGTAAATTTATATGCAAAGGAATATGTAGTTAACACTTTACTCCATGAATATTCATATAAGAATAATGATGCCATGTTTTTTTATTAGCTGAATTTTTAAAGTGAAACATGAACTCAAGAAATTTCAGTCCTGTCAGAAACTATAGAATCAGATCTACATCATTCCATAAGTAAACAGACTCTGATCAGACAGCTCCTATGGGAGCCTTCTGATCTTTGTTGATTCTGTTTGCAAAGGCTTTAAAAGGCATATTTATGGAGTAAAGGGTTAATTGAAGTTACTTTTTTGAATGTTTAGCAAAATGTTTACAGTTGTAGAAACATATTTATAGTATTTACCCTAAATACACTCAAATTCTACAAATTAGTGAAGCTGTATGCAAGTCAAATTGGCATTAATTTGATTTCTAAAACTTTTATGTCATAGTGACACCTTTAGGCACCTTCGCAAACACAGAGTAGACCCTCTTCAGACAGCTTCCTGTAGAAACCATCCGACCAGGGTCGGCTCTGTTTGCTTATAAAGTAACATAATTACATGTATATCTATTCTTTTTGTTTGTGTGTCTATGAAACTAATGGAGAAGCAGTTAGTGTAGACTGAGATCAAATTACTCTGTGTCTATACACTGTGCTGAAGTTTACCTGGCCCAGTGTAGACTGTGTCTATACACTGTGCTGAAGTTTACCTGACCAAATGTTTGGTAATTACAGATGGTGTGAGAATTTACTTGATAGGGATGCATTTGCAAACGGAGTATATCCAGATGAGACAGCTGCTGTTGGAGCTTTTTGATCTGGTCTCCTTTGTTTGCATATTTGTTACAGATTGGATTCTCTGCTATATACTGTGGCATTAATTGTCCTTTTTTTGTTTTGTCTTGTTTTCTATATATATACAAGATTTGAATTAATACATGTACATGAAAATTGAAATTCATATCGGGAAGGATCTTGCATAAATATTCATCAAGAGGTGAAACATTTTGGATTCTTTGTTTTTAGCTCACCAGAGCACAAAGTGCTCAAGGTGAGCTTTTGTGATACCCCTGTGTCCGGCGTCCGTCGTCCGTCTGTCCGTCTGTCCGTCTGTCCGTCTGTCTGTCCGTCAACAATTTCAAATGACTTCTTCTCTGAAACCGACTACCCAATTGTAACCAAACTTGGTCAGATACATACTGTGGGTGGGTGCTTCAAAAGTTGTTTAAAGATAGTGGGCGGGGCCATCGGTCTTGTTGCCATGGCAACCGGACACAATATCTAGAAAAATCTTCTTCTCCAGAATGACTTGTTGGATTTGAATATAGTTTTCACCAAAATGTTTCTCAGATGATAGACTTTAAAAGTTGTTAAAAGAATTTTGATCGGGCAAAAAACATGGCCGCCAGAGGGCTTGGTCAATATTTCCGTATATGGTAATATGGAATTTTCATAGGAAAATCTTTAAAAATCTTCTTCTCTGAAACTGTAAAGCCTAGACCTTTGATATTTGGTATGTAGCATGATCTTATGGTCCTATACAAAGATTGTTCAAATTATGACCCCTGGGCCAAAAATGGCCCCGCCCAAGGGCTTATCAGTTTTTCGTAGGAAAATCTTTAAAAATCTTCTTCTCTGAAACTGTAAGGCTTAAAGCTTTGATATTAGGTATGTAGCATGATCTTATGGTCCTGTACAAATATTGTTCAAATTATGACCCGCGGGATAAAAATGGCCCTGCCCAAGGGCTTATCAGTTTTTCATAGGAAAATCTTTAAAAATCTTCTTCTCTCAAACTGTAAGGCCTAGACCTTTGATATTTGGTATGTAGCATGATCTTATGGTCCTCTACAAATATTGTTCAAATTATGACCCCTGGGCCAAAAATGGCCCCGCCCAAGGGCTTATCAGTTTTTCATCGGAAAATCTTTACAAATCTTCTTCTCTGAAACTGTAAGGCCTAGACCTTTGATATTTGGTATGTAGCATGATTTATGGTCCTCTACAAATATTGTTCAAATTATGACCCCTGGGCCAAAAATGGCCCCGCCCAAGGGCTTATCAGTTTTTCATTGGAAAATCTTGAAAAATCTTCTTCTCTGAAGCTGTAAGGCCTAGACCCTTGATATTTAATATGTAGCATGATCTTATGGCCCTCTACAAATAGTGTTCAAATTATGACCCCCGGGCCAAAAATGGCCCCGCCCAAGGGCTTATCAGTTTTTCATAGGAAAATCTTTAAAAATCTTCTTCTCTCAAACTGTAAGACCTAGACCTTTGATATTTGGTATGTAGCATGAACTTATGGTCCTCAACAAATATTGTTCAAATTATGACCCCCGGGCCAAAAATGGCCCCGCCCAAGGGCTTATCAGTTTTTCATTGGAAAATCTTTAAAAAATCTACTGAAACTGTAAGGCCTAGACCATTGATATTTGGTATGACTAACATGATCTACTGGTCCTCTATAGATATGTAGCGGTGGTTTGTGGTCCTCTGCCAAGAATGTTTAACTTACGACCCTGACCACTGGGCGAAACTTGGCCCTGCCTCAGGGCTTATCAGTTTTTTCGTTGGGAAAAATATGAAATATTATTTTTCTCTGAAATCATAAGGCTTAGACCTTTAATTAATGGCATACTGCTTTGCCATGTGGTTCTCTACCAATATTGTCCACATGATTTCTTGTGGTCAAAAAAGGCCCTGCCCCTGGGGTTATCTCAGGTGAGCGCTTCAGGGCCTCATGGCCCTCTTGTTATGATATGTTTATCGGTCAAGCTTTTATACATGATTGCAATGACTCATTGAAGTGCTAAATTATAGGTTATATGTTCGGACAAGATTTATGTAAGCTATATAACCTGCAGTATTCAGACACCCAGTCTCCCCTGTCTGCCAGTCTGTACAGCTGAAAAAGTCAACTGCGGTCTATATTTGCAACTTGAAATTAAGACTGACGAAGTAACAAATAGTGAAGACTCTGATTACACAGCTTCTTCAGGAGCTGTTTGAACTGGGTCTACACTGTTTGTCTGTCCAAATACTAAATGGATAATTAGGGGGTTTGTGTTTTTAGCTCACCTGGCACAAAGTGCCAAGGTGAGCTATTGGGATGATCCTATGTCCGGCGTCGTGCGTCGTGCGTATGTGCGTAGTGCGTCGTGCGTACGTGCGGGCGTCAACAATTTACTTAAACAACTTCTTCTCTGGAACTACAAAGCCGTGAGCTTTGATATTTGGTATGTAGTATGATGTAATGGTCCTCTACAAAGGTTGTTCAAATTATGTCCCCCGGGCCAAAAATGGCCCCGCCCCAGGGCTTATCAGTTTTTCATAGGAAAATCTTTAAAAATCTTCTTCTCTAAAACTGTAAGGCATAGACCTTTGATATTTGGTATGTAGCAACATCTAATGGTCCACTACTAAGATTGTTCAAATTATGACCCCTGGGTCAAAAATGGCCCCGCCCCGGGGCTTATCAGTTTTTCATAGGAAAATCTTTAAAAATCTTCTTCTCTGAAACTGTTAGGCATAGACCTTTAGTATTTGGTATGTAGCATCATCTAATGGTCCTCTACTAAGATTGTTCAAATTATGACCCCTGGGCGAAAAATGGCCCCGCCCCAGGGCTTATCAGTTTTTCATAGGAAAATCTTTAAAAATCATCTTCTCTGAAACTGTAAGGTATATACCTTTGATATTTGGTATGTAGCATTATCTAATGGTCCTCTACTAAGATTGTTCAAAATATGACCCCTGGGCCCAAAATGGCCCCGCCCCAGGGCTTATCAGTTTTTCATAGGAAAATCTTTAAAAATCTTCTTCTCTGAAAATGTAAGGTATAGACCTTTGATATTTGGTATGTAGCATCATGTAATGGTCCTTTACTAAGATTGTTCAAATTATGTCCCCCAGGACAAAAATGGCCCCGCCCCAGGGCTTATCAGTTTTTCATAGGAAAATCATGAAGAAATCATCTTCTCTGAAACTGTAAGGCATAGACCTTTGATATTTGGTATGTAGCATCATCTAATGGTCCTTTACTAAGATTGTTCAAATTATTACCCCTGGGTCAAAAATGGCCCCGCCCTGGGGCTTATCAGTTTTTCATATGAAAAGCTTTAAGAATCTTCTTCTCCAAAACTGTAAGGCAGAGACCTTTAATATTTGGTATGTAGCGCTATCTAATAGTTTTCTACCAAGATTGTTCAAATTATGTCTCCTGGGTTGAAACCTTCCCCGCCTAGGGGCATATCAGTTTTTTATAGGAAAGTTTTTAAAAATCTTCTCTTAAAAATCTTTAAAAGTCTTCTCTGAACTTGTAAGGCATAGACCTTAGATATTTGGTATGTTGCATTATCTAATAGTCCTCTACCAAGATTTTGAAATTATGAACCCTGGATCAAAATTGACCCTGCTCTGGGGCTTAACAGTTTTTCATAGAAAAATCTTTAAGGTCTATACTCTTTATATTTAGTATGTAGCATCATCTGATGGTTTTCTACCAAGATTTTTCAAATTATGAAATCTGTCATTGAAATCATTAATCTGTTACGAACAGGTGAGCGATTAAGGGCCATCATGGCCCTCTTGTTTTCTTTCTTTCCGTCGCCTACTTTTGTACAAGACCCAACCTAGGGCATTATCGTAAAGTGTATGACAGGTAGAGAAGCAGAAGAGACAGAGGGTAACTATCTATCAGATTTACTGTCTGTCAGATTTGCTGTCTGTCAGATTTACTGTCTGTCAGATGTACTGTTTGTGCATAGTATCATCATTTTTAGCTCACCTGAGCCGAAGGCTCAGGATGAGCTATTGTGACCGCTATTTGTCCGTCGTCCGGCGTCCGGTGTCCGGCGTCCGTCCGGCGTCCGTCCACATTTTCAAACGACATCTCCTCTGAAACTGCTGACCCGATTTTAACCAAATTTTGTCAGAAGCATCAGTGGCTAGGTGGAACGAAACGTTGTTCACATTATGACCCCCGGGCCAAAAATGGCCCCGCCCAAGGGCTTATCAGTTTTTCATAGGAAAATCTTTAAAAATCTTCTTCTCTGAAACTGTAAGGCCTAGACCTTTTATATTTGGCATGTAGTATGATCTAATGGTCCTCTACAAAAATTGTTCAAATTATGACCCCCGGGCCAAAAATGGCCCCGCCCAAGGGCTTATCAGTTTTTCATAGGAAAATCTTTAAAAATCTTCTTCTCTGAAACTGTAAGGCCTAGACCTTTGATATTTGGCATGTAGCATGATCTTATGGTCCTCTACAAAAATTGTTCAAATTATGACCCCCGGGCCAAAAATGGCCCCGCCCAAGGGCTTATCAGTTTTTCATAGGAACATCTTAAAAAATCTTCTTCTCTGAAACTGTAAGGCCTAGATCTTTGATATTTGGCATGGAGCATGATCTTATGGTTCTCTACAAAGATTGTTCAAATTATGACCCCCGGGCCAAAAATGGCCCCGCCCAATGGCTTATCAGTTTTTCGTAGGAATATCTATAAAAATCTTCTTCTCTGAAACTGTAAGGCCTAGACCTTTGATATTTGGCATGTAGCATGATCTAATGGTCCTCTACAAAGATTATTCAAATTATGACCCTCGGACCAAAAATGGCCCGGCCCAAGGGCTTATCAGTTTTTCATTGGAAAATCTTTAAAAATCTTCTTCTCTGAAACTGTAAGGCCTAGACCTTTGATACTTGGCTTGTGGCATGATCCGGTGGTCCTCTACAAAGACTGTTCAAATTATGACCCCGGGCCAAAAATGGCCCCGCCCAAGGTCTTATCAGTTTTTCATAGGAACATCTTAAAAAATCTTCCTCTCTGAAACTGTAAGGCCTAGACCTTTGATATTTGGCATGTAGCATGATCTAATTGTCCTCTACAAATATTGTTCAAATTATGACCCCCGGGCCAAAAATGGCCCCACCCAAGGGCTTATCAGTTTTTCATAGGAAACTCTTTAACATTCTTCTTCTCTGAAACTGTAAGGCCTAGACCTTTGATAGTTGGTATGTAGCATGATCTAATGGTCCTCTACAAAGATTGTTCATATGACCACGGGCCAAAAATGGCCCCGCCCAAGGGCTTATCAGTTTTTCATAGGAAAATCTTTAAAAATCTTCTTCTCTGAAACTGTAAGGCGTAGACCTTTGATATTTGGCATGTAGCTTTGGCTTGTGGTCCTCTGCCAAGATTGTTCAACTTACGACCATGACCTCTGGGCGAAACTTCGCCCTGGCTTATCAGTTTTCATGGGAAAACTATATCATTTTTCTCTTAAACCATAAGGCTTAGACCTTTAATTAATGGCATACTGCTTTGCCTTGCGGTTCTCTACCAAGGTTGTACAAATGATGGCCCGTCCCTGGGGTATCTCAGGTGAGCGCTTCAAGGCCTCATGGCCCTCTTGTTGTCATATTGGTGCTCAAAAGAATCTCCTGCCGACAGTCTAATGAGTAACATTAAGATAGTGTTTTGCTGAAAACCGAGATTTGTACTTCATACCACAGCTTCGTAATTTCTTACTTGACTTGTGATTTGTTGAGTGTCATTTTACAATTAGAAAACTATTGGATTTACATGTATAATGTTTTTGTGACTATCTTCAACCCTTTCAACGCTGATTTTCAGAGTGGAATAGCCCATTGGTGTTTAACTGTAGAGTCCACTCAGTATGAAAGGCCTAAACTTGCTAGGAGATTTTTGAATGACAAACAGTGCAGACCTGGTCAGACTGCTCCTCCAGGAGGCCTCTGATCTGGTTGTTCACTGTTTGCAAATGCCAGTGCATGCATACAAAGGTTAAACTTGTCCAGTTCACTTTTGCTTTTGTTGTCCTTTTATTTGATTGCAGTTTGGTATTGGAAAAGGTTTCTATGCAAGCTTTAGAAAAAACTACATTTTACATTACAAAAGCAACATTTTAAGAAATATCTCATCTTTACAAAGGACTGTTGGCATTCTGCGTTTAACATAGATTTCCTCATTGAAATATCTCCAGAAATCTTTTTCTCATGTCAACCCTTTTGAAGTTTTTGACAGTTTTTTGTCGACCTTTGCCAACCATTTGGAGGCATATATCTGATGAGATGCCTGGTGCCATATAACTCATATACTTGAAAAAAAAGAAATGGAAGAAAAATGTGCTTTCAGAGTAGTAACAGATGACAATATTTGCAGATGACTGTTATTTAGTGTTGAAATTGTTATAAACCAAAATGTCTTCTTTATGAGGGATAGAGTGAAGCTAAGCCTGCTTCAAAAGACCTACTTCTGTCTAACCCTTTCCTTCATATAAACACACTTTCATGCAGTTGCAAACAGAGTAGACCCAGATCAGAAGCCATCTGATCAGGATCTGCTCTGTTTACTATTGACATGATATACATGTAGATCTAATTCTACATCTTTTTGTCAAAGTAAAAAAATCCCTTGAAAGTTTTACATTATAAAAAATCAGTTAATGAAAGTTTGTGATGTTGTTTTTTACATGAACATTGAACTAGGACAGGGTTAACCCCTGTACTCCATGAACATTGAACTAGGACAGGGTTAACCCCTGTACTCCATGAACATTGAACTAGGACAGGGTTAACCCCTGTACTCCATGAACATTGAACTAGGACAGGGTTAACCCCTGTACTCCATGAACATTGAACTAGGAAAGGGTTAACCCCTGTACTCCATGAACATTGAACTAGGACAGGGTTAACCCCTGTATTCCATGAACATTGAACTAGGACAGGGTTAACCCCTGTATTCCATGAACATTGAACTAGGACAGGGTTAACCCCTGTATTCCATGAACATTGAACTAGGAAAGGGTTAACCCCTGTACTCCATGAACATTGAACTAGGACAGGGTTAACCCCTGTACTCCATGAACATTGAACTAGGAAATGGTTAACCCCTGTACTCGGTTAACCCCTGTACTCCATGAACAGTCATGTATGAAATAACAACTGCATGAATATTGAATTGTATTATGACAGATGAACACAGGTATTTTTGGCCATGGCAGAAACTGTAGAATCATATCTATATTATTTCATAAGCAAATAGAGCACACCCTGATCAGATGGCTCCAACAGGAGCTCCTACAGAAGCCGTCTGATCTGGGTCTATTCTATTAGCAAAGCGTGGAATGGCATATTTATCTAATAAAGTGTTAATACTTACCTTATGCATATTTTTACAAGAACTCTTGACTTTATGAATATTCATTAAACAAATATTTTCTATAAAATGATAAAACATGGTGTTGTTTTTATTATCCCCTGCCAAAGGCAGAGGGATACTGTTTTGGGTTCGTCCGTCCTGCCATCCGTCCATCCGATGCCATATCTCTGTAACGGATTGACAGAATTCAATGAAACTCAACATGAATATTTGTTATCACTGGGGCATCGTTCACATGTATTACTTTTTCAGATCGCTTGTGGCATTTAGGAGTTATTGCCCTTTTATATGCAAAAATGACATTTTTTTCTGTCTGATGCCATATCTCTGTAACAGATTGACAAAATTCAATGAAACATTCCATGAATATTTGTTGTCACTTGGGCATCATTCCCATGTATTACTATTCCAGATCGCTTGTGGCATTTAGGAGTTATTGTCCTTTTATACGCAAAAATAACATGTTTTTTTTCTGTCCGATGCCATATCTCTGTAACGGATAGACAGAATTCAATGAAACTTTACATTACTATTTTTTATCACTGGGGCATCATTCCCATGTATTACTTTTCCAGATCGCTTGTGGCATTTAGGAGTTATTGCCCTTTTAAAACCTGGTTGAACGATCCAGGGCTATCATAACCCTCATGTTTTAAATTGATTATCTAAAGATAAGATCCCCCCCCCCCCACCACCATTGTTTGCAGTTTTAGTAGGTAATACCTTTGGCAGGGGATATCAATTCTATGAATTTGCTTGTTCAATTATTGTTATGAGGGTTGTCAGTTTGAACTTAAATTGAAAAATGTTCCTGTGATATAAAATAAAACCATTTTCATAAAGACGTTTTTTATTGTACAACAAAATAATATTGGCAAATATTATGAGACTATCTCAACCAGTTATGAAACAAAAACATAATCCACAAAAATACCAATACTGGGGCTAGATATTTGATATCAAAACACACAAAAGTTTTTATCTTCAGCATTTATTAGATTGGTTTCTTATGATGTAATTTTTTTCAGCTATAAGCAATTAATTTATATCAGTTTTAGGCATTTTAAGACGCATTGCAAGTAAAGACCCACTTTAACTATGAACACAGGAATTTTTTTTTGGCTATGGCAGAACTGCAGTATCGGGTTATATTATTCTATCAGCAAACAGAGCAAACCCTGGTCAAATGGCTCCTACAGGAGCCATCTGATGTGGGTTTTCTCTGTTTGCAAGGAATGTGTGCACCAGTTAAGGGCTAATTGTCACTTAATTGTCTACCTAATGAATATTCATGTAAGAAATAATGACTGTATAAATATTCATTAGATAACTGTTTATACTGGTATTATGAACAAAGAACAGTATAATCATCTATTATAGCATTTCCTAAGCAAACAGAGCAGACCCTAGTCTTAGACCCCTGCAGTGGCATCCTGATACTAGGTGCAGACCCTAGTCCTAGTCCCCTGCAGTGGCATCCCAGTACTAGGTGCAGACCCTAGTCCTAGACCCCTGCAGTGGCATCCTGATACTAGGTGCAGACCCTAGCCATAGACCCTTGCAGTGGCATCCTGATACTAGGTGCAGACCCTAATCCTAGTCCCCTGCAGTGGCATCCTGATACTATGTGCAGGTCCTAGTCCCCTGCAGTGGCATCCCCATACTAGGTGCAGACCCTAGTCCTAGACCCTGCAGTGGCATCCTGATACTAGGTGCAGACCCTAGTCCTAGTCCCCTGCAGTGGTATCCTGATACTAGATGCAGACCCTAGTCCTAGTCCCCTGCAGTGGCATCCTGATACTAGGTGCAGACCCTAGTCATAGACCCCAGCAGTGGCATCCTGATTCTATGTGCAGACCCTAGTCATAGACCCCAGCAGTGGCATCCCGATACTAGGTGCAGACCCTAGTCCTAGACCCCTGCAGTGGCATCCTGATACTAGGTGCAGACCCTAGTCCTAGACCCTCAGTGGCATCCCCATACTAGGTGCAGACCCTAGTCATAGACCCCTGCAGTGGCATCCCGATACTAGGTGCAGACCCTAGTCATAGACCCCTGCAGTGGCATCCTGATACTAGGTGCAGACCCTAGTCCTAGACCCCAGCAGTGGCATCCTGATACTAGGTGCAGACCCTAGTCATAGACCCCTGCAGTGGCATCCTGATACTAGGTGCACTCTTGTTTGTAAGGGCATCAAAATTCATCTCTGTCAAGTAAAGCATGAACCCTTTCCCTGTTGAATATTCATGTAAGAAATAATTATTTCTTCACCACTGGACCTCAAAATTTGCATATGCATTTATAATGATGTGAAGATGTGTGTGACATAATTGTGATTTGAGTCATTCCTTGATTGGGCTTTAAATTTTTCTTGCCACAAGTGTGGATGAAAGGATTATTGAGCTATTTCCTTTTGTATTGAAGTCATTTTGGATCTTTTGACAAGGTGGGTGGGGGTATCAATCACCTTTAGTGATAGTTCTAGTTATAATTGGTCCACCACTTTCTGAATATCAATTAAACAATTATCACTGAAAAAAATGATTTGTATGAGAAACTGTCCCTCAGGAGCCCCTTTGATTTGGGTCTACATGTACACTGTTTGCAAATATCATGTATACTTGGTTCCCACATAATAAGAGTTAAATGCACTGAGCAAATGTTTTACTCACCCCATATTCAAAATACAAGTAACATTGTACAATAAAACCCCTCTAAACTGGAATTCTAGAAGTGTAGAATTTAGATACTTTTAGGCAGGTGGCTGCCTAATGCAGGGTGAAAGATATGCGGAAAACTCCTACACGAGCTTTCTGCATAACTTTCACCCCTCATTAAACTGCCACCTGTCTCCAAGATCGATATTTATACTAAATTTAAAGTTAATGTCCAGTTTAGAGAGGTGTTTACTGTACAAGTAACATTATTCAAAATTCTCTGCAATCTGCAATTCGACTGTCAAACATTTAGACCCTGATGGTAACACCGAGTTTGCATAGGTGATCATCAGTTAACCTAAAGCTTGTTTTATCTGATGGAAACCCATCTTTGCAAATACAGTAGACCCAGATCAGATGACTCCTGTAGGTGCTATTTGATCAGGGTCTGCTCTGTTTGTTTATGGAATTAATATAGTTTTGAAAACATTGTGATAAATCTACGGAAAAGGATTATTTACTAGAAAAAAGGTAATTTGGGATGCAAGCTGTTTGGTACTTGTTCAGTAGTTTCTCAAAGGTTAATCAAATTGGAAGTCAGGAAAAGTTTTCAGGGGAAGCAACTCAGAGATTGAGCAGGCATTTTTTCAGCATGAGAAGGGCTTATATTTGAAATGTGTGTTATCAATTAGGACAGAAAAGATGTTATAAATTAGGACAGCAAAGATAAGCAGATAAGCAATGTTCTGAGGTTTTATTGTTTCGATGTGTTCTACCCAGTGTGCAAAGTTTGCAGTTCTCTCAGTTAAACTTACAAGAAGTTACTATGTTTTACAGAGTTTATAATTATGCATATTTTCCCCATTCTAGATGTGCTCTCTACAGTGCCTACCTGATGAATAAACATGGGTGTTTTTGAAAGTGGGTGACTGCTAAATGCAGATTGAACGTAATGCAGAAAGCTCCAATGAAGCATTATTTGCAATGTTGCATTCATGCATGAAATAATGATGTGATGAATATTAATTGGATTAATGTTTATGATAGCACATGGACACAGAAACTGTAAACTCATATCTATATTATAGCATAAGCAAACAGCAGACCCATGATCAGACGGCTCCTATAGCAGCCATCTGATCAGGGTCTGCTCTGTTTGCTTATTAAATAATATAGATATGATTCTGGGTCTACTCTGTTTGCAAACATGTAGAAAGGTGTATTTATGGCGTTATGGTTTAACCCTTTCCCTGTTCTGTATTTAGGCAAAATTTCAATACCTACTGAATATTCATGGACAAAATAATTATAAAGAAATATTGAAGGTGGAACATTGTAGACATTTTAAAAAGCAAATAAACATTTCCATCAAAATCTATTAGCAAACAGAGCAGACCCTGATCAGATGGCTCCTCTAGGAGCCGTCTGATCTGGGTCTACTCTATTTGCAAATATGTGAAAACACGTTTGTATGAGGGAAAGGGTTAATGCAGAATGAAAGTAATGCAGATAACTCCAGTGATGCTTTCTTCATTACCTTTTTCCTGCATTAAACTACCATCTATCTTAACCCTTTACCAGACACAGATGCCTTATTTGCAAACAGAGTACACCTCGTTTGTATTAGTGCACCTCGTTTGTATTACTAATATAGCCTACACATAACTACAGAAGCATTTTGATGTAAAATTGTAACTTTAAACCCTTTACTTCATAGAAGCCTTTTGATGCATTTGCAAACAGAGTAGACATGATTAATCCGACCATCCTGTAGGATCAGTCTAATCTGAGTCATTGCTTCTGTCATAGTAAAACAGTGTCCTTGTCCATAATGCCTGTTCAGCTAATTACTATTCTACATTATTCCATGAATATTAATGTAAGAAAGAAATAGGTCATGACTCATGAATATTAGATTCATTTCTTTAATGACATGAAAACGGAAAATGCTGACCATCACCAAAAACTGCAGCATCATATCTATATCATTTTATAGGAACTGTCTGATCCGGGTCTACTCTGCTTGCAAAGGTGTATAAAGGCATATTTATAGAGTAAAGGATTAAAGAACAGAATTGCTGAATATGAAATGGCAATTAACCGGTTACAAAATCCGTAACCGGATAACCGGATTGGTTATTTCCCTTAGTTGTTATCAGTTTGGTTCACCAGTAGAGTGTCATATAAAGACTTTTCAATTTGTTTTCATGTTCAATAAAACTGTTGAAGTATATGAATCTGTTTCAAAACTTTTTTTATTTGTTGGTTTTTTCTATATAGCACATCAAACAAGTCGATTTTCTTCTTCAGTAGCAGTTGTAAATGACGCATTTAGTTAAAAGATTTACAGGGTACCCAGATTTGAATGATTGTGGGACAGAGCTCCGATTAACCGGTTAATCGTTGTTAATACTCCTGATTAACCGGTTACAAATTTCCAGTAACCGTTTCAGCCCTAGTATAGATACCGGTAATCACTAGAATTATTTGTTTCTATCTGACCCATTCTCTCATAGGTTATTTTTAGACCATTCCCTCATAGGCTATTTTTAGACCCAATCTCTGAATAAATCTTCAGAAAGGAGCGTTTACTAGAAAAAAGGGAAATTTTAGATATGTGTAGTTTTGGAGCCATTGTGATAAATAGAGCATTTGCTACAATAGAAAAAATGCTCTATCACAATTGTGTCAGACAGCGACTTTTACGGAGGTGTCAATATGAGGAAATTGTTTAAGGCATTTTTATCTCGTCTGTTTCGAAAAAATCAGGAGCTATTGTCGCAACTCCGGCGTCTGCGTTGTCGTCGGCGTCATCTGAAATCTTAACATTGACAATGACTTCTTCAATTTTTCATTTACAACCTTCATTTTTGGTATGCATGTTCATCTTGACAATGATGACAGACGAGCGATGGCACCAGTCCTGCTTGTGGTGCTCTTGTTTTATTTCAAGCAAATGTATTGGTAAATGTCGTTAATGGATTTTCCATATTGATGAAATATATAACATGTGCAGGCCTGCCAGCGTTCCTACTTTTTCCTACTTTTTGAACAGCTTCCTACGTTTTCCTATTTTTTCCTGAAAAACACCTACTATTCCTACTTTTTGAAAATAAAGTCCACAAAAAATTATAGTATGATCTTTGTACTTGTTCTATTTGCAGAAAATGAACAAATGATGTCAAACTGGCTGGTTTCTGTTGTTGAAGGGTGTGGCAACTATGTTCTTCCTTGATGTACATCATCTTTCATAATAAAGGCTGAGGGAAGATGACCACACAACTTTGACAGCTGCAAATGGGAGAAAGAACAGATTTAATCATAGACTTAGAAATGGCCCAAACTAGCTCTCCAGAATACCTATCTTTCAAAAACTTCCCGTGGGCTTCGCCCCCCTACCAGGGCATTGCCCTAGACCCACAAGGGGGCTCAAACCGCCCCCTTGACCCCAGGCCTATCCCTTGCTTTCACCTTTTTATCCCCTGGTCTGAAACAATGAAATAACTGACACAGTTCAGCAACAGAAACTGCCAAAAGCATTGATTCAATATGGTCACATAGAATGGTTGGATTTTGCATTAAGTATGCCTCCTCTAGGTAAGTTAGTTGGAAGGCCTGCATGTGAGCCATGTTGCAAGAAGAGGAACCTTTTTCAGTAACCCTTTCCCATGTACTAACATGTGTATGAATGATGATGTACTGATGTACAAATCAATAAATATATGTTCTGCTGAAACATTTTTTCATGCCTTTTCAAACAGAGTATACCCATATAGTCCTGTAGGATCCATCAGATCAGGGTCTGCTCTGTTTCCTTATGAAATAATAATCAAACTGTTATTCCAATAACAAAATATCCTGTGTACATTATGCCATTATAAAATTTCAGCTAATAAATATTCATGATATCATTATTTCTTACATGGATATTCAACAGTGAAAGGGTTACAATACAATTTCAAACCATGTAGACCCAGTTCAGCAGACCCATTAAAAGTTTTCTTTGTGATTATGTGATCAAGTTAACACTTCTTGTCAGAGTTGCTGAAACAAGAAGTATTTATAATATATAGTTGTCATATTTTCTTTCTGATGGTACTCAGTACAATCGCCTATCTTTGGTGATTCTAATGAGTACTAGTAAGAAACAATTTAGCAACTTGATGTTTGTAACCCTTTACTCCATAATTACGCTTTTTTACACCTTTGCAAACAGAGTAGATGCAGATCAGACTGTAGGGGCTATCTGATCAGGGTCTGCTCTGTTTGCTTATGATATGATATAGATACAATTCTTAAGTTTCTGCCATGACCAAAACTTCTTGTGTCCGTGTGCTATTACAAATGTATAACAGTAAATCTAATTAATATTCAGGATGCCGTTACATAATGTTCTTACATGAATAATCATGGAGTAAAGGGTTAATAAATCGGTGCATATACAGTTCTGGGTTATGTTTTGAAGGTCTGTAGATTCACAACAGTTAAGACACCACATCTTTGACAAAGAAGCTGGTCTTTGTCTGCACTTTTTGCAGTTTGCATAGCTCCTAGCAGTCTAGCAGCGAATCTCCATGATAACCAATACAAACTGTTTAGATCATTATGAGATGACAATTAACCTAGTGTCTCATCAGGGTCCAAACATGTTGACATTCTTACAATTTATTATGGATTAATGAAAGAAAAAATAACATCGGAAATTGTAGCAGAGGACAAATTTTGCAGACGACAAATATTTAAGTATACAAGGAGCAGTATGTTTTCTGTAATCATAGTTCATAGTTTTCATCATGTCATGTCTGTAATAACTTACACTGTGTTTGCCTTAAAATTGTTAAAAGTATCTGTTAATGTTGGTAATACAACATAAGTTTGAATAAACCTGTAGTCACATCGTATAATAAGGATTGCTTATTTTTGTAGTTACCCAAATTAGCCATCAAACTTTCATGTATGATCATTACAGTACTTTTACACTGCATTATGCAATCACCTGTTTGCCAGACCACTAAATGGGTAATTTTTTTTATCACTTGGATACCGTTAAGAAGGAAACGGTACGATACCATAATGATGCTTTTGAAACGATACAATATTTTATTGATACCAATACCATCGACATGTCTATTTCCTGAATCTGTGACTGTCTGTCCAGAATCTGTGATGGTGTCTGTCTGTCTCTCTCTCTGTGTCCCCGTCTGTCTGTCGTTATGTCTGCTCTCTCCCCCTCTCTCTCTCCCATCACTGTCTCCCTCTCTCTGTCTCTGTCTGTCTGTCTGTCTGTCTGTCTGTCTCTCTCTCTAATTCTCTCTCTCTCTGTCTGCTCTCTCCCCCTTTCTCTCTCCCATCTCTGTCTCCCTCTCTCTGTTTATCTCTCTCTCTCTCTCTCTCTCTCTCTCTCTCTATCTATCTCTCTCTCGATCGATCGATCGATCGAATGAAAGTACTCAATGAATAAAAAAGTGCGCATCGGATGACCTTATGCAAGCGATTAAGTAATCACTCTCATAACTGTGATAAGCCTAGTGGGAAACGGCTGAAGTGTCAGCTGCAACCTGTATCATCAACTGGAAAGAGTGTTAATCCCTTCCCTTATAGATACGCAATTCCATGCCAAAGCGAACTTGATTGTGATTAATCAGATTGATACCATGCAAGGAATACTGCAGCATCTACAGCGCTTTGATTATTAATAGTAGTTTTAATGTACTCCGTACTAAATCGTGCATTTTGACAGTCGGGCAATCGATATCCCTTGGTTCGTGACGTCACTTGTGATATTCGCCAGCTAGGGATCCCATTGAGAGGGAGAAATTTACTCCTTATAACGCCTTTGCAAACAAAGTAGATCCAGATCAGAGCCTAGCTCAGCCTACTTGAACCATCCGATCAGAATCTGCTCTGATTACTTGTATACTTTTGCTAAATCTGACTCTATATAATAGTTTCTACAAAATAATATCAAAATTATTTTCACACTTTTCCAGGAAGATTTCCCATTACGTCTACCATGGATAGCCATAGGATTTGTTATAATTTTTACAATTTTATCAATCTGCATAAGTCCTGCTATTTTCAGGCAACATCAGCGACAAAAACATATGAAATACCGGTAACACGTATAAGCCACGTGAGCAACATTAAGTAATACGCGTATTTACGGTAAATTGTTTGGAAAACAGCAGTATACGTTAAAGATGCATCTTACCATTGTTTACATTATATACTAATTATACATTGAATAACTTTAACATTGAAGGAGGAGTTCGTAACACCAACTCTCCATGTTTCATGCCAAGATGACAAAAAACTAAGTTCAAGGGGAGATAAATCTGCAATGCCCAGCCCTAAACATGAACATGTGTGTCTTGCACATTTGTTTGTGGTTATGTACATGGCAAGTATTAGTTGAATAACTTTAAAATCGCGACACCAACGTTCCATGTTTCATGCCAAAATAACAAAAAAATACTAAAAGTGCAAGGGGAGATAAATCTGCAATGCCCAGCACTGAACCCTTGAAAATTAAGTGTTGCTCATCTACAATTCATGGTTATTATGTATACCACTTATACACTGAATAACTTTCAAAGTTCAAGATAATTCTGCAATGCCCAACACATTTACCATTCGTGGTTAATATACAAATATAAATCCAATAACTTTAAAACTGAATGAAGAGTTTGCACAACCAAGTACCCATGTTCAAATATGGACGGACCGACCGCATGACAAACCAACCGACAATTACAATGCGGAAAACTTCTGCCCTTTGTTATCTCGTATTAAATCCATTTCTTTAGCATTTGTGCATTTTTGTTATGCAGTTTAGCAGTTTTTTATGCCCCCCAGATCTGATCTGAGGGGCATATTGTTTTTGTCCTGTCTGTTTGTCTGTCTGTTTGTCTGTTTGTTTGTCAGCAACTTTAACATTGTTCATAACTTTTGAGCCAGTACAGATAGAGACTTGATTTTTGGCATGCATAAGTATCTCATAAAGCCACACATTTTGAGGGGTGACATGTCAATGTCAAATTCATCCTTCAAGGTCAGAGGTCAAATATATGGGTCAAATCACCGACTTTCACATTGGCCATAAATGTTGGACCAGTAGAAATAGAGACTTAATATTTGGCATGCTTGTGTATCTCATGAAGCTGAAATTTTGAGGGGTGACATGTCAAGGTCAAGGTCATCCTTCAGGGTCAAAGGTCAAAGTGTCTGTTTCTTTGTAACTTTAACATTGGTCATAACTTTTGAGCCAATACAGCTAGTGACTTGATATTTGGCATGCATATATATCTCATAAAGCTGCACATTTTGAGGGTTGATATGTCAAGGTCATCCATCAAGGTCAGAGGTCAAATATATGGGTCAAATCACTGACTTTCACATTGGCCATAACTTTTGGACCAGTAGAGATAGAGACGTGATATTTGGCATGCTTGTGTATCTCATGAAGCTGCACATTTTGAGGGGTAACATGTCAAGGTCAAGGTCATTCTTCAGGGTCAAAGGTCAAATTGTCTGTTTGCTTGTCTGTAACTTTAACATTGGTCATAACTTTTGAGCTGGTACAGATAGAGACTTGATATATGGCATGCACATGTATATCATAAAGACGCACATTTTGAGGGGTGATATGTCAATGTCATCCTAAAAGGTCAGAGGTCAAACATATGGGTCAAATCACCGACTTTCACATTGGCCATAACTTTTGAACCGGTACAGATAGAGACCTGATATGTGGCATGCTTGTGTATCTCATGAAGCTGCACAGCTTCAGGGTCAAAGGTCACCAACTTCAAATTGGCCATTACTTTTGAACCAACAGAGATAGAGTCTTGATATTTGGTATGCATGTGTATCTCATGAAGCTGCACATTTTGAGGGGCAACATGTCAAGATAAAGGTCATTTTTCAGGGTCAAAGGTCACCGACTTTAACATTGGCCATAAATTTTGAACCCGTAGATACAGACTTGACATTTGGTATGCATGTGTATCTCATGAAGCTGCACAGTTTGAGGGCGACATGTCAAGATCAAGGTCATCTTTTAGGGTCAAAGGTCGCCGACTTTAACATTGGCCATAACTTTTGAACCAGTAGAGATACAGCCTTGATACTGGTATGCATGTGTATCATGAAGCCGCACAGTTTGAGGGGTGACATGTCAAGGTCAAGGTCATCCTTCATGGTCAAACGTCACCAACGTTAACATTGGCCATATTTTTTGAACCAGTAGAGATACAGACTTGATATTTGGTATGCATGTGTACCCCATGAAGCTGCACAGTTTGAGGGATGACATGTCAAGATCAAGGTCATCCTTCAGGGTCAAATATCATATCGAGGGGGCATAGTGTTTCACAAACACATCTTGTTTTGTTTTACTTTTGTTGCGATAATGTACAATCATATTTAAGTTACATTTAGAGATAGGAAGTGATGCAATTAAAGTTTTAACCGTAACAGCTTTGTTTTGTATTGACTACTGAGAAGCCAAAACCTGGGCAAAGCATATATTTTGTAGTATCTTCAGAAAAATAGTTGTATTTTATACAATTCTTCTTCTATACAGTTGAAATTTGTCATAAGCATGTCAGATTGATTGATATTGTATGTGTACATGTATTTAGTTTAAACATATTTTATTTCATACATATTGAAAGGGGTTGGGCGGGCACAAGTTCTACCAACATTAGTTACGCCCTTCCCCTACAATTTTAACATTGCAAATAAATGTTTGGCAATTTACAAAACATACACAAAAAGGCAGGAGGAAAAATAAGAAAAGGAGAAGAAGCAAATGAAGATGATGATTACAGAAGAATGAGAATATGTATAGCATACATAATAACTATGAATATAGATGAGCAACACTCAATTTTCATGTGTTTAGTGCTTTAACATGTTTAGTATTTTTGTCTTTTTGGCATGAAACATGGAGATTGGTGTCGCAAACTCCTCCTTCAAGTTTTTAGTTATTCAATTGATACTTTCCATACATAATAACCACAAATAGCAGATGTGCATGACACAATTTTCATGTGTTTAGTGCTTGGCATTATAAAATTATCTCCCTTTGAACTTTAAGTATTTTTGTCCTGTTACATGGGTAGTTGGTGTCACAAACTTGAATTTGTAACCAAAGCTGCCTTTATGGGGGTATTTATCACCTTTAGTGATAGTTCTAGTTTATTTATATATAAAAGTGTTGTAATCTAATACTTATACATGTATTGGTTAAATTCCGCCAACCGCATCGGTATGACAACTGTTTGCCAATGTCTTCAAGAGACAAGAGACGATGAGCTAACAAGTACGGTAGTCACACCAAAGTACTGCAGTTTTAGATACTTTACTTTTTGGTATGTACTTTATGTATCTAAGCTCATTTACCTTGTCTTGTATTTGCGTTTTACTGCCAATTTGTTCGCTACTTTCGTTTCGTTTCGAAACGAGGCAAACGTTGAACAGCGATCTTAAGAAAAGGTATATATGTGTGCTATTTTGACCACATGCAAACATTATTATTATGAACTGCCTTGCCTTGACCATGTACATTATTTTTAGCTCACCAGAGCACTTTTGTTCTCAGGGTGAGCTTTTGTGATCGCCTTATGTCCGTCGTGCGTCGTCTGTCGTGCGTCGTCGGTCGTCAACAATTTCAACTTTTAAAAATCTTCTCCTCTGAATCTACAAGGTTCTCACAAGGTTCTCATCTTTCATCTTTGGTACATAGCATCATCTGTAGGTCCTTTACAAAAGTTATATGAATTATGCCCCTGGGGTCAAAATTGGCCCCGCCCTAGGGGTGTTCAGTTTTCAATAGAAACATATAGTGAAAACTTCTCCTCTTAAACTAGAAGGTTCTCAACTTTCTTATTTGGCACATAGCTTCAACTTCAGGTCTTCTACAAACATTATATAAATTATGTCCCTAGGGTCAAAATTGGTCCCACCCCAGGAATTGCCAGTTTTTAGCTCACCTGAGCCAAAGGCTCAATGTGAGCTATTGTGACCGCCTGTCGTCCGTCGCCCGTCTGTCCGTCTGTCCGTCCGTTCACTTTTATTTCAAATGACTTCTTCTCCTAAACCACTGGGAGGATTTCAACCAAATTTCACAGAATTGTACCTTAAGGTGTCCTCTATCAAGGTCGTTCAAATCATGACCCCCGGGCAAAAAATGGCACCGCCCCACTACTTTTAAAGTTTTTTTTTAAATCTTTAAAAATCTTCTTCTCTGAAACCACAATTTCTAGAGCTTTGGTATTTGGTATATAGCATCATCTAATGGTCCTTTACCAAGTTTGTTCAAATGATTACCCCGGGTCAAAAATGGCCCTGCCCTGGGGCTTGTAATTTTTACCTAGACTTATATAGGGAAACCTTCTTGTCTGAAACCACATAATCTAGAGCTAAGGTATTGGGTATGAAGCATCACCTAATATACCACTACCAAGTATGTTAAAATAATGACCCCTGGGCCAAAAATGGTCTCACCCTGGGGCTTTAGACTTCTTAACATCAGAAACTACACTTAAAAAGTTTCCCCCTTAGCAATTTCCTCACAGTTATTTCCCTTGTCTCATCAGCATAGCCATAAGAGACAAAGGGAGATAACTGCATTGGAGTTCTAGTACCTCCTGAATAGTTATTCTATTTATAACTATTTATAATAAAATATGGAAGATGGATCAGTGTAGCTGTTTTAGAAGGCATAGAAACAGATCTATCAAATTCCATTAGCAAACAGCAGACTCTGATCCTATAGGAGCCACCTTATCTGGGTCTACTCTGTTTGCAGATGCGTGAAAACAAGTTTATATGAGGGAAATTAAGGGTTAAATAGACTTTCACACATCAGAAACTACAGTTAAAAGGTTACAGCACTGGGCAGTAAAATCTCTCCAGGTCAATGCATGACTCTTAACTCTTTGCACGCTAGTGGTGAAACTGTAATTACCTATGCAAACAGTTTGGATCCAGATGAGAGGCCGCATAATGCGGAGTCTCATCAGGATCCAAACTGTTCGTCATCTTAACCATATTTTTGAAAAAAATGAAAGTAAATTTATTTTAAGAATTGAAGCAGATGGCAATAACTTTTTGTTGCAGACGAAAAATTAAAGGCATTTTGAAAGGAGTGTTGACCCATTAACCCCATAGTGTGTAATGTCAGTGATTTGTGATGTTATCAAATGTCTTTGCACAATATTATGTTTGTTTCTGCAGTTAATTTATGTGATTGTGAAAAAAATAGTTTCATTATGATCATTTATTTTAATAAAAAAAAATTATGCGAGTCTTCATTAATTGCGTTTAGTTGAAAGTTAGGTGTTTAATAAAGTATTTTCTCCTTGCTACTAATTGTATTTATTTTAATTTGATTTTTAAAACAAATAATGTCTTAAGTTAATCAAAATTATTTTCAATCAATAATTAATGTTACTCAAAAAATTAGTAACTCTTCTCAATTTCAATTGTTAAAAAAACTAATGACCCGTTTAATTGACTTATCAGATATTCACACCTAGAGCTAGAATTATTTCTAAACACCTATTAATCCTTTACCTGTTTGCTTTGACAAAAATTGGTCTGGGTCTAATATGTTTGCTTATGTGTAAAAACATGTTATTTCCATAAAGAGAAGTTTTAGTTTTGATAAAAACTGTAAAATCAAATCTATATCTTGTCAAATGCAAACAGAACAGACCCTGATCAGACAGCTTCTATAGGAGCCGTCTGATCTGGGTCTACTCTTATTTTTAATGCGTAAAACACATTATTTATGTGAAGAGAAGTTTGACAAAAACTGTAGAATCAGATCTATATTGTGTCAAAAGAAACAGAGCAGACCCTGACCAGACAGCTTCCGTAGGAGTCGTCTGATCTGGGTCTACTCTGTTTGCTAATGCGTTAAAACAGGTTTATATGAGGGAAAGGGTTAAAGATTTTTAAAGATATTTTTATTGGTCATTTCACACAAAAACTGGCATTATGTACTGCCTAGCACTTTATTTGCCTATATACCTGGATCAAGGTATAAATTGCATAGCTTTATTGACATCATTTGAATTTCTTACAGACCAGTTTTAGGCATTTTGACCTAAGGCAAAATTGGCACAAGTTGTAAACAGTTTAGATCTTGGTTAACCAGTCACTTGGTATTATATCTTAATCCAGTTCAAGTTTATTCAGCAGTGAAAGGGTGAAAGCAGTGAACTAAGCTTCTATCATCTGCTAGAAATGTTGTCCACTGAAAAATTAACATTGTCAATATATTACTGTAACTCAGGTGAGCGATATAGGGCCAATGGCCCTCTTGTTTTGTAACTGACTGCTTAAACAGCCAATGGGATCACTATTTATGCATAGGAAAAACTTTAAAAACCTTCTTGTCAAAAACTACATGTCCCAGAGTTTAGATATTTGTTGTATATATTTACTTAGCATACCTTTATGAGTTTTGTTAATACCATAGTTGGCCCTGCCCTGTGTATATAGACTTCCTTCTTCACATCAGAAACAACAGTTTAAAAGTTCCCCCTTAAACCAGACTGAGACTAGCCAGTGTGAGTGCTGATGTAATCACCCTTAGCCTGATCAGTAGAGTAGAAATTGTGTTAGACAAATAACACACACTCATTTTAGATTGAGAAAACTATTTGGATAATTCTCAAAATGCAGTAAGCTTTTAAAGCTTTTTTTCATACCTATGCCTTTCATTAACTACCAGCTATCAACATAGAGCCTAACAGTGTATCTGATGTGAAGTTAGCTTAATACAAGTTCCAGTAGTACTGTGATGTTATCTGCTTCAGAATTGTTGTCTGCTTGTTTAAGTTTGTTCACAATGTTTTTAATACATATCAATCTTACAATTAACTCTCTTGTACAAACCACATATGAAGTTACATATGTGTCAAATCAGAATCCAAACTGTGTGCTAAATTCAGTCAAGTCATGCTCAGCAGTCACAGATAGGGTTATAACACTGAGTTTCTTTCATCTGTTAGAAATAATAAAGTGAAAACTTTGAAAATCTTCTCTGAATCTACAGGGTTCTCAGCTTTCGTATTTGGCACATAGCACCATGTTCAGGTCCTCTACAAAAGTTATATAAATCACGCCCCTGGAGTGAAAATTGGCCCGCCCCGCGGGTGGTCAGTTTTCAATAGAAACATATAGTGAAAACTTTGAAAATCTTCTCCTGAAGCTGGAATGTTCTCAGATTTCATATTTGGCACATAGCATCATGTTCAGTTCCTCTATAAAAGTTATATAAATTATGCCTCTGGAGTCAAAATTGGCACCGCCCAAGGGTGGTCAGTTTTCAATAGAAACATATAGTGAAAACTTTGAAAATATTCTCCTCTGATTGTCGGGTGAGCGATGTCAGGGTCATCTTAGCTCTCTTGTTTAGGTTATTGTTGAGTGAAGATGTGCATTAATTTTGTGTGTAAAAAACATCTACATGTAAAAACAAAACCAAAACAAACAAAAAGCAGCGTTTATTGTCTATATAAAATGTTTGACAATTTATATTTTCTACAAAATACGTACATGTATACATATGTATTTTACTTTTTATGATACCTTTCAGATGTACTGAAAGATATGAATCTATTTCTGTGATCGGTATCTTCAAACGAAAGATACCGTATTATCCTTCTTGAATACATAACACGGTGTTTTATTATTTTTCTATTATTATATGTAAACAATGGTAAGATGCATCAGAATTTACCGTAAATTTATACGAGTATTACTTAATGTTGCTCACATGGCTTATACGTGTTACCGGTATTTCATATGTTTAAATTGTCGCTGATGTTGCCTGCAAATAGCAGGACTTATGCAGATTGATAAAATTGTAAAAATTGTAACAAATCCTATGGCTATCCTTGGTAGACGTAATGGGAAATCTTCCTGGAAAAGTGTGAAAATAATTTCGATATTTGTAGAAACTATACAGTTAGATTTACCAAATATATATAAGTAATTAGAGCAGACTCTGATCAGATGGTTCATGTAGGCTGAGCTAGGCTCTGATCTGGATCTACTTTGTTTGCAAAGGCGTTATAAGGAGTAAATTTCCCCCTCTCAATGGGATCCCTAGCTGGCGAATATCACAAGTGACGTCACGAACCAAGGGATATCGAGTGCCCGACTGTCAAAATGCTCGATTTAGTACGGAGTACAATTTAAAACTACTATTAATAAAAATTTCAAACAAATGGTAAGAATGTTTTAGATGCCATGCCATGCAGTGTTTAATAAACTGAATACTTTCAGAAATTGACGAAACTCTTGATATGTTTACCTGGCATTCAGTTCTTAGTTTTGAACTACTAACTAGTAATCATTTGCATCCAAACTTTCTGCATGAGAGAGAGAGAGAGAGAGATCGAGGGGATAGAGCGGAGATAGACAGAAAGAGAGACGGGGAGAGGGAGAGCGAGAGAGAGGGAGAGAGAGAGAGTAACAGATTCAGGACAGACAAGTACATTCACAGATTCAGGAAATAGACATGTCGATGGTGTTGGTATCAATAAAATATCGTATTGTTTCAAAAGCATCGTTACGGTATCGTACCGTTTCCATCTTAACGGTATCTAAGTGACAAAAAAAATACCCATTTAGTGGTATTGCAAACAGGTGATTGTGAACGTACTGTAATGATCATATATGAAAGTTTTATAGAAAAGAAGTAAGAAATGATTGAGAAAAGAAAAGCAGTAAGAAATTACTGAAAAGTGTCCCCGGCAAAATTGACTGGACGGATGGATGGGTGGAACTTGGGGAGGGGGGTGTATAATACTATATATATATGATTCATCATCACTGAAACACAGACTATTGGTTGAGGAGGTATCATGTATGTGCAGCGAAAAAAATCATCTACAGTCTCATTATGACTACAGCAGTTTTCCGGCATAAAAAAATCTTCACTAGCTATATATATCTAAATTCCTACCCAGCACACCGTCATTTTGGACCTCAGAGGCTGGGAAACCTGAACCTGAGGCTGAGCCGCGGATCAAAGGGGTGCCCGTGTCAGAGAATAATTAAACTCTCTGTGTTTGCTCATCAGAATGAATGCATAGATCGTGAGAGAGAAAGATACAAGAAATTTTGTTTAAAGTCGGTGTTACAGAACATCTTATTTATAAAACATTATATAGCTAGAAGCTATTTACCGACTAAAACAATAGTTTCTTAACAAAATACATTAACTCACTACTGTAAATACCTGTGGATAAAATACGTGTATAAAGAATATGAATATAGCTATAAATATAAAATGCATCTCAGTTTTGCTACATATTAATCATAGATGGCTTAAAATAGTATGTATATACATGTAGTTGTCTATATTATGATAATTAGACACATTTTCACTAAAGAGATCTGGGTTATTATAAGCTGTGAGAGAGATGCTAATCTAGATGCCTAAAACCTTAAGTAAAAATATAAGAGGCTGATTTGACAAAAGGAATACAAAAGTGTGACTGATTACTTTTTTTCTAAAAACAGATATCTGACCTCAACTCAGATTGGGGAGAACTGATCAGCATCTTCCACACCATAAATGACATTGCTGGTGTGGTTGTTCGAATATATGAAGTGTATATATACATACATTTATTACCAATGAAGAGAGAAGGAAAATAGATCTAGTACATGGAGCAAAGTAATTTAAATAGTGACAGAATTCCGTGTTTTATACTGAGTGATATACTTGTAATCACAACCCATCGGTCACAAATAGAATTATGGCGTGTAGTTATCGATATATGCAGACTTTCTACAGCTATTCATTTCGTTTGGTTATTATGCCTTTGTTTGTATCTTGTGTTGCTTGTTTAGTTTATCTACCTTTTTCCCTGTGTTGTGCACTATGTAAATGTTGCTCTACTGTGTATGCCTTGTGCAGTATGCTTGCTTCTATTTATTTAACCCATTCCCCAAACATATACCTTTTTACTCCTTAGATGTTACTTACTCTGTTGAGACTAGTTACTTTCATAAAACTTTATCAAATACATAGGAAATCTTTATAGATCCTATCAGATGATTGCTTAGAGCCGGCTGTAAGTAAGGCAGAATATATGCCTTAAGGCACACTCTGCTTTTCTTTCAACCTGCTTCAGGCAATGGGGCAATGGCTTGAAATATATAGTAGTACGCTTAGAATATAATATTGTACTCCTCATATAAAAAGGGATAATGTTTTCATTTTGGACTTGTAACAGCAAACAGTGCAGAGTCAGTTGACACGCAGTGTTACTCAGCGTCTTAGGTGGCCCAAAACTGTTTGTAACGCGACATAAATAAAAAATAAAAAAATTTGGGGGGGGGGGGGGATTTTTCTGCAAACAGTGTGGATCCCAGATCAGAAGGATGTCTATTGTGCCTGATAGGTGACTATTGTGGCTTGTCATATTATGCATGTATGTGCTATATCTGCTTATGTGTGCTTTTAACCCCTACAGTGCTGGAGCCGAGATTTACACTCCTGCAAACAATGTAGACCCAGATCAGTGGGCTCCAGAAGGAGCCCTCAGATCAGGGACTATGCAGTTTGCTATAAATTTCAGTGCTTCTTTTAGAGACAATAGTTACATTGTCGTTAAATTTTCCGATAGTCCAGCAATATAGGGGTTAATCAAACTGTTTATATTTTCTTTTGCTTACGAAACTATACTCTCTTAGCTAAATACAGGCTGGTCATAATATTTTCATAAATTTTATTGAAACAACCTTACTGTGATATAAAGTCTTTTAAAAATTAGTGCTATTGAGTGTTTCAGAACGATGCCTCATGATGCAGGTCCGTGATGTGACATCCAACTGCAACACCAATGGTTAATAAACCCTCCTAATGTTAAACATTCTGGTTTTTATATAAATTTATTTTTAGCTGTGCTTAAATTGCTTTAATGTGATATTTAACAAATGCACCTATCAGAAAAATGCCAATTCTGAATATCCATTTCCATTTTTTAATTAATTTAATCTGCTTGCAGATTTTATGGAAAATAATCTTTTAATAAGTGTATTATAAAGACAGGATTGGCAGCTTTCTCATAGGCTTAATTATATCTTACTTATTTTACTTGTAGCTAATTTATGTTTGTTTACATACACTTGTTATATAGTCGGTTATAAAAGCTCTTGAGAGCTTATGTTATTTGTATATGTCTTGCCGACTCAAAATAAAGCTTATCTTATCTTATCTATCTATCTTTTAGTAATTATTACGATAATATGGAAATTTCAATATACACAAATTGCCTTGCAGACGCTGCGTAATAAACTATATCGGATCGCAAATTTGTATGGTAAGGTACATTAGACACTGTATCAGTACTTTGGGTCGGAGTATATGTCTCCAGGTACCAACAGAGTTGCAGCTTTGGCCCAGAGTCGTTGGTGCCTCAAGTATTAACTGTATAGTGAATCTCGTAGCGTAAAACAGGCAAGAGATCAAAGCGGCCCCTGGTCAAATCGGTCCCATCAAAGTCGGACCGGCCTCACATTAATTTTAGTACATGACATACACATAAATAATCCATACATGTGATAACCTGCTGAGGCATGTCAGGTAGATTTAGGAAATTTGTCAGGTAGATTTGACTTTTGTCAGGTAGATTTTACTGACGCGACAAAATATATGGAGTTGAAAAAAGAAATTTGCTTGATACCTATGTTTGTTATACTTTTTCACATTATCATTCATACTTTACCATAAATGCATATCATACCATTATAAACCTTACATTATGATTACACACATAACATTTACACACTTAACCCTCTCCCTCATATAAACACCTTTTTCACGCATAAATTTGCAAAGAGAATAGACCCAGATCAGATGGCTCCTACAGGAGCTGTCTGGTCAGGGTCTGCTCTGTTTGCTTATGATATAGGAATAATTCTACACTTTCTGGTTTGGCAAAAAAAAATCCAATGTGGTGTTAAAAACCCCATTAACCCTTTCCTTCATATAAACCAAGGTTTCACGCATTTGCAAACAGAGTAGACCCAGATCAGACAGCTCCTATAGGAGCCATCTGATCAGGGTTTGCTCTGTTTGCTTTAGGAATTTTAAAAATGTTTCTGTACTTTCTAAAATGGCTATAAAGTTCCAATCTCCATATTTCTTTAAAATTACTTAAGAATAAGAATATTCAGTAGGGACTGCAATTTGGAATAAAAATGGAACAGGGAAAGGGTTAAAAACAAATAATAGTAATTGACATGCAGTAATAATTCTAGATTTTTTTTCATGGGTCAAAAGGACTCTTTGAAATCAATAGGTCTTAAGCCCAAAACACTGGGTTCCTTATTAAATAATGTCATGAAAAAAAAAAACAAGATTTATTACTGTTTTAAAATTTATCATATAATGAAAAAGATATTCTATTTTATCTTATTTTATAATAACAGTTTTAGGGGGTTGCTTATTTTATAGCCCTTATTTAGCTATACTCACCAAGGACAACCTTTACTCAGTTCAAGTTAGTTAAACCTTTACTCAGTTCAAGTTAGTTACTGCAAACATTGAGCAGTCACAGAAATGTTGAAATCCAACAGGTCCAGAGTCCGTGTTTTAGCCCGTATCTACAATCGTCGCGAAAACTGATGACATTTCAACTTGATATTGTTATTATTTTTTGAAGAGTTTGCAATGGTAGATAATAATTCATGGTGTTTTCAATTACTTCTTTAGTGTCCTAACCACTTATTATATTAATGAAAAATAATTTAGTGTACAAATCAAATTCATGATTATCAGTCCAAGCACTGTTGAAGCAGTCTTATTTTCGAAGTGTTTCGGCCCATTGCAACAACGAGACCAAACACAGCTGTCTTTGACAAGGAAGCAGAGAAGTATTTCTATGTCTTATAATTTAATTATGAGAATATAATTCCTATTATAGGGCCATGACACTCCCATGTCGCCTCGCTTGAGTAATAAACCTGCTGCATGTGATATTTGTGGTAGACATTTGCATTTTGACACGACTGGTTCCCGAACAATTTGGTAAAGTGAAAACCGGAACTACCTCGTGATTATGAAATTCGGGTGTTCTCCATGGTCTCCACAGGGAATTCCCTTGATTGGTTCCTATCAAAACAGACCAAGCGTGGGTCACAGCATGATAACAAGCTTAAGGTGGTCTGTGTGTGTTGAGAACTAACAGATAAACTCCATCAGGGATGAAAATATATGTCACTAAAAAAATTGCCTTGGTCAAATTTCAAAACGGTAGACCGTGAAAGTAGAACGGTAAACCACCTCTGAAAACGGTAGAATTCATCTACCGTCGGTAGTTATCACATGTATGATAATCTGACAGTACAAACTTAAATAATCTAAATCACATGTAAAAATTCTGACTGAAACTGATCACTCGCCGGACGGGTGATGGTCGTTTCGTCGACCTTATAATTAGCGTGGTCTCACCGTCTATCGAACCTCTTAATATTTGACCAAGATCAGAACACGTTTACCGTGAATAATGAAGAAAGTAATACATCATCAATTCAAAATAATCTTTTATACATATCTTGAAATAGTAAAGTATTTTTTTCCTCGTCTAACAATCCCAAAATCATCAAGTGTTCCCCACCACCCCAACAGCCAAAACAAAATGGCGGTCACAAAAAAGTTCACCTGCTTACCGAACCTTTTAAAAATTACAGTGCAGTTCAAAAAGTCCGATCCAAAACAGTCAATAATTTTAACTAATTAAATTTTAACATTGGACATTAGCTAAATGTCTCTTTTTGCATTGCTGCTTTTACTTTTGAAGGATCTACTACTTTCAGAATTAATGTACTTCACATAAGCAGCTGTTAAGTGATTGTGGGGCGGCCATAAAGAGTTGCCTCTTACTTCATTCTCAGTTTTGTTATAATTTCTGACCCTTCAGGATCATTAGTTTTGATGTCATTAGTCTTGAAAAATTGAATACT
>OY755246.1:75450738-75603238 GCA_963576725.1 Azorinus chamasolen
AAGGTCACCATGACCTTAATATGTGAAATGTTTTCAGATCAATAAATGATCAGTGGTTGACTTAGGATCTTCAAAGTTGCTGTGGTGATTAGTCATGACCGCTAGATGACATCTATAGTTGAAGTCACTAGATCAAAGGTCAGGGGGTCTGGGGGGGGGGGGGGGGGGTATACATGTTTTACAAACATCTCTTGTTTTTCCAGCGACACCCCTGCTCTATATAATAAGTAAAAGATATTCAACTCCGGCCAAAATCTGCTAAAAAATCGTGGGTTCATTCGCAGCGATCGTCCTTGACAGCTTATTTGACTACCGATTTCCATAAACTGTGTCTCATTTATCAAAGAAATCATCACTCTTGATGAGCAGTCATCTATTTTTAGCTCGTCAGTTTCGAAGAAATCATGAGCTATTGTCGTAACTCCGGCGTCCACGTTGTCGTCCGAAATCTTAACGTTGATAACAAATGAGCGTTCGCACCAGCTTGCGGTGCTCTTGTTGCTCAGAATATTAATACACTTTTACAACGAGTCGCCAAAGTGATAACCAACCTCTCTAGAACACAAGTTGACACTGAGGTTCGAAATATAAATTATAATATGCTATAATTCAAGTCGAAACACCATGTACCTGGTCTATAAGGCATTGCCCAGGTCTGATGGCATGAATGGATATAGTGTATTCACAATTTCTTCAAATAATATTTTCTAAAATATAAATGTGCAGGGTAGCGAAATAACCGTAAACCGAGGAGCTTTCTGCTTTGCTTTCATTCTGCATTTATCTACCACCTGTGTACAAAAATGTAGGAAACTCCTGTAACACTTTCCCTCATGCAAACAATCTTATGTGCCTTTGCAAACAGAGTAGACCTAGATCAGTCAATTTCTGTAGGAGCCATGTGATCAGGGCATGCTCCTTTTGCTATAAATGAAATTATCATAGATCTGACTCGTAGTTGTGAATGGTTTAAATAACTCTGTTCTGCTGTAGATCACAAGAAACATATTTTCTAAAAATATTACTGCTTCTTGTAAAACTGGTACGGGTGTAACAGGCCATTCTTCCCCGGCCCATTTCTTCCCCCCAGGGAAAGAATGGGCTGGCCCATTCTTTCCCCGGGAGAAGAAATGGGCCAGCCCATTCTTCCCCCCCTAGTTGATTTTTCCCCCAGAGGAAAGAATGGGCCAGGGGAAAAAACTGACCGGGGTTTTTCAAAATATATCTTCCTATTTAGTACTAGTACAGCTTATTTTAATAATTTGATTGTTTCCAATTTAGGCATAATGGAAAAAGAAAAGGATACATTAGCTAAGACAGCATACTTCATTGCAAAAGTTGCAAATATTCGTGCTCTTAGTACCTGTATAAAGACAGGTAAATGGGCTTGTAAAGACAAAATGGCACCACCACATCCTAAAGATATTCTCAGAGAAGCTTTTAGTAGAGGACCTGTGGTTATAATATTCAGTGTGAATAATTGTCATGGTTACCATGGTTATGCAGAAATGACAATGGCGCCTGACCAGGCAAACACAGAAAATGTTATTGAAACTGAGACAGGCCATGAAAAGGAAAGTGCTAGAGGTGAAAATGAAATGGACACTATGAAGTCAAAAAATACATGTACCGGTATATCAAATGTAGAGTGTAGTGATTCTGAAAATCAACCTGGGCATGTGTGTATACACAGTGATGATTGTAATACAGGAACAAAGAAAGAAATTAAAGAAAAGATAGAAAATATTGCAGAGGTATGGCACTATTTTAGTGTGAAATGGAAAATTAATTTTTTAAATGACTTTGGAGAGCAGTGTCTGCCATTTACAAACACTGAGGGTTTATATGTGAAAGAAAATGATGTGGAAAATCTACCTCTAAATAAATGTAGAAATTGGCAAGAAGTATCAGAAACAGTAGGAGAACATGTCTGTGATTTATTGGAGAGACATTACTTTGATTTGTGTACAAAAAGGGATGAGCGTCAGCAGAGAAAGCTTGAGAAGCAGCCTAAAGCATTTTATGACACAGCCCAAGATCAGTCAACTGAACAAACATGGAGACAGATTGTGAACCAGGTGGAAAAAGATCTTGGTAAAGTCATATTAGCCTGTCCATTTGGTAGTCAGAGGTAAGGAATCATGTTTAATCTTTTGAATGCTCAGTTTTTAGCTCACCTGGGCCGACCTGGCACGCAGTGCCAAGGTAAGTTATTGTGATCGCCCTATGTCCGTTGTCGTCCGTCGTGCGGTATCCATCATGTGATGTCCGTCGTCTGTCGTCACTTTATTTCTTAAAATGACATCTCCTAAACCACTTGCTGGATTATACCTAAATTGGCAGGAATGTTCCTTGGGTCAACCTCTTCCAAAGAATTTAATTCTACGTAGAACTCTGGTTGCCATGGTAACAAATGTAAAAAGAAATCCAAAAAAATCTTTAAAACTATTCTTGTTAATCGGTCAGAGGTCATGGTCACACTGACCTTCAATCAAAAAAACATATCCGCTGAATAACTTGTTAATTAATAGGTGTGCTGTCTTCATACTTGGTAGGGAGTTTTGTCATGGCAGGTAGATGACCCATATTGATTTTGAGGTCACCTGGTCAAAGGTCAAGGTCACTGATCTTCAACTAAAAACCTTGTCTGTTCAATAACTTGATTTAAGCATTAGATGTGCTATCTTCATACTTAATAGGAAGGTTGGTCATGGCTAGTAGATGTTTATTTCAAGTTCCAATACCTACTGAATATTTATGAACCAAAAAGTTACCGTATAATGCAATATAGAAGATGGAATATTGTAGCCACTTTAGAAAGCAAAGAAACATATCTTTCAAATTCCATTAGCCAACAGAGCAGACTCTGATCAGACAGCTCCTATAGGGGCCATCTGATCTGGGTCTACTCTGTTTGCAAATGTGTGAAAGCATGTTTATATGAAGAAAAGTGTTAAGCAGCATCTCCTTCTAAACTGCTGAATAGATATCAACCAAATTTCATTGACATAATCATCAGGTGACCAGGGTTACAGATAAGGTTTTGATGCAACTGGGTATTTACTGGGTGACCCTTAAAACTGTTGTAAAAATTGTTGCGTCCATTGCATATGTAGGTCACACAAGCTAAAAATTGATTTTAACCAACAATTTCTTTGACCGTTTCCTCCATGAATATTCATACAAGAAATAATGATGTCATGAACATTAATTAGATTATTATACCCCCCTTTTGAAATCAAAGTACTGAAAGTGAGCGTTTTTGAAAGGATCAGAAAGTAATAGATGTATATAGTTCATGATGTTTATTAACAACATAATTAATATCTCTTAATTGGGAGAAAGAATATCAATATTTTCTAACATTTTTTTACTATTTCTCTACCAAATACTAGATCTACTTTGTGACTATTCATTAGATAGTCAGAAGACAAAATTCTGATGAGAACGCACACAGTAGAAAATGGTTTAGAAATATGCAATTGATTGGAGAATGGGTACTCCCTGTAGTTAAGAGTCCTGCTAATGTGTTCCTTGTATGGCCAAAAGAGATGAATGGCATTGCAAACATTGAAAGAGTGTAGATCTAGTACATTTGTATCACATTTTTATTGATCAGACTCGAGCAAGAGTTTGAGAAATTTAACATTTCCTTCATATAAATGCCTTTTCTGTATTTACTATTTGCAAACAGAGTAGACCAGATAAGATGACTCCTAAAGGAGCCGTCTGATCAATGTCTGTTCTGTTTACTTATGGTAGTGTACATGTAAAAATATTATTCTATAGTTTCTGCCTGAGCAAAAACATCCTGTCTACATACACCATCATAGAATTCAGGTAATAAATATTCATGATGGTATTAATTCTTATATAATATAGAATAGAGAAAGAGTTAAGGTGCCACAAGTAAACAAGTTCATATTTTATTTTTTTGTCTTCATAGAAAGGCAATTCAATGTTACAAAATGTAATATGCGATTACAACTGTAATATGATGACACCCAACCTTACCCTAACAATGCCACAACTGAGATTCAATGCCATTTTCAAACAGTGTAAACCAAGATGAGAGGGCTCAAGAATCCTCTCATAAGGGTCTGAAGTGTTTGTCATAAATCAGTTTGATAAAAAAACACTCATAACATTGCCAATACAAACTCATAATTTTAGAAAATAATAGATTCAAAATGGAAATTCAGTATTGAAAGTGTAACTTACACCTGTTACAAATGAACATGTAAAAAGACTGTCATCTGTAATAACCCTTTACTCAATGATAACTTTTTGAACACATTTTCATACAATAAACACAGATAAGACGGCTGCTATAGGAGCCCTCTGGTCTGGGTATGCTCTGTTTACTTGTAAAATAATAATTATAGACCTGATTCTAGTCATTCTACAGTCGTAAAGTTCTTTTGTTAATGTACATTTCATATCTAAGAAGAAATGTGTCCATAGCCATTAGGACACTCATGCCCCAACTTCAGATTTTTGTCAAAGACAGTAAGTTCCATAATTATCATAGAAGAGGGCCAGAATAGCCCTGAAGCGCTCACCAAACAATCAGAGGAGAAGATTTTCAAAGTTTTCACTATATGTTTCTATAGAAAACTAGCCGGCCCTGAGGTAGGGCCAATTTTGACTCAAAGGGCACAATTTATAGAACTCTTATAGAGGCCCTGAATATAATGTAATGTGCCAATATTGAAAGCTGAGATCCTTTCAGTTTCAGAGGAGAAGATTTTCAAAGGTTTCACTATATGTTTCTATTGAAAACTGGCCACCCCTGGGGTGGGGCCAATTTTGACCCAAGGGCCATAATTTATGTAACTTTCGTAGAGGACCTGAATATGATGCTATGTGAAAAATATGAAAGCTGAGAATCTTCCAGTTTCAGAGGAGAATATTTTCAAAGTTTTCCCTATACATGTGTTTCTATTGAAATCTAGCCACCCCTGGGGCGGGGCCAATTTTGACCCCAGGGGTATTATTCATATAACTTTTGTAGAGGACCTGAATATGATACTATCTGCCAAAAATGAAAGCTGAGAACATTCCAGTTTCAGAGGAGAAGATTTTCAAAATTTTCACTATATGTTTCTATTGAAAACTGGCTACCCCTGGGCTGGGACCAATTTTGACCCCAGGGGCATAATTCATATACCTTTTGTAGAGGATCTGAATATGATGCTATGTGCCAAATATGAAAGCTAAGAACCTTCCAGTTTCAGAGGAGAAGATTTTCAAAGTTTTCTCTATATGTTTCTATTGAAAACTAGTCACACCTGGGGCTGGGCCAATTTCGACCCCAGGGGTATTATTTATATATCTTTTGTAGAGGACCTGAATATGATGCTATGTGCCAACTATGAAAGCTGAAATCCTTCCAGTTTCAGAGGAGAAGATTTTTAAAGTTTTACTATAAGTTTCTATTGAAAACAAGGCACCCCTGGGGTGGGGCCAACTTTAACCCCAGGGGCATAAATTGACCCCAGGGGCCTGAATATGATACCATGTGCCAAAGATGAAAGTTGAGATCCCTGTAGATTCAGAGGAGAAGATTTTTAAAGGTTCAAATTGTTGTCGACGAACGATGTACGACGCACGCCGACGGACAACGGGCGATCACAAAAGCTCACCCTGAGCACTTTGTGCTCTGGTGAGCTAAAAATTGACTATATATATGTAAAGTATGCAATGACTGAAGCCATATTTACATGGCTATGGAATTTGACCGAGATATATGGCCACAAATGTGTGTAAAATTCTTTCCAAGAAAGAGTCCGGACCAGATATTTTCAAAGTAATGTTTTGAAGAAAAAAGGGCCGCAATTCCTAATCGACTACAGCGATTTACACTGCTGTAAAATCTGAAGCAATCAATAATAATAATTACAACAAAATACTTTCCAAGAAAGGGTCTGGACAAGATATTTTTAAAGTCATTCTTGCAAATAAAGGGTCGAAACTCCTAAACCGCTGAAGCAATTTACATGGCTATAAAACTTGACCAAGATATAATGGTAACACACATGTGTGTAAAGTTTAGTGTGGCTTTGACAAATACTTTCAAAGAAATAGCCCGGACAAATTCTTCTAGATGTGCATACAGAAGGACGGACGGACGGACAAGAGCAAACCCTATATGCCAAATAAATAATAGTGATGTCATTGTTTCTTACATGAATATTCATGGAGAAAAGGGTTAAACTTATCTATCATTCATAAATAATATTTATTCATATACATGTAATAAACAGTATCCAAACACTTTTTCAGTCAAATCAATTCTAGTATACCAGAGGAACATATTTGTAAGTAGTGTTTTCAGTAACAAGAGGTGTTCACAGAACACATGTGTCATCTGCCGATGAGACTGACCTAAAATCTGAACCTTGCAATGTGTGACGGGCTGGCAGACTGACGGACAGACGATGGAAAAATGATCCCTATCTGGCACACAGCTTCTCAGCAGGTGACACAAAAACCAATAGGACATTATTTATGTAGATACTATATTTATTTGAAGTAAATGTATTAAATGACAATTAGGAATAGTTCATTTAATCTAAAACGTCCAAATACCTTAGACCAGGTGCATGTACCCAATTTGTTTTGTCTGATGCTAAAGTACTTTTTAAAATGAGAATTACTCAAACTATAGTTCTTATCTGCTCCTCTGGTACACTGTACAACATAAAACAGTCAAGTCAACAGCAACTAATTGACAGCTTAACCCTTTCCTGTTCTTTATTTATTCCAAAATTCAATACCTACTGAACATTCATGGCCAATACAGTTATAATGAAATATGGAAGGTTGAACATCACAGCCATTTTGAAACTAAAGAAACAGATCTATCAAATTTCATTAGCAAACAGAGTAGACCCTGATCAGACGGTTCCTATAGGAGCTGTCTGATCTCGGTCTACTCTGTTTGCAAATGCGTGAAAACATGTATATGAGGGAAAGGGTTAAAGTATGTGAGATATGAACACACTGAAAATTTGCTTCACCAAATCTTGCATATTTAAATGAATGATTTAACTGCTCCAGTCCAGGTGGAAGTCTTTTCATTGACTCATTCTATCAATGTGTACTCTGGCTTTGAAAATGTTCACATCTTTCTTTTTAAGGTCACTTGTTATACTGAATCCACAAACAGCTATTACAGTCTGACCTGTCAATACATGAAAGATTCACACTGTAAAGTTTTGTGATTGACAAAAGACCTGCCTCCCCATGATTTCGATACAAAATTAACTGCCGGTGTCATAGTATTTATATTGGATATTGTTCATGGGTCCAACTTGGATGCTCATGGAACCATTAGTTCTGTGCGGTCAATCACAGAAGTACTGGACTGCTGGATTTTACATAATCATGATCAGTTGTTTGGCAAACTGCATCTATAATTTGTAGTGTCCGCTGCACTTTTGGTAACCAGGTTGATCAGTTGAATCGGACGTCTTTCTCTTGTTGGGTTGCGATAGAGTCTCAGGTATTACAACTGGAAAAGAACAATAGCTACTTTAACATGATACTATGTGCCAAAGATGAAAGCTGAGAACCTTGTAGATTCAGAGGAGAAGTTTTAAGGTTTATATTATTGACAATTGATCACACACGATGCATGTGGACAGACATCAGGCGATGACAAAAGCTCATCCTGAGCACTTTGTGCTCTGGTGAGCTAAAAATATAAAAGCCCTAATTAGTCCCCCACCGGTTACCGGTTGGGGGACTATAGGTTTGCTCGATTCCGTCTGTCTGTCTGTCCGTCTGTCCGTCCGTCTGTCCGTCCGTCCGTCTGTCCGTCTGTCCGTCTGTCACGCTTCGTGTCCGGGCCATATCTCCTACAAAGTTATGCCAAATTCATTATAACTTCACACATTGAAGAATCATGATGAGGGCTAGTGTCATTCACAAGGGTCATAACTCTAGCATCAATATTTTTGGAGTTATTCCCCTTTAACATATTTTTTTGTCCGGACAATAACTCTTTATCTACAGGTTCAATTAATTTGAAACTTCACATATGGAACAATCATGATGAGGGGTAGTGTCATACACAAGGGCCATAACTCTAGCATCAATATTTTTGGAGTTATTCCCCTTTTTCATATTTTCCTGTCAGTCCGTCTGTCACACTTCATGTCCGGGCAATATCTCCTACAAAGTTAGGCCAAATTCATTATAACTTCACACATTGAAGAAGCATGATCAGGAGTAGTGTCATGCACAAGGGCCATAATTCTAGCATCAATATTTTTGGAGTTATTCCCCTTTTTCATTCTTTTTATGTCCGGACAATAACTCTTTCTCTACTGGTTCAATTGATTTGAAACTTCACATATGGAACACATATGATGAGGGGAAGTGTCATGCGCAAGGGCCATAACTCTAGCATCTATCTTGTTGGAGTTATTCCCCTTTTCATATTTTCTTGTCCAGTTAATAACTCTTTATGTACTGGTTCAATTTATTTGAAACTTCTCATATGGAACAAGCATGATGAGATGTAGTGTCATGCACAAGGGCAATAACTCAAGCATCAATATTTTTGGAGTTACTCCCCTTTTTCATAATTTTTTTTCGGGACATTAACTTTTTATTTACTGATTCAATGTATGAAAGAAGGTACTAATACCATTCAGGTGGTCATGTATATACCATGGTCAACCACACCATGGGTTGGTGGGGTGGGGAGAGTGGAGGTTTTTTTCAGTCAGGTGGGGGACTCATGTCTTGCATAGCAATACAACATGCCCTTGTTTTAAATAATTTGCATAAAATACTTGAAAAAGAAGTATAAGTGTATTTGGCTTCTAGTTTGTAAGTTCTGGCACCAATGTAGCAACTCCTCATTTCGGAGAGCTCTGTCATATCTGTTGTCTACACTAGCTGTTTACAAAATAACAAACAAAAGAATTTTCTCTGGGAGATCTCTGCAATGTTATACCTATTAGGATCAGTCACATTGGTTATAAATATTTGAGTTTTTAAGGATAAGATTCCAGTTTACCTAGGAATCTGCTTATACTACAGGAGGTAGTGGTCTGAGAATCAACATTAACCCTTTCTCTGATATAAACGTGTTTTCACACATTTGCAAACAAAGTCAATCCAGATCAGACGGCTCCTATAGGAGCCATCTGATCAGGGTCTGCCCTGTTTGCGAATGGAAATTGATAAATCTCTGTTTCTTTATTTTCTGAAATAGCTACAGTGTTGCACCTTCCATATTTAATTATAACTACATTACAAGTATTTTGTCCATGAATATTCAGTGGGAACTGAAATTGGACTAAATATAGAACAGGGAAAGAGTTCAACTGGTTTTTCAAATTTCAATTTGATTTTTTACAATTTTAATACTTAGGGTGATTTGGTGACTATTCCTACCAAATGTCATTCAAATTGGGTCACCGGTTTTGGAGAGAAAAATGTTTAAAATATTTTTCTTTCGGTAGCCATATATGATAGTAACCAGTTTTACATCATCATCATCATGGTTACAGGTTTATTTTCAGAAATTTGATAATTTCATAAAAACATTTCTGTAGTAAAGAAATCATTTGTTGATGTCATTTGAAAAATTACTGGTAATCAAAAAAATTTAATATTCATGATATCATAATTTTTTACTTAAATATTCATGAGGTAAAGGGTAACACAAACTGTTTTGTATTTCTACTCCCAACATAAATGAACATATACATACTTGCCATCTGAGATTTTCTTCATGCTGTTCCCTGGGAAGAATTTGATACACAGGCTTCACTGAGGACTGCTTGATCTAGATCCTGAAATTTACAGAATTAATTTAAGTACTTCGATGGTAAACTAGACAAAACTTATGTACAAGTATCTCAGTTAATTAGGAGCCAATTTAGATGTGTCACAGTGTGTAGGTTTATCATCACTTGTACAACCTTCCTGTACAAGTGCACTTTTATGGCGACGTGGTAGAGTGTATGACTGCGAACTTGGCAACCAGGGTTCGATCCGGGGTCTGAGTGGGTATGTTTCTTTATAAGAACACCCGGTTACATTTGGCGCCTAACGTGGGGCTGTGACTGTATGAGCTCTTGGTTTGATTCCCAGTCATTCTCATACATATAGAAATTCGGGACGAATTTCAACTTGCTGGGGGGGGGGGGGTATGTCATAGTGTGTAGGTTTATCCTCACTTGTAAAGCCTTGCTGTACAAGCGTGCTTTAATGGCGACATGGAAGAGTGTATGACTGCGAACCTGGCGACCCGGGTTTGAGTGGGTATGTTTCTTTATAAGAACACCAGGTCGCCATGCAGGTTCGTAAACCTACACACTGCAACAGATGTCATAAATTTATGACATCCTGGCTTTGGCTCCAAACAGTTGACATTTGACAGACAGATAAAAATACAAAAGATATTCTAAAAGTATTCTATCACTTGAAGAACTTAAAAGCATAGAAAGTTTTCACTAAAATTACAAAAGTGTATCATACACTAAAATTATGGGGGTGGACATAATGAAACTAAATCAGTACTGAAATTGTTAACTTAAACACGTTACTTCATAGATTTGTATCCCTTTGTAAACAGAGTAGGTCCAGATCCGATGGCTGATCAGGGTCTGTTTTGTTTTCTTTTGGCCTGGTGCACAAAACCATTTTCAAAAACAATAACATTGTAAATGATGTGTTCTCCAAGGAATCAATTCACAGGAGAAAAGAAAAAATAAATTTCCAGCTATCAACAATTTTTAAGATAATGTCCGTTTCTTTTCTTTATGTTTCATATGCAAATTTCATTTATATGCTACTGATCGAACTAAGTTCAAGTAATTTGGGCTTGATCTTGTATCATCAATGAGATATCAAAACCGAAAGTAGCTTTTAAGAATACTATTAAGAATGCATGCATTGACTAGGTCTAGCACAGGATCCTTATTGAATCCTGCTTAGTATGTATGAATTGCATAAATGTCACGTAACGAAATAAAATGTAGTTTATGTACAAAGTTGCGGATAGCTTAGGGTATATTAAAACCTTAAAAAATTACCCCACCCAAGTTCCAACTATTTCCATGATTGTTGGATTTTCGGTCTCCAGGACCACAATGTTATAAAACGCTATGAAATCATATTATCGACTTACCTTAAAATTAATCCAGTTTATTGTAAATGCTCTCTTGATATCCACCATTTACTCAAATAACGTTTCCAATCATAACAAAATCGACATGTAGCGGCCTAGTTTCGTACTTCATTAGAGAGGGTAACTGTGATCATCTCGCCACCTTGCCATTTCGTAACCGGAAAAATGTTAGTGAAACTGCAAATTCAGTGAAATTTAAAAGAGTCTCTGGTAAAAATGAAGCCAGTAATTTGTTGATTCGTATTGCAATTAATTTATTGTTCGTCGAAAATGACCGCATGTACACCGGAATTATCACCCGATCGTGTACATTGGAAAGTCCCGATTTCATTGATGCATGAAGACTGCGCATGCGTATATCATTGTTGAAATGGGTTTTTGTCGCAGACAAAACCATATGTTTGCAGGCTTTTATACGGAATCGAACCTCAAATTACGATTATATAACGCTGAAATTTTAGTACGTTTATCAAAAACGTATTCTGTTTATCACTTGCAAAAAACTGAACCGGATTTCAGGTCCGCTGGCAATGCACTATTTCTCTGCAGCGGATGATTACTAGGAATCCTAAGGTAACGACATCCAATATTCGAAATCCTCTGAAATGTGGTCTTGTAACTATAGTAAGCGTTTGGCAACGCTCACTAAAAATGGGGGTATATTGCTTTGCACATGTCTGTCGGTCGGTCGGTCGGTAGATCGATGGTTTCCGAATGATAACTCAAAAACGACTTGGCATAGAATCTTCAAACTTGCTATGGTGGTTGGTCATGACAAGTATATGACCCCTATTGTTTTTTAGGTCAGTAGGTCAAAGGTCAAGGTCACAATGACCTAAAATGGTGAAATAGTTTCCGATCAATAACTGCTCAAGGGTTTGGCTTGGGATCTTCAAACTTGCTGTGGTGGTTGGTCATGACCATTAAATGACCCCTATTGTTTTTGAGGTCACTAGGTCAAAGGTCAAGGTCACCATGACCTTAACTGATAAAATGGTTTCCAATCAATAACTGCTCAAGGGTTTGGCTTAGGATCTTCAAATTTGCTTAGGTGGTTGGTCATGACCACTAGATGACCCCTATTGTTTTTGAGGTCACTAGGTCAAAGGTCAAGGTCACCATGACCTTAACTGGTTTAATGGTTTCCGATCAATAACTGCTCAAGGGTTTGGCTTAGAATCTTCAAACTTGCTGTGGTAGTTGGTCATGACCACTGGATGACCCCTATTGTTTTTGAGGTCACTAGGTCAAAGGTCAAGGTTATCATGACCTTGACTGATAAAATGGTTTCTGATCAAAAACTGCTCAAGGGTTTGGCTTAGGATCTTTAAATTTGCTTAGGTGGTTGGTCATGACAACTAGATGAGCCCTGTTGTTTTTTAGGTCACTAGGTCAAAGGTCAAGGTCACGATGACCTTAACTGGTGAAATAATTTCCGATAAATAACTGCTCAAGGGTTTGGCTTAGGATCTTCAAACTTGCTGTGGTGGTTGATCATGACCACTAGATGAGCCCTGTTGTTTCTGAGGTCACTAGGTCAAAGGTCAAGGTCACCATGACCTTAACTGGTGAAATCGTTTCCGATCAATAACTGCTCAAGGGTTTGGCTTAGGATCTTCAAACTTGCTGTGGTGGTTGGTCATGAGATGACCCCTATTGTTTTTGAGATCACTAGGTCAAAGGTCAAGGTCACCATGGCCTTGACTGGTTTAATGGTTTCCGATCAATAACTGCTCAAGGGTTTGACTTAGAATCTTCAAACTTGCTGCAGTAGTTGGTCATGACCACTGGATGACCCCTATTGTTTTTGAGGTCACTAGGTCAAAGGTCAAGGTCACCATGACCTTAACGGCTAAAATGGTTTCTGATCAATAACTGCTCAAGGGTTTGGCTTAGGATCTTCAAATTTGCTTAGGTGGTTGGTCATGACAACTAGATGAGCCCTGTTGTTTTTTAGGTCACTAGGTTAAAGGTCAAGGTCACCATGACCTTAACTGGTGAAATGGTTAACGATCAATAACTGCTCAAGGGTTTGGCTTAGGATCTTCAAACTTGCTGTGGTGGTTGGTCATGACCACTAGATGACCCCTATTGTTTTTGAGGTCACTAGATCAAAGATCATGGTCATCGTGAGCTTAACTGATGAAATGGTTTCCAATTAATAACTGCTCAATGGTTTGGTTCGGGATCTTAAAACTTGCTGTGGTAGTTGGTCATGTCCACTAGACGACCCCTATAGTTGTTGAGGTCATTAAGTCAAAGGTCAAGATCACCATGACCTTAACTTGTGAAATGTTTTCAGATCAATAAATGATCAGTGGTTTGGCTTAGGATCTTCAAAGTTGCTGTGGTGATTAGTCATGACCACTAGATGACCTCTATAGTTGAGGTCACTAGATCAAAGGTCAGAGGGTCTGGGGGGTATACATGTTTTACAAACATCTCTTGTTTGTTATAATAGTTCATGGACATGTAGGATGTTTGGTAATGGCAGAAACTGTAGAATCATATGTATATATTATATCATAAGCAAACAGAGCAGACCATGATCAGACAGCTCCTATAGGATCTGACCTGGAACTACTCTGTTTGCAAAGGTGTAGGCGTATTTATGGAATAAAGGGTTAAAGAACATCTCCTCCTAAACCAATGATTTTCAATCGGTCAAAGGTCATGGTCACAGTGACCTTCAATCAAAAAAACATATGCGCTGAATAACTTGATAATTATTAGGTGTGCTGTCTTCATACTTAATAGGGAGGTTTGCTGTCTTCATACTTAATAGGGAGGTTTGTCATGGCCAGTAGAAACCCCTGTTGATTTTGAGGTCATTTAGTCAAAGGTCAAGGTCACACTGACCTTCAACTAAAAAATATTGTCTGCTCAATAACTTGATAAGCATTAAGTGTACTATCTTCATACTTAATAGGAAGGTTATGCATGGCTAGTAAATGATCCCTGTTGATTTTGAGGTCAGTTGGTCAAAGGTCAAGGTCACAGTGACCTTCAATTAAAAAAATATGCCCGCTCAATAACTTGATAACTATTAGCTGTGCTGTCTTCATACTTAATAGGAATGTTGGTCATGGCTAGCAAATGATCCCTATTGATTTTGAGGTCAGTTGGTCAAAGGTCAAGGTCACAGTAATTTTAACTCAAAATCTTGTCCGCTCAATAATTTGATAAGTCCAGTTAGGCCAAAAATCTTTTGTGTGCTGTCTTGATACTTAGTAGGGAGGTTTGTCATGGCCAGTAGATGAGCCCTATTGATTTTGAGGTCAAAGGTCAAGGTAACAGTGACCTTTAGCTCAAAAATCTTGTCTGCTCAATAACTTGAAACTATCAAATGTGCTGTCTTCATACCTAGTATTGATTTTAAGCTCAGTCTGTCAAAGGTCAAGGTCACAGTGACTTTCAACTAAAAAGTCTTGTCTGCTCAATAACTTGATAACTTTTGGATGTACTGTCTTCAAACTTAGTAGGAGGTTGGTCATGGCAAGTGGATGATATTGATTTTGAGGTCAGTCAATAAAAGGTTAAGGTCACATTGACCATCAACTTAAAAACATTGTCGGCTTGATAGTTTGATAACATGAGCCCCCTCCCATATATATTAACATTGTGCATGTTACTTGTTGTTTGTGGTAACTTGAGTTCAAATTCTGGTCATACTATGCAATCTTTACTTTCATTTTGCAGTTGCATATGCGGCCTGCTTACAAAACACATTTCATTGTCAGTACTTTGCGTTGGGGGCATTTGTCACGTACTGTGTGTGTGACACATTTCTTGTTCAAATGTGGAGTTACCTGTACCTTTTTAAGGTCTACAGGAAAGGAATGTATTTCCAAAATCTTGTTCTTGATAGTGAATAAGGTGTCACATATTACACAGTTTGCAGAACACTTCAGCATTTTAGGAGGTATGTTGTCGTTGCCAGTTACCTTTTTTGGATTCTGGCTTTCCATTTTGTATAACATTTAAGTATTTTTAATGTGTTTAAAATGGAACTCATTGACATCAAAGCAAATTTTCTGTTTAATTTGCGCAATGATAGGATGATCTATATTTGCATTATTTAGTTGGTGAAGCAATTCCTATGTCCATGTAAAAATTGTGTATAAGTTCACACACTTCCTTTTAGTCAGATACAAGTTTCTCTTTGTGCTTTAAACTTATATTATTGGTGGATTTTTAAGTTGACTTTTAAGGTAAAAAAGGTTTAATATTTGGCCAAAAATCTTTTGTTTAGGGCCACCGCCACATCTCTTCAAATACTTTGATGGACTCTCATTTAAGTTTAGTTTTCATATTTCTGAGTTGTCTGTATTTCCCCCAGTTTCTGTTATTTTAATTATCAAGTAATTGTTAGGGGTTTGTCTAGTTAGCACACTTGTGCAATGCTCTGGGTGAGCTTTTGGGAGACTTGAATGTCTGGCATTAGTCGTCCGTCGTGCATCGTCAACAATTGGCTTGTGAACGCATTATTTGTTACATTTTTTGTCCAGTCTTTATGAAACTTAGTCAGAATGATTGTCTTCATAAAATCTCAGACGAGTTTAAAAGTGGGTCATGAATGTGGGGTCAAAAACTAGGTCACTTGGTCAAATAGTAGGAAAACCTTTTGAACACTCTAGAGGTCACATTTTTAGCCGAATCTTCATGAAACTTTATCATAATAATGGTTTTGGTAAAATCTGGGACGAGTTTGAAAGTTGGTCATATGTGATTAAAAACTAGCTCTCTAGGTTGAATAGTAGAAAAACCTTGTGAACACTCTAAAGGTCGCATTTGTTGCTGAATCTTCGTTAAACTTTATCAGAATGATGTTTTGATAAAATCTCAAAAGAGTTTGAAAATGGGTCACATGGGGTCAAAAAATAGGTCACTAGGTCAAACAGTAGAAAAACCTTGTGAAACACTCTAGTCGTCACATTTTTTGTCCAATTTTCATGAAACTTAGTCAGAATGATTGTCTTGATAAATCTTGCACAAGATCGAAAACTGGGCATGCAGGTTTATAAACTAGGTCACTAGGTCAAATAGTAGGAAAACCTTGTGAACATTCTAGAGGTCACATTTTTAGCCCATTCTTCATGAAACTTCGTCAGAATGATTGTCCTGATGAAATCTTTGATAAGTTTGAAAGTGGGTTATGTGGGCTCAAAAAGTATGTCACTGGGTCATATCTTAGAAAAATCTTGTTTACACTCCAGCGTCCACATTTTTTGCCCAATCTTACTCAAACTTGCTCAGAATGTTTGTCTTGGTGATATCGAAGTTGAGATTGAACAATCCCACCTATCTTAAAGATCAATAATGATATGTATTTGAATGTTCAAGTCATCAAGGTTTTACTGTTTTTGTAAATATATTAGATTTTCTTGTATTTACAGTGAACACATTGTCAATGTGTCTGTCTCTCAGTTTATTAAATTGTCTGTTGATTTATTAATTTATAATAGTCTGAACCATAATTTTATCAGTACACATGGGATAATCCTGTGTTCATACATTATATGCCATTATGAAAAATCATCTAATAAATATTCATATTATTATATCTTAATTGACTATTCATGAGAAAGATGTATTTAGACAGGTTTTATTGAAATACAAATAATACCATCTCTCTGAATATTGGTTGTTTATTTGCTTTTGTTCAACATTTTAGGTATAATTTGAGTACCCCAGACAGTGATACTGACATGTTTATTGTGTACCAAGCAAGAACTGATGACATGCTGGGATTCAATCCACCAAAACAAACCATCAAGGTATGCAAAAACCAATGCTTTTCTCTTCCTCTCATAAATCTGAAATCAAAGCAACAAATAAACATGTGTACTCAAGTAGTAAAATCAAGACGATTCTGGTGAGTGATCAAAACATCTAGGGTTTAGTGGAGAAATAAAGAAATTCTTCTTGAAAATGTTTTAATTTAACGTATCTTATCTTGGCCTCTGTGTAATAGAGTGTAACCCTTTTCTTCATAAAGACAACTTGTGGCACCTTTGCAAATAGAGTAAACCTAGATCAGACAGTTCCTGTAGGAGCCACAGCAAACAGAGTAAACCTAGATCAGACAGCTCCTGTAGGAGCCACGGCAAACAGAGTAAACCTAGATCAGACAGCTCCTGTAGGAGCCACGGCAAACAGAGTAAACCTAGATCAGACAGCTCCTGTAGGAGCCACGGCAAACAGAGTAAACCTAGATCAGACAGCTCCTGTAGGAGCCACGGCAAACAGAGTAAACCTAGATCAGACAGCTCCTGTAGGAGCCACGGCAAACAGAGTAAACCTAGATCAGACAGCTCCTGTAGGAGCCACGGCAAACAGAGTAAACCTAGATCAGACAGCTCCTGTAGGAGCCACGGCAAACAGAGTAAACCTAGATCAGACAGCTCCTGTAGGATCTGGTTGACTCCATTTGGAATGATATAGATCTGATACTGAAGTGTCTGTCACAGTCACCAATTTCTTGTTAACCCTTTACTCCATAAATACACCTTTCTACTCCTTTTCAAACAGGGTAAATCCAGATGAGACGGCTCCTGTAGGAGCTATCTGATCAGGGTCTGCTTCACTTGAATATGAAAAAATAAAAATCAGATTCTACATACTCTGCCATAGCCAGATATTCCTGTGTTCATGTGCCGTTATAAAAATGAGTCTAATTAATATTCATGAATTGATGTCATTATTTCTTACATGGATATTCACAGAGTAAAGGGTTAATGTGTAAATATAAAACTTCATTCCATGAATAGTCATACAAACTTCTAAATGAATACTCATACAAACTTCTAAATGAATACTCATACAAACTTCTCAATGACTATTCACAGGGGAAAGGGTTAAAGTAGAGATATAGGAAAGTGGAGTATTTAGGTAATCTAAGTACATGTAAGTGATGTAACATATATTTGATATTTCTCTGCCAAACCACACCTTGCGGTTACTCATTTGAATAAGTTTTTTGATGTGATTCTAATGAGTAGTAATGAGATAGGGTGTTTTTGCCAAAAAGTAAAAGATATGTAAGTGTTAAAATTTTACTTGATAAATACATCTTTCTGCACCTTTGCAAACAGAGTAGACCCAGATCAAATGGCTTCTTCTTGAGCCATTTGATCAGATCTGCCGATCTACCAAGGCCAAAAATTTAATTCCCGTTTTCATGTGTCATTATAAAAATATTCTAATTAATATTCATGGTATCATTATTTTTTCTCGTGAACATTCATGGTGTACAGGGTTTATTTTAAGACAAGATATCAAACATTTATCTTCCAGCTTAGATAATGTTCAGTGTAGGACAGATGAAATGCTTCATCTGCTCAGAGGCTGTTTCCAGGTCTACACTGTCTGTAAATCCTGTAGACCAATTACCTGATAGTATGGCCCATAGGTGTATAACAAGACACATTGCCTTATAGTATGGCCCATAGGTGTATATAACAAGACACATTGCCTTATAGTATGGCCCATAGGTGTATATAACAAGACACATTGCCTTATAGTATGGCCCAAAGGTGTATATAACAAGACACATTGCCTAATAGTATGGCCCATAGGTGTATATAACAAGACACATTGCCTCATAGTATGGCCCATAGGTGTATATAACAAGACACATTGCCTAATAGTATGGCCCATAGGTGTATATAACAAGACACATTGCCTCATAGTATAGCCCATAGGTGTATATAACAAGACACATTGCCTAATAGTATGGCCCAAAGGTGTATATAACAAGACACATTGCCTTATAGTATGGCCCATAGGTGTATAACAAGACACATTGCCTAATAGTATGGCCCATAGGTGTATATAACAAGACATATTGCCTTATAGTATGGCCCATAGGTGTATATAACAAGACACATTGCCTAATAGTATGGCCCATAGGTGTATATAACAAGACACATTGCCTTATAGTATGGCCCATAGGTGTATATAACAAGACACATTGCCTCATAGTATGGCCCATAGGTGTATATAACAAGACACATTGCCTTATAGTATGGCCCATAGGTGTATGTAACAAGACATATTGCCTCATAGTATGGCCCATAGGTGTATATAACAAGACACATTGCCTAATAGTATGGCCCATAGGTGTATATAACAAGACACATTGCCTGATAGTATGGCCCATAGGTGTATGTAACAAGACATATTGCCTCATAGTATGGCCCATAGGTGTATATAACAAGACACATTGCTTAATAGTATGGCCCAAAGGTGTATGTAACAAGACACATTGCCTGATAGTATGGCCCAAAGGTGTATGTAACAAGACATATTGCCTCATAGTATAGCCCATAGGTGTATATAACAAGACACATTGCCTCATAGCATGGCCCATAGGTGTATATAACAAGACACATTGCCTCATAGTATGGCCCATAGGTGTATATAACAAGACACATTGCCTCATAGTATGGCCCATAGGTGTATGTAACAAGACACATTGCCTCATAGTATAGCCCATAGGTGTATATAACAAGACACATTACCTCATAGTATGGCCCATAGGTGTATATAACAAGACACATTGCCTTATAGTATGGCCCATAGGTGTATATAACAAGACACATTGCCTTATAGTATGGCCCATAGGTGTATGTAACAAGACACATTGCCTTATAGTATGGCCCATAGGTGTATGTAACAAGACACATTGCCTTATAGTATGGCACATAGGTGTATATAACAAGACACATTGCCACATAGTATGGCCCATAGGTGTATGTAACAAGACACATTGCCTTATAGTATGGCCCATAGGTGTATATAACAAGACACATTGCCTAATAGTATGACCCATAGGTGTATGTAACAAGACACATTGCCTTATAGTATGGCCCATAGGTGTATATAACAAGACACATTGCCACATAGTATGGCCCATAGGTGTATGTAACAAGACACATTGCCTTATAGTATGGCCCATAGGTGTATATAACAAGACACATTGCCTCATAGTATGGCCCATAGGTGTATGTAACAAGACACATTGCCTCATAGTATGGCCCATAGGTGTATGTAACAAGACACATTGCCTAATAGTATGGCCCATAGGTGTATATAACAAGACACATTGGTGTATGTAACAAGACATATTGCCTCATAGTATGGCCCATAGGTGTATATAACAAGACACATTGCCTAATAGTATGACCCATAGGTGTATGTAACAAGACACATTGCCTTATAGTATGGCCCATAGGTGTATATAACAAGACACATTGCCTCATAGTATGGCCCATAGGTGTATATAACAAGACACATTGCCTCATAGTATGGCCCATAGGTGTATGTAACAAGACACATTGCCTCATAGTATGGCCCATAGGTGTATATAACAAGACACATTGCCTTATAGTATGGCCCATAGGTGTATATAACAAGACACATTGCCTGATAGTATGGCCCAAAGGTGTATGTAACAAGACACATTGCCTGATAGTATGGCCCATAGGTGTATATAACAAGACACATTGCCTCATAGTATGGCCCATAGGTGTATATAACAAGACACATTGCCTAATAGTATGGCCCAAAGGTGTATATAACAAGACACATTGCCTTATAGTATGGCCCATAGGTGTATAACAAGACACATTGCCTAATAGTATGGCCCATAGGTGTATATAACAAGACATATTGCCTTATAGTATGGCCCATAGGTGTATATAACAAGACACATTGCCTAATAGTATGGCCCATAGGTGTATATAACAAGACACATTGCCTTATAGTATGGCCCATAGGTGTATATAACAAGACACATTGCCTCATAGTATGGCCCATAGGTGTATATAACAAGACACATTGCCTTATAGTATGGCCCATAGGTGTATGTAACAAGACATATTGCCTCATAGTATGGCCCATAGGTGTATATAACAAGACACATTGCCTAATAGTATGGCCCATAGGTGTATATAACAAGACACATTGCCTGATAGTATGGCCCATAGGTGTATGTAACAAGACATATTGCCTCATAGTATGGCCCATAGGTGTATATAACAAGACACATTGCTTAATAGTATGGCCCAAAGGTGTATGTAACAAGACACATTGCCTGATAGTATGGCCCAAAGGTGTATGTAACAAGACATATTGCCTCATAGTATAGCCCATAGGTGTATATAACAAGACACATTGCCTCATAGCATGGCCCATAGGTGTATATAACAAGACACATTGCCTCATAGTATGGCCCATAGGTGTATATAACAAGACACATTGCCTCATAGTATGGCCCATAGGTGTTATGTAACAAGACACATTGCCTCATAGTATAGCCCATAGGTGTATATAACAAGACACATTACCTCATAGTATGGCCCATAGGTGTATATAACAAGACACATTGCCTTATAGTATGGCCCATAGGTGTATATAACAAGACACATTGCCTTATAGTATAGCCCATAGGTGTATATAACAAGACACATTGCCACATAGTATGGCCCATAGGTGTATGTAACAAGACACATTGCCTTATAGTATGGCCCATAGGTGTATATAACAAGACACATTGCCTCATAGTATGGCCCATAGGTGTATGTAACAAGACACATTGCCTCATAGTATGGCCCATAGGTGTATGTAACAAGACACATTGCCTAATAGTATGGCCCATAGGTGTATATAACAAGACACATTGGTGTATGTAACAAGACATATTGCCTCATAGTATGGCCCATAGGTGTATATAACAAGACACATTGCCTAATAGTATGACCCATAGGTGTATGTAACAAGACACATTGCCTTATAGTATGGCCCATAGGTGTATATAACAAGACACATTGCCTCATAGTATGGCCCATAGGTGTATATAACAAGACACATTGCCTCATAGTATGGCCCATAGGTGTATGTAACAAGACACATTGCCTCATAGTATGGCCCATAGGTGTATATAACAAGACACATTGCCTTATAGTATGGCCCATAGGTGTATATAACAAGACACATTGCCTGATAGTATGGCCCAAAGGTGTATGTAACAAGACACATTGCCTGATAGTATGGCCCATAGGTGTATATAACAAGACACATTGCCTCATAGTATGGCCCATAGGTGTATATAACAAGACACATTGCCTCATAGTATGGCCCATAGGTGTATATAACAAGACACATTGCCTCATAGTATGGCCCATAGGTGTATGTAACAAGGCACATTGCCTCATAGTATAGCCCATAGGTGTATATAACAAGACACATTGCCTCATAGTATGGCCCATAGGTGTATATAACAAGACACATTGCCTCATAGTATGCAAGACACATAGTATGGCCCATAGGTGTATGTAACAAGACACATTGCCTTATAGTATGACCCATAGGTGTATGTAACAAGACATATTGCCTCATAGTATGGCCCATAGGTGTATGTAACAAGACATATTGCCTCATAGTATGGCCCATAGGTGTATGTAACAAGACACATTGCCTCATAGTATGGCCCATAGGTGTATGTAACAAGACACATTGCCTCATAGTATGGCCCATAGGTGTATGTAACAAGACACATTGCCTCATAGTATGGCCCATAGGTGTATGTAACAAGACATATTGCCTTATAGTATGACCCATAGGTGTATATAACCCTTCACTTGTAATACTATTGATGAAATAATGACTCATGAATGATAACTAGCTATACTGAAATAATGACTCATGAATGATAACTAGCTGGCGTAAGAACACAGGAAATTTTTGCATGACAGAAACTGTAGATTCAGATCTACATGCATATAATCTAACTAATTTCTATGTTTGCAAAGGCACTGAGTGGCAGGAACATCCAGTAAAGCTTTACCCATTCCCTGATATTGATGCCTTTTGACACCTGTCACTTTTTGAAGCCATTGTGATAAATAGAGCATTTGCTCCATTGGAGCAAATGCTAGATTTATCACAATGGTTCAAAACTACACAATTATAAAAAATTTCCCTTTTTTGTAATAAATGCTTCTTTTCAGTAGATTTATTCAAAGAGGTTGGATCTAAAAAAAAGTCTATGAGGGAATGGGTTAATCTTGTTACTTTTTCTTCAGAGCAGTGAGAGGGAGACATGTGATTACACTATACATGAGGTGTTCCGTTATTGCGAGCTTCTTCTGAGTGGAGATGCCAGGTGTGTAGAGACCTTGTTCTTACATGACAGCACTGTAGTCTACAGATCAGAAGACTGGCACAAGCTGAAGGAAGGGAGGCAACTTCTGCTAAACAAGTATGTTGGTGTAACACAGCTGCAGAAAAGGTGCAAAGTTAGGAAATATAGGAAAATATTTTTGGAATTTCTCCGCTGCTACTCATTAGCATGGGCCTGGCTGTTGAGAGGTGACTCTAATTACAGTGTAACAATGTTATTTTGACACTCGTTCTTCTGAGACATCAGCTTATTCCAAGGGAATTTTCAAGCCCGACTCAAATTCTATTAAATGTTGAAAATACCTGTATTAATCCAAATACCGATAATTTAGAAATTCGAGCACGTTTGCTAGGCCCATTGATCCTTATGGTTCCTTTTATTGATTGTTTACAGTTGAGCACAGTGTTTTCGCACCTTCACACCTTTTCGATCCCCTTTTGTGACCATTTTGGGACAGGCAAACACGCTTGGGTTTATGATTGTCGGAACTACTGTATAGTTTTCAGCTGAGAAATAAAAGATTTTGATCAATACACATCTTATCTACAGCCCTGTGTCAGATGGTTGAACATTTGAAATAACAGGTGGTATGTGCATGATACATCTGTGTCAGATGGTTGAACATTTGAAATAACAGGTGGTATGTGACTGATACATCTGTGTCAGATGATTGTACATTTGAAATAACAGGTGGTATGTGCATGATACATTTGTGTCAGATGGTTGAACATTTGAAATAACAGGTGGTATGTGACTGATACATCTGTGTCAGATGGTTGTACATTTGAAATAACAGGTGGTATGTGCCTGATATATATCTGTGTCAGATGGTTGAACATTTGAAATCACAGGTGGTATGTGACTGATATATCCATATTTACCCAAAATAATAACCATTTACCTGTTGAATATTTATGTAAGAAATAATGACATGAATATTATTAGCTGAATTTCTATAATGACAGATTAACACAGAAAGTTTTGGCAATTGCAAAAACTGTAGAATAAGGTTTATTATAGTCTTATAGACCTGGCAAAGAAAAACTGATAGTGCTTTTGACCTTGAGTCAGGAAACTTTTACACCTGGAGTATGGTTATGATATGCACTCAGTAATACTCTAGTGTTGTTGCTCTTGTCATATGCCATTACATAATTACACAGTCGTATGTAAACGGGAGCATCTATAGATACATTTCTAGTAAATTTTAATTCACTGTATACAATTAAGAAATAATGACTGTATAAAACCTTTTGTAATGGCATATGAACTAAACACAGGAATTTTAAGCCGTGGCAGAAACTGTAGAATCAGATCTATATTATTTAATAAGCAATCAGAGAAGATCCTACAGGCACCAGAAGATCCTACATGCTCCAGAAGATCCTAGAGGCGCCATGTGATTTGGATCTGCCTTGTTTACAAAGGCATTAAAAGGCACACCTATTAAGTAAAGGGTTAAGCCAGTTCTAGGTGATTTGTGGTATTTGAAGAAAAGAAATTGAAATTAAAAATACTGCAAAATACTATAATATACTTATAGGATACAGGCATATTATATTGATGTTTTTTATCTGCCTAGGGAGTGCTTAAGTAAGTACCTAAGGGATGCCCAAGGCTCAAAAGGAACTAGGTATCTCAGGAAATGGTGTGATGACAACAAGAGCACAGCTACTCTACCAGCAAAGATGTGCAAAATGCTCTATGTGATAGTCAGGCTGTTGCAGAATGCCAGGTAACATTTGTTCATGAAATTATCACCTTAAACCTTTCAGCACTGAATTTTCAGAGTGGAATACCCGGTACTCCATTAGTGTTTGATTAAAGAGCCCACTCAGTGTGAAAAGCTTATTTTGAATAACAAGCTGTACAAAGCCTGATCGGAGGACTCCTAGGACCCCTCTGATCTGGGTTTACACTGTTTGCCGTCCAGTCCATGCATGTCCCTCTGGACGCCTTTGATTCAGATCTGGGTTAACACTGTATGCCACATGTCCCTCTGGACGCCTTTGATTCAGATCTGGGTTAACACTGTTTGCCACATGTCCCTCTGGACCCCTTTGATTCAGATCTGGGTTTACACTGTTTGCCGTCCAGTCCATGCATGTCCCTCTGGACCCCTCTGATTCAGATCTGGGTTAACACTGTTTGCCACATGTCCCTCTGGACCCCTCTGATTCAGATCTGGGTTAACACTGTTTGCCACATGTCCCTCTGGACCCCTCTGATTCAGATCTGGGTTAACACTGTTTGCCACATGTCCCTCTGGACCCCTCTGATTCAGATCTGGGTTAACACTGTTTGCCACATGTCCCTCTGGACCCCTCTGATTCAGATCTGGGTTAACACTGTTTGCCACATGTCCCTCTGGACCCGTCTGATTCAGATCTGGGTTAACACTGTTTGCCACATGTCCCTCTGGACCTCTCTGATTCAGATCTGGGTTAACACTGTTTGCCACATGTCCCTCTGGACCCTCTGATTCAGATCTGGGTTAACACTGTATGCCACATGTCCCTCTGGACCTCTCTGATTCAGATCTGGGTTAACACTGTTTGCCACATGTCCCTCTGGACCCCTCTGATTCAGATCTGGGTTAACACTGTTTGCCACATGTCCCTCTGGACCCCTCTGATTCAGATCTGGGTTAACACTGTTTGCCACATGTCCCTCTGGACCCCTCTGATTCAGATCTGGGTTAACACCGTTTGCAAATGCCGGTCCATGCATGTCCCTCTTTCAAAATAGTCAGGTTTGTGTAAACCTTTTGAATAGCAAAATTCATTTGTGAACTATTCATAATGTTTTGATTTATTATATAGCAAATCGTACACATTGAATAAATATGGAGGCTTTATCCTTTCCCTTATATATGTTATTGTCACACCTTTACAAACAGAGTAGAGCTCTGGATGCTGTTGAAGTATCTATAGATGATACAGTTTCTATCAGTACCAAAACCTCCTGTGTACATAGGCCATTATAAAAATTCAGCTAATAGATACTCATAATGTTAGCATTTTTTACATGAATATTCAATTGGGAAAAGGTCAAGAAGCAGGGAGCTGCTTTGTGCTTATTATGGCCCATTTTCCTCTGAGAATTACTGATCCATGTATACTGTTGAAGGGACATCGTGGTCTGTGACAGTTTACGTGTGTACAGGGAGAATGGAAGTGAGGCCAGAGAGCAGTTGATGTCCATACGTAGTGGAGGTGTACCAGTGGCCAAGGCCTGGGAGATTATAGATCAGTGAGTAGAGTATCGGAACACACAAATATTATTATTAGTCTTTAACTATTTTTCTCATGAATCTTCATGTAAGAAATAATGACATCATTTATGTTAAATGGCTAACTTTTATATCTAAATCATTGGCAATAGTAGAAACTATAGAATAAGATCTAAATTTTTTCATAAGCAAACAGAGTAGACCCTGATGATATGGTTCCTACGACAACCATCTGATCTTAGTATACTCTGTTTGTGCAGTTGTGTGTTTGCACAGGTGTGAAAAAGCTTCTCTGTGAGGGAAAGTTTAAAGACAGATGGCAGGTTAATGTAGAGTGAAAGACTACAGCTGCTTGAATAGTTCTCAGTTCTTCTTTACTACAAGTATGGATTAGCGAGGTTTTACTGTATTTTCACATGTGGTATATTTCAACACTACATGTATAGACCAAGTTTAGATGATTTCCGGGAACATCATCAGGATCTAAATTATTATACCCCCACAAACAGAGTTTGAGGGGGGTATACTGGAATCAGCCTGTCGGTCGGTCGGTCGGTCGGTTGGTCGGTCGGTCGGTCGGTCCGGCGGTCGGTCGGTCCGGCGGTCGGTCTGTCTGCAAAATCTTGTACGGTGAACTCCTCCTTCAGTTTCAACCCGATTCACTTGACACTTGGCATAATTGTTAATCAGGAGTAGTAGATGTGCAAGACGTAAATTTCAGGTCTCTGTGACCTTGACCTTGACCTTTGGCCTTGAAATTGGTCTTGAAATTGGCTGGCAAAAGCTTGTACTTTGAACTCCTCCTTCACATTCAACCTGATTCACTTGATACTTAGCATAAATGTTACTCAGGAGTAGTAGATGTGTAAGACACAAATTTCAGGTCTCTATGACCTTGACCTTGACATTTGGCCTTGAAATTGGTCTTGAAATTGGCAGACAAAATCTTGTACTTTGAACTCCTCCTTCAATTTCAACCTGATTCACTTGATACTTGGCATAAATGTTACTCAGGAGTAGAAGATGTGCAAGACACAAATTTCAGGTCTCTATGACCTTGACCTTGACGTTTGGCCTTGAAATTGGTCTTGAAATTGGCAGACAAAATCTTGTACTTTGAACTCCTCCTTCAATTTCAACCTGATTCACTTGATACTTGGCATAAATGTTACTCAGGAGTAGAAGATGTGCAAGACACAAAATTCAGGTCTCTGTGACCTTGACCTTGACCTTTGGTCTTGAAATTGGTCTTGAAATTGGCAGGCAAAATCTTGTACTTTGAACTCCTCCTTCAATTTCAACCTGATTCACTTGATACTTGGCATAAATGTTACTCAGGAGTAGTAGCTGTGCAAGACACAAATTTCAGGTCTCTGTGACCTTGACCTTGACGTTTGGCCTTGAAATTGGTCTTGAATTGGCAGGCAAAATATTGTACTTTGAACTCCTCCTTCACTTTCAACCTGATTCACTTGATACTTGGCATAAATGTTACTCAGGAGTAGTAGATGTGCAAGACACAAATTTCAGGTTTCTGTGACCTTGACCTTGACCTTTGGCCTTGACATTGGTCTTGAAATTGGCAGACAAAATCTTGTACTTTGCCTTCAATTTCAACCTGATTCACTTGATACTTGGCATAAATGTTACTCAGGAGTAGTATATGTGCAAGACACAAATTTCAGGTCTCTGTGACCTTGGCCTTGACATTGGTCTTGAAATTGGCTGGCAAAATCTTGTACTTTGAACTCCTCCTTCACTTTCAACCTGATTCACTTGATACTTGGCATAAATGTTACTCCGGAGTAGTAGATGCGCAAGACACAAATTTAAAATCTCTGTGACCTTGACCTTTGGCCTTGAAATTGGTCTTAAAATTGGCAGGCAAAATCTTGTACTTTGAACTCCTCCTTCAATTTCAACCTGATTTACTTGATACTTGGCATAAATGTTTCTCAGAAGTAGTAGATGTGCAAGACACAAATTTCAGGTCTCTGAGACCTTGACCTTTGGCCTTGAAATTGGCAGGCAAAATCTTGTACTTTGAACTCCTCCTTCAATTTCAACCTGATTCACTTGATACTTGGCATAAAGTACAGAATTTTCTCTATTTGAACTTTGGGTATTTTTGTTGCTTGGCCCTGTTACATGTTCAAAACTTTGAATTACAATCAAGGCTGCCGTGTGGGGGTATTCATCACCTTTAGTGATAGTTCTAGTTTAACCAATTCCCTCATATTGACACCTTTTGATGCCACTGTAAATATCACAGTTTGAAACCCTTGTGATAAATAGAGCATCTGCTCCACAGGAACGAATACTCTCATTTGTTTGTAGAAAATGCTCCTTTTCAGTAGATTTACTCAAAGAGGCTTGTTGTCAAAATAGTCTATGCAGGAATGGGTTAAAAGAATGTTTAAGGCTTGTAGCAGAGGTCAGTGGTTGGTGACGAAATTTACTTAATATTGAAAGGCATAAGTGTTACATGTATTAGTTTTAATAAGTTAATTCTTTAACTCAGAGACTGTTTTTGCTGCTATTGCAAACACGGTAGGCCCAGATCAACTGGCTGTGTAGGAGCTCATAAACTAATATAGATTTACAGTTTCTGCTGTAATAAAAAAATGTTTTCCAAATACCGTTATGAATATTCAGCTATAAATGACAATTCACAGTCATTATTTTTACATGAATATTCATCAGATAAAGGTTAAAATAATCCCTGTAGAGCCTTCAACTGGCTAGCCGCTATGTACATGTATATAATAATTCTGGCACTACCCAAACTACTCAAAGAATTCGGACTGACACACTTTGGCAAATACAGTAAAACGGCGTTATTTAGACTCGTTTTTCCGAGATACCCGCTTATTCCGAGGGATTTTTGAGGTCCCGGGTCAAATTCTATCAAATATCATTGAAAATACCTGCATTAATCCAAATACTGATAATCCGAAAATTCGAGCATGTGTGCTGGTCCCGCGGAGCAGTATGATTCCTTTTATTGATTGTTTATTTCGAGCACAGTGTTTTTCCCACCCTGGAGGTCATTATTCACACCTCAATACCCTTTTGAACGATCCATCTGTGGGATATTAAATTTTCTAAATGTGTGAAAACCCCATTCATTGAATGTAGACTACTCTGGAGTAGATAATGATGAGAATTTAATAGACTAAGTCTAAGAGTCATAATCATAATTTGCATACGTTCGCAAACCTGTAGTGATTTTTCACAGCATTTTTTTAATGGGTCAGTACCGCTGAAAGTGTGCCATATAAAGTCTTTCTCCTTTAAATTTTGAAATTGTGCAGTGTTTTTTGCGTATTACTTTGAAATTCGCAACATTTTCAGTATTTTTAGACAGTCGTTCAATCAGACTTTTGCCATGAGAGATGAAAGAGAATAACTTTTTAAATAGAGAATTTCAGAAGAACATAGCTGAGTGTTCCGGTTATTAATTAATTTCACAATGTATCATTCACCCTGATTTTCCTTACTACGAAACAGCACAGGAACAAAATGATAATGTTTGTTTTTGCACCCAACTCAACACCCACAACTAAATGAATGTCAAGGAATGGAAATTTATGCAAAATAAACGATATAACTATATAAACTACAACTGTTCTAGGGATATGTCTAATGGTTTGAAACAAATTTTGGATTTATCTTGAAAGGTCCTTTGAATGGACCCATACACATACAAACTATAGGGAAACTTCGGTCGCCAATGTGAATGGTGTTTTCTGTTATCACTTATATAAGGAAAGAATCGGTGCATTATATTTGCATTATGAATACAGGTTGAAGTTTAAAAAAATGTTACACGGACTGTGAAGAAATACGCCTCCTAGCTTTGTCAAACAATGCTCTTAGGTTTTGAGAGTCACTCACAAAATGCTCTCGGTTCTTTTGTGCATTGCGATAATCCTTTAATTTTGCTGATTCCCAGCAGTCCTCAAAATATGGCCAATATACTGTAGATCATACACAGATCAAACAGCGCCTCAAGGAGCAGTTTCATTAGCCATGGTCTGCACTGTTTTCTGACAGCTCCTCAAGGAGCAGTTTCATTAGCCTAAGGTCTGCACTGTTTTCTGACAGCTCCTCAAGGAGCAGTTTCATTAGCCATGGTCTGCACTGTTTTCTGACAGCTCTTTAAGGAGCAGTTTCATTAGCCTAGGAGCAGTTTCATTAGCCTATGGTCTGCACTGTTTTCTGACAGCTCCTCAAGGAGCAGTTTCATTAGCCTATGGTCTGCACTGTTTTCTGCTATGTCAGTGTAATTTAAAGTTACCTATTTAATAATGCAGGCTTATATAAACCCATGGAGAGGTTGGATTGGGGGTCCAAATACTTTGGGTAATTAGGGCATTTCTGTGCATTGTACCTTTACACAATTATACATCTATGTACATCTTAATAACCCTTTCCCTTTTGAATATTCATGTAAAAAATGATGACATCATGAATATTTATTAGCTGAATTTTTATAAAGGCATATGTAGACAATCATTTTTATACGCCCACCTAATAAAGGTGGTCGTATATTGTCGTGGCCCTGTCCGTCCGTCCGTTCGTTCGTTCGTTCGTTCGTTCGTCCGTCCGTCAACATTTTGTTTGTCCGCTATTTTCTGGGAAAACTATTTGACAGATATTAATGAAACTTCACACAAATGTTTAATGCATCAAGATCTGAAGCTGAGTTGATTCTGAGGTTCATTTGATTTTTCATTTCAGAGTTATGGCCCTTGTTCTTAAAAAATATGCAAATAGCTTGTCCGCTGTTTTCTGGGGAAAACTATTTGAGAGATATTAATGAAAGTTCATACAAATGTTTAATGCATCAAGATCTGAAGCTGAGTCGATTCTGAGGTTCATTTGATTTGTCGTTTCGGAGTTATGGCCCTTCTACCTAAAAAATAATGCAAATAGTTTGTCCGCTGTTTTCTGGGAAAATTATTTGAGAGATATTGTAACACCCCAGTGTTTTACAGATTACGCTGATATTTTAGTCTTTGATGTTTTACTGTTGGGTATTTACCTATTCAGCAAGTTTCATTTAAATGTTTTCATGCTAGATCTAGATTCTAGATCTAGACTGATGTATTCATAAACATGTTATTTTTTTAGTGAAACATTAATGTAGGGAAGTCACTGCAGACACATTCTCACTCATCCATCTACAAGTCATCATACATGTACATGTTTGTTGTCAGTTACCTGGATCAGTGGACATCTTTTACCAGGAATTGTGGGTAAATCATCTTGTTTTTCCACAAGTATCATCCAGCGTCCCTTGTGTTCTCCGGATACAGTTACTTTTCTTACAAAGTATGTTGATTTCAAGTGTTCTCTCCATAATTTCGATCGACTAAGCGGGTTAACTTTAGAGTTCAACTTTGTTTACGTCGTGTATTTAGCACATTCTTTGATGACGTTATAAATGACGTAGTGTGGTGATCAACTTTGATCACTACCGATCAAAGTCGATCGCGCTCCATTTGGATCACAGCGATCCATTTTATGGTGATCCTACCCATTTCTGTGGTGATCATACCCAGTTTGGGGGCGATCCAGTCTCACTAGTATATAAGGAGCAGAATTTCTGCGTTCATGGTCTTTTTCCGATAGAACCTGAGAGGCACATAGAGTTTCCGACCTGCCTGAATTCAAATCTTCTTGTTTCGGCTTTTATACACTACGTCTGCTGAAGGTGCCTATATTAGAACATCCCTTTTATGAATAGTCCAGTTTACACATCCTTTTATAACTATTTACAACAAGAATTTCGTTAATCTGTACACAAGACGACTCGCTATGGTTGATGCTGAATCCATCATTACGTAGTAATCTCCCTTGAAAGCTTTTCCGGTCTAATGATCTACAGTCTGCAGTGACACTATTTTATTATAGATTGTAATAAAATTCTGTTTTAAACAATATTTGATGTCAACTTCTTTGGAAACCGCAAATATTGACTATTTACTTATGCATGTAATTAAATTGACAGAACTACACTGGTGTTAGTTATCAAAGTACCGAAGGTACTGATCTTCCTCAGCGCTACCATACTTAACAAAAGGCCAGCTACTAGGACACGAGTCCGTTACAATATTAATGAAACTTCACACAAATGTTTAATGCGTCAATATCTGAAGCTGAGTTGATTCTGAGGTTCATTTGATTTGTCGTTTCGGAGTTATGGCCCTTTTACTTAAAAAATAATGCAAATACATGCAAATAGTTTGTCCGCTGTTTTCTGGGAAAACTATTTGAGAGATGTTAATGAAACTTCACACAAATGTTAAATGCATCAAGATCTGAAGCTGAGTCAATTCTGAGGTTCATTTGATTTGTCGTTTTGGAGTTATGGCCCTTGTATTTAAAAAATAATGCAAATAGTTTGTCCGCTATTTTCTGGGAAAACTATTTGAGAGATATTAATGAAACTTCACACAAATGTTTAATGCATCAAGATCTGAAACTGAATTGATTCTGAGGATCATTTGATTTTTCATTTCAGAGTTATGGACTTTGTCCTTAAAAAATAATGCAAATACATGCAAATAGTTTGTCCGCTGTTTTCTGGGAAAACTATTTGAGAGATATTAATGAAACTTCACACAAATGTTTAATGCATCAAGAGCTGAAGCTGAGTCAATTTTGAGGTTTATTTGATTTGTCGTTTCGGAGTTATGGCCCTTTTACTTAAAAAATAATGCAAATATATGCATATAGTTTGTCCGCTGTTTTCTGGCAAAACTGTTTGACAGATATTAATGAAACTTCATACACATGTTTAATGCATCAAGACCTGAAGCTAAGTCAATTCTGAGGATCATTTGATTCGAGTTATGGCCCTTGCACTGAAAAATGATATTTACTTCAATTTTTTTATATGGTTAAACCTTAATGTGAATTTTCACATATATTGCGGGGGTTTTGATATGTCATTTTATTCTAAAGTTATGGTCCTTGAACTTTGTGTGTTCATTGCTTTGTTTGTCGGTCAACTTTTAGTTTGTCTGTTGTTTTCTGGGAAGACTATTAAAATGATATAAGTGAAACTTAAAACAAATGTTTTAAGCAACAAAATTTGAAGCTGAGTTTATTTTGAGGTTAATTCAGTTTGTCTTTACAGAGTTATGGCCATTGCACTTTACAAAAATCTGCAAGTATGAGGATTAGCTGTAACTTTTTTATTTAATAAGATATTCACTTCATTTTAAAAAAGAATAGTATCACCTTAATATGGAAATCAAGATCTGAAGCACAGATTAGAAAATGTCAGCACTTATAAGGCATATTGAATCAGAGAAAGTTTGCAAGTGGGCGTATTATGTACCGTATGCGGTACTCTTGTTGTGTATTGGTATAAACTATAGAGTCAGATCTATTATAATTTCATAAACAAACAGGGCAAACCCTGATCAGATGGCTCCTACAGAAGCTGTCTGACCTGGGTCTACTCTGTTTGCAAATGTGTAAAAAGGCATTTATCTTTATATATGAAGAAGAGGGTTTATCTACACAATGATTCCCATGATAGTTACTGCAAGAGTACATTTTTGTGGGAAAATGAGCATTTGAGCCTTGATGTACAAAATCAGCCTTTAGATATTGTAGTGTATAAACAGATCAGATTCAGTGTTTTAACCCTTTCCTTCATATAAATGCCTTTTCATGCATTTGCAAACAGGGTAGACCCAGATCAGATGGCTCCTGTAGGAGCTGTCTGATCAGTTTGCTCTGTTTACTTACAAAATTATAATAGAACTGACTCTACAGTTTCTACCAATACCCAAAATACCTGTGTACATATGCCATTATAAACATTCAGCTAATAGATATTCATGATTTCTTACATGGATATTCAAACAGGGAAAGTGTTAAATGTTAGTGATTGCCGATTAATCGCAGTACTCGGCGATCACGTCATGAAGGTTAGGATGTGATGATCGAAGAAGGACAGGCCATCGTCAATGATTTATACATAACCTTATGGAGACCATAGAGTATAGCAAACAGTAAAAGAACAAGGCCAATCATCTGATTAGGGTTTTACATGTTTGTCACATTGTTTTAACTGAACAGAATCATTTTGTTATCTAAGATTTACCCATATCAAATGTCATGTTTTAGACAAAGAGACTGGTCTGGATACACATTAACTCAAATAAGCCGACCATATTAGAAATTAATCATGATTTTTACTCAATGATCGATCATGAATATGTGCCGATGATGGAGTAAAGGTTTTGGGTTTGATTCCCAACACTATTAAATGTGGTGACTCTATCTGGTTTGCAAAGCCTAACTGAACTATGAACAAGGGACTTTTTATCTCTACAGAAACTGCAGAATCAGATCTGTACTATTTCATAAAGCAGATAGAGCAGACCGTGATCAGACAGCTACCACAGGAGTCGTCTGATCTCGATCTTCTTTGTTTGCAATGGCCTATTTATGGTATAAACTGTTAGTTGTTAACTGTAATGTTTTTGGATCTACATTTCAGAATTGAGAGTGAGATATCACTAAAAGCTGACCAAGTCCCAGACAAGAGCAAAGAGCTGCAAAAGTTTCTGGAACACTGGCTGTTGGATCTTAGACATCAAGACTTAACAGAATCCAGAGAGAGTTGGAGTTAACAGAATCCAGAGAGAGTTGGAGTTAACAGAATCCAGAGAGAGTTGGAGTTAACAGAATCCAGAGTTAACAGAATCCAGAGAGAGTTGGAGTTAACAGAATCCAGAGAGAGTTGAGTTATCCAGAGAGAGTTGGAGTTAACAGAATCCAGAGAGAGTTGGAGTTAACAGAATCCAGAGAGAGTTGGAGTTAACAGATTACCTCATGAGTACTTAATAAGAAAAACTTACTTTGAACATCAATAAGGAGACATTTTATAATAGCATTATGAGCAAGAGAATATTTCACTATAGCAGAAAGTCTAGAATTATTTCTATATTTTTTCATAGCACACAAAGCATATCCTAATCAGATGGCTCCTGCAGTTGCTGACTGATCTGAATCTGAAGATCCCTGTATATGCAAAAGTGTTAAAAGGTGTAACTGTTTATATGAGGTAAAAGGTTGAATTTTAAACCATAGACTATGTAGCTGAAGGCCTCTAATATATGTAATCCTTTACCTGAGGTTTACTCATGTAATAAATAATTACATTTTCAATATCATTTAAATGATTTTTTATAATGGCATATGAACTCTGACAGAAAAGTTTGGCCGTGGCAGAAACTGTAGATGCAGATCTGCATTATTCAATAAGCAGACCGAGTTGGACCCTGATCAGATATCTCCTACAGTAGTCATATGTGCAAGGTTTAGTTTATTGCAAAGGTGTCAAAAGACTCCTGTCTTTATCTGACAAGTACAAACTGATTCTGATCAACTTGATCCCCAGTATCATTGAGGAATCACATTTCTCCTAAGTACAGCAGAGATCCAAATAAGATGCGTAAATTAAAACATTTTCAAGAATAACTACTTTATTTCTCTACCAAACCCTCTGTTGTGACCACTCTGTAGAATCATTGCTACGAGACAATTCTAAACAGTGGCCACAACATAGGGTTTGGTGGAGAAATGCATTTTAGTACCTAAGTATGCATATATTTATCTTGCTCTGTATAGTAAGAAAATAATTCTCCAATGGCACTTGAGATTCTGTGACACATTTAATTTGCCCATTCCCTCATGAATATTGATTTAACCCTTCACTCCATAAATACGCCTTTGCAGACTGAGAAGACCCAGATCAGATGGCTTCTGTAGAAGCCGTCTGATCAGGGTCTGCTCTGGGTGCTTATAGAATTATATAGATCTGATTCAGTTTCTGCCTTGGCCAAAAGTTTGTGTGTTCATATACCATTACAAAAAATATGATGTTGTTTTTATACCCCCGCAGACTTGTTTGAGGAGGGTATACTGGAATCACCCTGTTCGGCGGTCGGTCCATCAATCCGCATGGTCGGTCCCCATTTCAACATTGGTACTTGGTGTCACATACTCCTCCTTTAGTTTGAAAGTTATTGAAGTTATATTTGTTATACAAAGTTATTGATGTTATATTTGGTATACATAGTAACCACAAATAGTAGATGAGCCTGATGTAATTTTCATGTGTTTAGTGCTGGGCATGGCAGAATTATCTCCCCTTTAACTGAGTATTTTTTGTCATTTTTGCATGAAACATGGGGAGTTGTTGTAAATTTCTCCTTCATTTTGGAAGTTATTCAGTTTATATTTGCTATACATAATAACCATGAATGGTAAATGTGCAAGACACAAATTTCATGTGTTTAGCGCTGGGCATTGCAGAATTATCTCCCCTTCAACTTTTTTTGTCATTTTGGCATGAATGATGGGAAGTCGGTGTTGCAAACTCCTCCTTCAATTTTAACATTATTGAACTCATACTTGCCATACATAATTACCACAAATAGCAGATGTGCAAGGCGGAATTTTCATGTTTTTTTGCATGCAATACAGAATTTAACCCCTTGAACTTTGAGTATTTTTATACGCCCGTTTGAAAAAACGGGACGTATTATGGAATGGCGCTGTCTGTCCGTCCGTCTGTCCGTCTGTAACATCTCTAACTCAAGTTCCGCTTGGTGGATCCTTCTCAAATTTAAACATGATATTTATCTAGACATACTTCAGTAGCCTGCCAAGTCCCGGTTCTTATATCCAAGGTCAAGGTCACACAATTGGACTTAGAATTTGCGTTTAGCAAAAATGTTAACCTGCCTGTCTGTCTGTAACATCTCTAACTCAAGTTATGGTTGCTGGATCCTTCTCAAATTTCACCACAATGTTTATCTTGACATGCTACAGTAGCATGGATGTTTCCCGGTTCGTTTATCCAAGGTCAAGGTTGCACAATTGGACTTAGAATTTGCGTTTAGCATTTGCGTTAAGCAAAAATGTTAACCTCAATTTATGTGGAACACATTTTTGTAAGTCCACTTATTTACATAACTCTTTGAGATAAAGCTTTGAAACTTGGAACACTTATTCACCGTCACAATCATCACCTGTAGGCAAATGTACATAACTCTGTCAAGCATTTTGACCGAATTATGCCCCTTTTTAACTTAGAATTTTTGGTTGAGGTTTTTGTTAAAGTCCATTTATTTACATAACTCTTTGAGATAAAGCTTTTAAACTTGGAACACTTGTTCACCATGCAAGCTTCACCTGTAGGCAAGAGTACATAACTCTGTCAAGCATTTTAACAGAATAATGCACCTTTTTAACTAAGAAACCTGAAAATAAGAGGATACCCGACGGGGATAGTATTATCAGCAATCAATAAAGCCAGAGCGCAAAACAGACAACACCTCATGGACATAGCAACAGAAAAACAGGATAAAGAAATAATCCCATTCATCACCCACAACAACCCAGGAAACCCAGACTTCAGTAGAATATTCAAGATAATCCTTCCTATCCTCAAAAACGGACCCGATAGCCACATCTTCAGGAATATTAAGATTACCACAGTCCTAAAGAAACCTACCAATCTCAGAGAACTACTTGTATGGTCAGATTTACAGGAGAAACACGGCAAGAAAGGGAGCCACCCATGCAACAAACCATGCATAGCCTGCAGCTACATATCAGAAAAAAACACCATCAAAAGTCATACCACTAACAGACATTTCCAAATTCTAGGGAGCTACACGTGCACTACAGTTAGTGTAGTGTACCTCATTAGTTGCAAAAAATGTAACATCCAATACATAGGACAGACACGTAACACATTTAGGGATTATACAGACATTTGAACGACATCAGAATTGCCAATGAACACAAACCAGTTTCGCGCCATTTCACAAGTAACGAACACTATGCACGAGACGTCGACGTAACCTTGCTTACTTCAACGCCTAGGGACACCAATAGTAGATTGAGAACAGAGGAATCACTCATAGATATTTTCAAAACAAAACATCCACACGGTTTGAATTTAATTCTGTAGAGAGGACAAGAAAACCATGCCAAAAAACCGACCGAATGAAGATGTGTACAAACAGGTTAGTAATAACCTATACCAGTGCCTAAAATGCAATATGTTTATAAGAGGGACCATCACCAATTTTACACGACATATGAAGTCCCACAACCACAACAGAACAAAATTTAAGTGCCAATATTGTGACAAACTTTACGCCAGAAAAGATACTCTAAAAAGACACAGGAAAACTCTACACAACTCAGAAATTACGACATTTGAAAAAGTACACGTACAGCCACCGGAAATAAGAAGCATAACAACCTGGACACCCCCATTTGAATGCCAGCCAAAATTTGGAACAATACCAGCAACCAACGGACCAAAATCAACATATACACCCTATAATACAGACCAGCTTTTACGTGAAATGACCAAATTACAGACACCACTATCACCAATCCCGAATCCAGACTACACCTCAGAATTCACGAATTTACCATCAAACTACAACGACACTATATATTCCTCACCTAGAGACTCCACTGTATGCCTTGACGAGTACGACACACAGAAGAATAGAACTATTTATGTACACTCAATGTATGGACTTTTTTATTGAAAGGTAAAACACAAGACAAAGACAGTTTTTATACTAGTTTTCATATTTATTCTCATTTTTATAGAAATATATATATTCTCCAGGGTTGCCTCGTGTCAGGGAAAAGTCAGGAAAGTTTAAATTTTTTCAAGGTCAGGGAATTGTCAGGGAATTTTGATAACTGTCAGGGTATATTGAAATTATAGGCAAATGTCGGAGAATTGTCAGGGAATTTTGAAAACATGAGAATGAATGTTATATATTTTAAAAATCCATTACATATTACAGAAATTATGACAGAAAGACCAAATTTCGCGATGAAATGTGTCAGGGAAATTTGAAATTATGTCAGGGAATTGTCAGGGAATTTTGTTTCCTCAGGTTTGTGGCAACCCTGTAATCTCCACTTCACATCATACCCAGGTTTTCTGGATGTACCTTTGATATAATACGTCACAATAGAGTAATTGTTACTATTTTTAGAATATGTCACATGATAAAAAAACCCGCATTTTATGTACTTTAGAACTGAATTTTATATAATATATATCTTGATAAAGACCTAGTGTGGGTCGAAACGTCGATCAGGAAATAAACCGTTTATACTAGAATCCAAGGTCGTTTAGTTAGACTCATCTTCCCTTCTGGTTAGAAATATTTTTCTAGTTTAATGTAAAATTACATCAATCCTTACAAAAATGATGATGAAATTACATGTAGTACATGAAATTATATACATGTAGTACATACATGATAGCTGTAGATAAGTTGCATACTGAATCACTTATTTCTCAGCAAAAACCTACTATGTTGCTACTTAACCCTTTTACTCCATAAATACGCCTTTCTACACCTCTGTAATAGTCACTTCTTGAACCATTGTGATAAATAGAGCATTTGCTCCTATAGGAACAAATGGTCTATTTATCACATTGGTTTCAAACTACAAAATTCTAAATTTTTCCTTTTCTTTAGTTAATGCTCCTTTTTGGTAGATTTATTCAGAGGTTGGATCTAAAAATAGCTTGAGGGAATGGTTTAAGGCTTACTCAGTGACTACTCATGTACAAAGGCCCCATGTGGCCCAACAATAGGTACTACTGCTCACCCTTTGCATAGTTGTAAGAGGCTACTAATAAGGGTTTAATGTAAACTGGAGTTTCTGCATCTCTGATTCTCTAGCAGGTGTTAAATTCATGGAACGATATACCCCATATTTTCTCTCGATGTACATGTGGTGAATCCAGCAACTTTTCTCCAGTCTGGCTGTATAACCTACATGTATATAGTTTTTGCGGTGCCGTAACACCAAACTCTGTTTTCTGTTGCTCCGATATTACTTAACTTTATTCTTGTTAAGAGTTCTAAAATAAGAAAATTTATTTCCATGGAAAGGTCAGGACTATGATATTCAGTATAAGCAAACTGTGCATATCCTAATAACAGCTTCTACACAAGTTGTCTGACCTGGGTCTTCTCTGTTTGCAAAGGAATCAAAAGGTTTCCCCATCAGGTAAAGGGTTTTTGGACAACATGTAAATGAAAGAGTGTAATTATTTCGATTTCAATGATCAAGTAATATAAAACTATTTACATATAAAACGGTATTACTACGGAATTTAGATAAAGACCAAATCTGTTTCATTTAATAGCCTTTAATGATAACACATAAACAAATACATATATGTACAAAACATTCCATACTTACTTGTACCCTCTACTCAATGGATATTCATTTTAATCAGAAAAAATGTATGTATAAATATTGATTAGCTTAATATTTAAAATTGAGCAAACAGAGCAGACCCTGATGAGATAGCTCCTACAGTAGCCGTCTGATCTAGGTCTATTTTTTTTTGTGAAGGCATTAAAAGGCATATCTATGGAGTGAAGGGTTAAAGTCTAATATACGTAAGGGCTGATTGTATTCCGTATCATACTGTTAAGGTACAACAGATTCGGTTTTGTAACAGATATCACAGATCACAAAAAATTTACATGTAAAACGGCATGTATAAAAACTTACAATACTTTTGTATGATGAAAGATAAAAGGATGAAAAAGATCTCAACACACTTATCCAAGACAATAGGCAGGCATGTATGAATAACGAGATAAAGACTTCACTTTTAACCAGTGCAAAACCTTTCATCAAGATCCATATAATTGCACATGCTTCAAATATATATAAAGATATCAGAAAGTCAAAACTAGTCAGAAGAGAGCAACAGATAAGCATGCATACTCAAGTACTAAAATTGTCATTTCTCCACCAAACCCTACGTTGTGACCACTCTTTAGAATCATCTCTTCAAGACGATTCTAGAGTGGTCACAACATAGATTTTGATGGAGAAATAAAGAAGTTATTCTTGAAAATGTTTTAATTTACACATTCTTATCTGGGCCTCTGCTATGAAACACTTCATTCACCTTTTCCCTGTTGAATACTTATGTAAGGCATAATGTATAATTATCAGTGACTTTTTATAATGGTATATGAACAAAGGATGTTTTGGTATACCGTAATACGTACATATGCCGATAGAAACTACTGTCAGATCTGTTATAGTTTCTTAAGCAAACAGAACAGACCGTGATCAGACAACTCCTATAGGAGCCGTCTAATCTGGATCTACTCCGTTTACAAAGGTGTGAAATGGCATTTATATGAAGGAAAGGGTTAAGCAAAAAGATACTTATCAATTTCATGCATTTAATGATATTAAAAATGTATTTTTCAAAAAATGGTAAACGGTAAAGTACTAAACGTATAAGTGTATAAAAAGTAGTTTCTTCCATTACAGACAAATACTGTGCCAGGTGACATATAATACTAAATCTGCGATTTTATGAAATACTATTTAGAAAATGTTTTGATTATTTCACTTTTTTCATTTCATCAAGAAGAGGCATGGCTGAAGTAAAACATTCTTTGTGTTAGTCTCTTCATAAACATTAATAATCACACAATAATTGGTTTTTCACTTCCTACATGTTGATATTCTGTGTTGTACATTTTTGGGGCAGTCATAATAGATTTGGTCCCTGGATCTGCAATAACAAAACAGAAAAAAAATCAGCATATTTGGTCTACAATTTGCCTTTCATATTGAAACTGATATATTTCCCTGCCTATCCATAAGCAATGGGTGAATCTAATTTGAACTTAAATTATTTGAATTGAAGTTTCTCAGGCAGGCTATCATGTAAGTACGCATTAAAATTGCTGATACCATTTTAATAAATACGAGCATGCTTTTGATAGGTTTTAGTTATGTCCCCCAAACGAAGTGAGGCAAGGACAGATTCTGTTTCTTTAGATTCAGATTCTTATTCTGCCATGAACTTGTCCGACACATTTCTCGGTTAGTAACTTAGTAATGGTCCGATGCAAATGAAACTTCACATGAACATTGCTGGTTACATGCAGATTTGCATCCAACTTTTGATTTTTTTCAAATCACCATAGTAAACAAATGGTTGGCTCTGATTCGTCAACATTTAGATATTGTTTTGCGAAGTAAAATATCATTTGATTTTGCTGAAAACTGGTATCATAGGATACTTAGTCGAAATTAGATATTTTTCGAGGGATTTAGATATTGTTCGATTTTGCTGAAAATTGGTATGCTTGATATTTTGGCACTCCGAATTGATTAATCAGGTATGTCTTTCGAAATAATTGGTTGCCATGGTAACTGAGTGCAATTTAAAGATTATAATGCTGTTATATAGTACTATTTTGTATGTTTGCAGCAGTAGTAATTAACATCCGTTAATAAATGAGCATATAATAGCTTGAAAACTCCCTGTAAATATTATCGGGGTCACACGGTAATGGCCGACCTACGTCGGATAGAGTCTGTTCTAGTTTTAGAAGTCTATATGGTATTAAATTTCCCCCTTTTTATCAGAAAATATTTTACATACATTAATAAGTGATTTTATTATAATTTCAAAGGCAGTATGGACATGATATACATGTATTGTATGACAGATTGTTGTTTCGCCTTTTTCAGATTGGCGAAAAGTCGGAGGGTACCGGAAGCGAATTAATGTATTAATAACAAGGTAGAGATGTATCTGCAACCATATTTCACATAAAATTGTGTAGCAATTTGTGAATAATTGGACTCAAATTGTTAGTATCGAAATCTAAGTATACGACTCTATCCGACGTAGGGCGGCCATTACCGCGTGACCCGGTAATATTTACTGGGTGTTTTCAAGCTAATATACGATCATTTTTTTAATGGACATTAACTACTTTAGCTTCAAACATACAAAATAATGTTATATAACAGCATTATAATCTTTAAATTGCACAAAAAAGGCCTCCAGACTCTACCAGACTCTACCAGACTCTGTTTAGTAGCACCGGGTTGCCATGGTAATGTTATGATGTCCTCTGATTGGTCACAATTTACATTTTAGATTTTTTGGAAATTGGTCAATAGGGGTATAATATATTATGTGTATACCTAGAACTTAATGGCAGATGTTTCAAAAGTGTTGGTTGCCTGTGATTGATTGAACTTTTAGATATTTTTGCTCATGTATGAATACCAGTTGTTGAAGGTGGTTAATTCCTACTTTGATACATGCACACAGGAAGTTTTAGCAATAGCAGAAACTGTAGAATGATAACTACATGTATATTGTTTGATAGGCAAACAGAGCAGACCCTGATCAGACAGCTTTTGTAGGAGCCATCTGATCTGGGTCTACTCCGTTAACAAAGGTGTGTAAAAGTGTATTTCTGGGATATAGGTTTAAAACATAAATATCTGACTGAGCTCTGTAAAAGTTTCAATTTTTAGCACTTTTTTATAATTTCTTTTGTTAAAACCTATGACAACAATTAGGATCCACATGTCTCTACATCCTGTTTGAAATTCAATTTGTGTGTTTTAACCTTTTACTTCATATGAATGCATTTTCACGTATTTGCAAACAGAGTAGACCCAGATCAGACAGCTCCTATAGGAGCCATCTGATCTGGGTCTGATCTGTTTGCTTTTGACATGATATACAGTAACTGTTGAACTTCGGTATCTCAAACCTCAGGGGACAATACAAATTACCTTGAGATAACAGAGGTTCGAGTTATCCGATATCTATTATCCAAACAATTTCTCAAGTTCATCAGCTTATTATGCGGGTCTAAAGTAATGCTGAAAACTCCTATAGGAGCTTTCAGCATTCCTTTCGAGCTGCCCTAGACAGTGTTACTAGATATGCACATGCAGTGATACAGTGTTTCTAGATATACACATGCAGTGATACATTTTAGAACAATTCTTTATTGTAAACTTTGGAAGGACCGAACTTTGAGTTATTTGAGTATTGAAGTTCTACTGTAGATCCAATTCTACAGCATTGGTCAAAGCAAAACTTTCCTTGAAAAGTTTACACAAAATATTATAGAAGTTCAGCTAATAAATATTCATGATGTCATTACTTCTTAAATATTGAACAGGCCTAGGAAAAGGTTTATAGAAATGGAAGAAATATTATACTTATACCTTATAAGCAATTGTTTTGAGTGAAGGTTGTGTACAGTGCGTGCAAATTGACTTGACACTGTGGACGATAGCCGCAAATGTGATAAACTATGTAAACAGTTTGGATTAGATGCCAAGCAACTTAAATCTCATCAGGAGCCAAACAGTTTGACATTTTGTTGTATTTTTGGGTGGAAATAGAAGAGACATTAGTTTTGAGGACTTTTAGCAGCTACCAATTTGCAGATGAGTGTTACTTAATATTAGCATACAAAAGATTAACCACTTTGCAACAAAACCAGACCCAGATCAGTCAACTCCTATAAGAGCCGTCTGATCATGGTCCACTGTTTTTGCTTAACCCTTTACTCCATGAATATTCATGTAAGAAATTATGACATCATTGATATTAGTTCGATGATTTAGCACAGACACAGGAAATTTTGACTATGGTAAAAAATGTAGTATCATATCTATATTATTCATAAGCAATATGAAAAAAAAAAAAAAAAAAAAAAAAAAAAATTGTGACCGAAGTATGTTCAACTGGCCTAAAACTATCTATTTGAACCTTAAACCACTCCGAAAAACGAGAAAAACACGACCCGGAAAAAATTTCCTATCGGGTCTATATATGTATTGATATATAGACCCGATCGGAATTTTTTTCCGGGTCGTGTTTTTCTTGTTTTTCGGAGTGTTTTAATAAAGGTTCAAATAGATAGTTTTAGGCTAGTTTAACATACTTCGATCACTTTTTTTTTTTTGGGGGGGGGGGGGGGGGGGGGGTTCCAAGGGTGAGTCCAAGCATGCGTCGAGCACCTTTGGTCTGATCAGGGTCTGTTTGTTTGCTTATGATATAATATAGATTTGATTCTACAGTTTCTGCCATGGCCAAAAATTCATTCGTTCATGTGCTATTATAATAATTAATCTAATTAAAATTTATCATGTCATTATATGTTACATGAATATTCATGGAGTCAAGAGTTGATACTGTTACCTGCTGGAATGCTAAGAAAAGCTTGACACTTACTAGGTAATGTGTATGGGGTATCAACAGGACAGAACATGGCTTCCTTCATTTTCACATCAGATGGGCGAGTATATCTATCCATTTTCTCAGACTTGAGACCAGAGTGGGGTACAGGCACCATGGCCTTTGGTGGTCGGGGAACCTTTGTGGCTGTAGGGAACACCATTGTGTCTCTCATTGGAAGTGGATCTCGTTTGACAGACGTTTTGGGGAAAGGGCTGAAATGAAGTGAAAGAACATTTTATCATAACATGCATGTATACCTTATCTATTTATCACCATGTTGCTCAGTTTACATTTTTGAATTTTTTAAGGTTTTTTTTCTATTTTTGAAATTTATTAGCAAGCTTTATTGTTCTCTTTTCCTTGGCATATTTGAACTTAACCCTTTACTCAATGAATATTCATATAACAAATAATGACATCATGAATATTAATTATATTAATTGTTATAATAGCATATGGACACAGGAAGTTTCAGCCATGACAGAAACAAGAATAACTTTATTATTTCATAAGCAAACAGAGCAGACCCTGATCAGATGGCTCCTATAGGGGCATTTGATCTGGGTCAGCTCAGTTTGCAAGGGCGTAGAAAGGTGTATTTATGGAGTAAAGGGTAACAATTGATGGAAGTGTCAAAATTGTTCATGTATAATACATGTAGTATGAAAAATATCTCTCAAAATGACTTGCAGGTATAGATATGTAGGAAACAAAAAAGTAAGTTGGTTTAAATCCTTGCAAATACGTGTAGTTTGGATCTAGATGAGACTGTCAAGTAATTCAGCATCTCATCAGGATTCAAACTGTTTGACTCCATAGTTATACGCCTTTCTATGCCTTTGCAAATCTGAATAGACACAGATCAGACGGCTCCTGTAGGATCAGGGTCTTCTCTGTTTGCTTATAACATAATATAGATCGGATTCCGCAGTTTCTGTCATGGCCAAAATATCCCGAGTTCATATACCACAATGAAAATGAATCTAATTAATATTCATGACATTGTTATTTCTTGCATAAATATTCATGGAGTAAAGGGTTAAGTGTTTATCTGCAATATCTTTAACCCTTTACTTCATGAATATTTACAGGTAGTAAAATATAATGGATGTATGAAGGTTACTTGAACAAGAGAAATTTTGTACCATTGAAGAAAGTGTAGAATCACATCTATCCATATAATGTAATGTTATAAGAAAACAACAGACACCGATTATGTCACTCGGGTGGCTCCTACAGGAGCCATCTGATCTGGGTTTACCCTGTTTGCAAAGGTGTGGAAAGGTGTTTTTGTTATAAAAGGGTTAAACTCGTCACATGCTGCCACTGTGAGAAAGTTGTAGATGATAATTGCTTAAGACATAAGTATGATCAACCTTTTCACACATTTTCAAATACATTAGACCCATATCAGATGGTGGTAGTCAACTGATCAGGGTCTGCTCCGTTTGCTTATGAAAATATATATATTAAATATATCTGATTGTACAGTTTCTGCCAATAAGACATCATATATTCATATGACAGTATGAACATTCAGCTAACAGATATTCATCATCATTACCTTTAACCCATTCCCTCATCTCTGTAAAAGTCACTCTTTCTGAAACCATTGTGATAAATAGATCAAAATGGTTTCAAAACTACACAATTCTGAAATTTTCATTTTCTCTAGTCAATGCTTCTTTTCGGTAGATTTATTGAAAGAGGTAGGATCTAAAAATAGCTTATGAGGGAATGGGATTCTACAGTTTCTTCCATTCATGACCAAATAACATTGTGTTCATGAATATGTTACTGCATAATAAAATTGCAACTGATAAATACTCATGATGCCACTAGTTCTGCCACAAATATTCATGAGGTATTGGGTTAACTTACTTGTCTTTCAATCCATGGCCCCAAGCTTTTGGATAGTCCTCACACTGCCAATAGGTGGCTACATCTTTCTTTGGGTACTTCTTGAGTTCAGCTGGCTGGAAGGCTCGGTGGTCTTTTTGTGTGGTGGATAGATATGGATCAAGTAACTGTAGAAGACCTTTGTCTCTAACATAAAATGGTTTTCCTTGTAATTTTGGGTTCTGTGTTGTGGCTTGGCCAACCTGTGAATATATAGCAAATGGATTTTGAGAAAAGCTGTCCAAATATTGGATTAAACCTTTTTCTCATATAAACACTTTTTCATGTCTTTGCAAACACAGTAGACACAGATCAGATGTAGGATCAAACTGTAGGTTTGGTTTTTATCAGGTTTTACGTCGTTTTAACAGTATTTCAGTTATATCATGACATCTAGCTAATTACAGGTGGTGGAAGACCCTAAGATGTTGTTCTATGCACGGAACAAATTACATTGTTTCAAGCACAGAAGAACATCCAGGTAGAACCACCGACCCTAGCAAGCCAGCTGGAAGGCTTCCTCACATAAAAAATCCAAATGCCCAGGCTGGGATTCTAAGCCACAGGAGTGAGGGGCTAAGCGATTGTAAGTTGAAGACCATAACCACTCGGCCACAGAGACCCCGCCAGACTGTAGGAGCGGTCTGACCAGGATCTGCTCTGTTTGCTTATGAAATCATACTAGATCTGACTCATCATACAGTTTCAACCAATACCAATCATTCCTGCATATGCACATATGACATTATGAATAATTAGCTCCAGCATGTTTGAGGCTGGTGTTACAAATGAACCATGCCATGACAAAACCAGCCTTAGTGACATTTAAACAGTGTAGACCCAGAACCGCCTCCTCTCAGATAAGGGGTCTGATCTGTGTCTGCACTGTTTGAGACACACCGGTATCTACAGTATTTTTATATGCAGCATATCAAACAGTATCATTACTTTAAAAATAATTAGAGCATGCATGGATAACAGTGAACTCTGGGTATACACTGTTAGCATGTCGTTAAGGCCATAGTAGAAACTGTATGATCATATCTATATTTTTTCATAAGCAAACAGAGAAGATCATGATCAGACGGATTCTACAGGAGCCCCCTCATCTGGGTCTACTCTGTTTGCAAAGGCACAGGAAGCATATTAAATATGGAGTAAAAGGTTAGGACTATTGTATTGTATAAATCATGAGACTTGTGCACTACATTAAACTTTTAATCTATAAATTGTGACAAATTGGGCTGCACAAACTACTTTTATGAATAGAATTCAGTTTGAGATCAGGAATGGGTCAATGATTCTTGAAAGTTTGGGTTTACACTCATTACTCAAATGATACTGGCACAGATATTTGTTAGAAAATGTGTAAGAATCTGAGAACAAAAACTACTGTTTCAATCCAGAGAATGGTTTACCTTTGAAGGTCCCTCCACATGATGGTCATGAAGCATGAAGTCTTGAGGTAGCCCCAACCCTGCAACATCATCAAAATGGTACTTCTGTCGAACACCAGGAGCACTGTTGAACCTGTCATGTGTCTCTGACCTTTGATTTGCCATTGTCAGGGGTTTCCGCCATCCTCCTTGTGCCAGCTGCCAGAATTCGAATTCAAACATTGAAGTTCAGACAATTAGAATACAAGAACATTAGACTAGAATTCTGGCTTTCATTTGTGCAGACAATTTTTCCTTTAACCCTAAATTACTGCATGAATACACCTTTTATCAAATTTGGAAACGGAGTACGTAAATTTTAGCCAGATCAGACAGCTCCCGCAGATCAGATAATGATACACGTATATAGATTTGATTCTGCTGTTTCTCACATGGCCAAAGTTTCCATGATTATAAAAATTCATCTAATTCATATTTATTATTTCTTCAAACATTAATATTTATGGAGTAAAGGGTTAAAAAGCACCATGTTGAAGTGGAAATACAGTAAAACCTCGCCAAGTAAAGAATAGAGAACTTAAAAGGCAGGTGGCTGCTTAATGAGATAGATCTGTACATTGTATTTAAAACCAAGAATTGTACCTCTTTTGACTTAATTGTCATACAGAGAGGTTTTAATGTATAACAGTGATCCCTCCCTACAACGCCCCTCTAAATAACGATTCCCTCCTTACAACAACGCATGTCACTGTTTCCGAAACAACAAGGCTCCAGACACAACTCTTTTCTATCGTATTTTCTTTATGCCTCCATCAAACCTTTTGTTGTGACCACTTTAGAATCGTCACTTTGTGACGATTCTAAAGTGTGGTCACAACATAGGGTTTGATTGAGGCATAATGGTTTTAGTTCTCGAAATACACCTTATCTGGGGATCTACAAACAAGCTAATTATGTTCGATTTTCCCTCCCTATAACAACTCCCTCTGAACAACACATACAATCTTCGTATCCCAAAAGGTGTCGTTGTAGAGAGGGAGCACTGTACATTCCTCGATCTTGCCTGTGTGCAGTCCTTTTTACAGGTGTTACAGATTCTTAGCCCTTACCCAGCCAAAATGTGACATGGTTGCATATGCAAACAGCTTGGATCCAGATGAGACGCTGAGTAACTCGGCGTCTAACACCTTGGATCCAGATGAGACGCTGAGTAACTCGGCGTCTAACAGCTTGGATCCAGATGAGAAGCTGGGTAACTCGGCGTGTCATCAGAATCAAAGCTGTTTGTCACTCAAACAATCACTTTAGAAATGCAATAATTCTTTCACTGTTTGGTATTCATGCAAGCAATAATGCCAACATTAGCTCAATTTTAAATTTACATTGTAAACTTTTCATGGGATTATTTTGCTGTTACAAAAACTGTAGAATATTATCAGATCCATATCATGTCAAAAGTAAACAGCAGAGTCTGATCAGACAGCTCCTGTAGGAACCATCTGATCAGGATCTGCTCTGTGTGAAAATGCGTTTATATGAAATGGTTAAAGAATCGGACAGAAGTGAAAAATACAGCATATCAGAGTTTGAGGAGACAATTTTTTTTTTGTAGGATTAGAGTTAACATTCTAAGTAACCAGCTTCTTGTCAACTGTCAAACTGTTTGCAAAGGTTATCATGAAGTCACAGCTAGTGTGCGAATAGTTACTACATAATATGATCATATTAGAGTAGAGCTTTACTTAATGCAGGGCAAAGGAGCTTTCTACATTACTTTTGCAGGGTTCATACAGATTTGGTGGGAAAATTTAAGGACTTTGTAAGGACTATTTCAAAATTCGAGCACTATTAGTGAAAAAACCTGTCTTACCCAAACACTGAAAAAGCCCATTCAAAAGAAATCACAAGCAGAAAATAGCTTAATTAAACTTGTGCAAGAGTAATGCAGAAGGTTTCTATAGGATCTTTCTTTATTACTTTTACACTTCAATAAGTAGTTGCATATCTGCAAATGTCCAAGATTCTACTATAGTATACTTGAATGATGAGCTATAGGAAATCTATAGTAGCCAATAGTTCTGCCTGGACAGTTTTCAAGCTAGGACATTGTATAAAGATTTTCAAGCACTTTTTAAGCACTTTTCAAGATTGTCCAAAATTGAGGCACTTTTCAAGCACTTATTTATGTTTTCAAGCACTTTTCAAGGCATTGTAACCCCTGAAATTCTAGGAGTTTTCAAGGCTATGCCAACCTAAGCTACCACATGCCTTAATTATACCTCTTTTTTATGATTGCTTGCAACAGATTCTCCTGTGCCATGATTCTTGATTGATACATATGAAACTGTCCATTGTATGGATTTGGAATTTTTAGAGTTTTTCAGTTTGAATTTGAGTATAATTTGAATGTTCGGATTTCTAGAAGTAATTACCTTTTCGGCTAAATCTTTGACATAATCTACTTTCCAGTGGCCTGGAGCTTTTTTGTGGACAGGGTTGGAGTAGGTTGTACCAGGATATTTTCTGTCATGAAATTTACCAGTCGTTGTTTCAAAATGCTGATCTCTAGTAATCTGATCCTGATGAGCAAGTGGTGGAGGGACCGGTTCCCCTATTGAAGCCTGTATAAAAAGAAAACATTATTGAATATGTAATTTTCACAGATGTGTCAAGCATTTAGTTGGTTTTTCTTAAACATGTATTACATGTTAATATTTTTGCAAATTGTACTTAAAATGATATTAAAATCTAATATGACTTGAAACTAACTTATAGTGTTAAACAGCAAGGTGAGGAAAGAGTTTTATCGAGAAAAAAAATGAAAATTTATTTGCTATTAAACCAATTAATTGAAGCAAACAACAGACATTACCAGAATCTGTTGCAAAGAAATTATGTGTCTAGGGTGTATTAATTTTGATTTACATGTAGGCAAACTATTACACAGCAGACATTCTCTTTTGCATTTTTTCAGTTTCCACTGACCTGTTTCAGCCATTGTTGAGAACAAATCATTAATATTCATAGTCATTGTTCAGAAATCAATTTGAGGTCAATCGGAGCTTGGCCTAACATGTCCATTGATTTTTGTTAAATGTGATGCTTTCTATCTCCTAAAAGTCGATGATCTTCACCGGAATAAGCAGTATTTAGAATACTGTGATTTTGTTAACCTTTAGCCTGCTGAGTAAATTATTTTTACAGAACCTTTCCCCTACCACATTTTAAAAACTCAAGTTATAAGCAATTTGTCTTCCAAATTGCAATGAGAGTGTAAAACAGTTTGGATCCTGATGAGACGCCGAGTGACTCGGCGTCTCATCTGGATCCAAACTGTTTGCATAGGTATTCACTCATCCGCCCATAGCAGGCTAAAGGTTAATATCTAGCTGAATACTTATAAATATGCTGTGGGTGACTGGGCTGTAATGTAAGAATTATTTTAGCAATACAAATACAAAATGTATGTGTAAAACTTATGGCGTTAAATTATTTATACAAGAAAAGGGCAGAATATAACTTTAAAATTGTTAGTATTTAGTTATATATTATTTTCTTATTTTTAGCTCACCAAGTGCTCAGGGTAAGCTTTTGCGATGCCCCTGTAGTCAAAATTTGCCTGCCCTAGGGGTGGCCAGTTTTCTATAGAAACATATACTGAAAACTTTGAAAATCATCTCTGAAACTGAAAGGTTCTCAGCTTTCATATTTGGCACATAGCATCATCTTGAAGTCCTCTACAAAAGCTATATGAATTATGCCTCTAGGGTCAAATGAGGCCCTGCCCCAGGGGTGGCCAGTTTTCTATAGAAATATAGTGAAAACTTTGAAAATCTTCTCTGATTGTCTGGTGATATCAGGGCCATCATGGCCCTCTTGTTATTTTTATCATTATGAAAAACATGGCCACAGGGGTTTTATTTAACACTATATTAGTTTCATTAATCAAAATACATGTAAGTTGAAGTTCCCATATACAGATATTTTCACCTTCCCACTAACCCATTCCCTCATAGACTATTTTTAGACCAACTTCTGTGTATAAATATACCGAAAAAGAGCATTGGCAAGACTGCACTTTACCGGTATGTGTACTGCACATGTGCATAAACAACAATGGCCACTGCCAATTTGATTAAAATCTGGCAAGGATTGCCTACATAAAAGTGGGGGTTTGGGGGTAACATCCCCCCCCCCCCCCACTTGAAGCAGTTAACACATGAAATTGAAGAAAAAATCATGAAATAAATCCAGGTTCTTATTCTGCTCCGATGTTGCAAAAACTGTCAAAGCTCCGATGTTGTAAAAGTTGTCAAGTGCTCTTACAAATGCCAGTAAAGTGCAGTAGTCCCAGAACATTTACTAAATAAAAGGAAAATGTTAGAATTGTGTAGTTTTGAAACCTATGTAATAAATACAGCAGAGCTACAGATAAGGGTGCGTACTCAAATACTAAAATCGCCATTTCTCAACCAAACCCTATACTGTGACCACTTTTTAGAATCCTCTCGAAGAGACGATTCTAAAAAGTGGTCACAGTATAGGGTTTGGAGGAGAAATGAAAGAGTTATTCTTGAAAACATGTCTATTTACGCATCTTATATGGAGCTCTGATACAATATTTGCTCCTTGGAGCAAATCCTCTATTTATCACAATGGTTTAAAAAGTGACTTTTACAGGGTCATCAAAAGCTGTCGATATTAGGGGTTAACAGTTATTTTTAACAGTCTCTTGGGGGAATTATATATGAGAGGATAAATAGAAATACAGATTGATTTGTCTGAATATTGTCCAATACGATGTCAAAGTTACTCAGGCATTTGTTACAAGTTTTGTCAAAATTTCTTTAAGCTAAAATTGGCCTTAGCATTAACATATGTTCAATTAAATAGGGTCTATTGAACATTGCAATTCACTAACTCCTTGTCTTTTCCATTCATTAAATACGATAACATTTCTGAGAAAAAAATGACCCTCCCACCCCATGGATTAGTGTCTGTCCCCTATTCTTGGTGAACTTGCGATCATCACAACCAGTCATTGATCATCACAACCAGTCATTGCACAAAACTGGCTTATCACAGAGATGTGTAGAACACGTACAATCCTATACTTTCAAGTTCGGTTGTTTATTTATATTATACACAAACACATTCCATAAACAACAAAAGTTACATACATGAAAATGTGAACTGGGGAAATGATATCCCGATCGATATTGATGTCCAACTCCTGTTGACGTTTGATTCCAGTCCTGTCGCGGATGGTATTTTAATTCCTTAAAGTCTGACATGTTTATCCTTTTAATCTACGTAAAATTTATTGTGTTTACTTTTTAATATGAGGTTATTTTGACAATTATTTCTATGCCCGAGTGTAAAGTGTCCTACATTGTGTACGTAACCATGTAAACACGCAGGGGGTTGTGGGTAATAAATCAAGCGTCCGAAAGAGCAAGCGCCCGAAGGTCTCATGGGGTGAATTACAGTCAAACCGGCCCCAAGTCAAACCGGCCCCTGGTCAAACCGGCCTCCAAAAAGTCAAACCGGCCTCATGTGAAATATTTTTTTGGTCAAACCGGCCCCACAATTTAAAATAGATTTTCTAAACATGTTTAATTATTTTTTTGGGATTTAGTTTCGTAATGTAGTTTCATATCGGAAATATTTTGGCCATTTGGAAATATCTGCATATCAATTAGTGTGTTCTATTCGGCTCACGTTTAAGATCAATGAAGTTAATGCCAATTAATGGCACGCATTTCGGTAGGTGTGATAATCCCATTAATGGCACGAGTGTGTATGTATATTTACGATAATCCAATTAGACACGCGTTCATTGTGTCAGTTGAATGAACATTATTAATGTTTATCTTGGTTATTAGGTTTTTTGCGACTGTTTTAAAATAGTGTCATCCAGTGAAATTTTTGATTTTTTTCCAAACCAGAACTAAGTATTTCCTATTTCCTTCCTTTAAACGTGTATTAATGTATTTACAAACAGCGTAGGAGCCGTGTGATCAGGATCTGCACCGTTTGCTCATGGAATTTGAAAAAAACAACTTGATAAGCACAAGGTATTGAAACTTTGGAGAATGAATATCGAACATTGAAATATTTAAATCTTGTAATGGAAAATGGAATTAAACTGGGTGACACGGTTTATTAATATGGAAAGAAGCTATAGTATGTGACGACCAACGTTAATGAAGCTAGAAAAAACAGAACACTGATCCGATGTTTGTAATATTTAATAGCACATATCTCAAGTCAATTCATTATAAACTTTTAAAGTATATTTAAAACACTTTAATCTATGAATCAGTCATTATGTACGAAATAATGATAATTAATATTTATTAAAATCATTTTTATCATGGCTTTGTTTAGGCAGACACTATGGAATCGGGGATATAGTAGACTTTATTAAGCAAAGAGAGCACACCCTGATCAAAAAGCTACTTTATAAACTGTCTGATCTGGGTATACTCTACACATGCGTATATTTAATAGCACATACCAAGTCAATTCAAGAAGTAAATCGTATAAAGTATATGTTTAACCCTTTAATCTTTGATTTTTGAATTAGTCATTATATAAGAAATAATGTCAAATTAATATTTATTAGATTCATAGAATATGTTAAGCAAACAGAGCAGACCATGAACAAAGAGCTCCTTTATAAACTATCTGATCTGGTTCTACTCTGTGTCAATATGACAGTTAACTATTATCTAAGTTATGCTCATAAATAATCAAGCAAAAATGCATGTAGCACGTGTCCATGTTAATTTAATCAGTGTCACATACTGATACATCAATCTAATCGGCTTATCGGCGGTACCTGTGATCTCGGAGTGGACAACATTTACACGTGCCTTAAATTAATCAGCATCAGAAAAGGTGTGGGTAGCGAAACGTCCGTCAGCCTGACAGACAGACCGACAGACAGACTATCACACAGGGGAAAATGGTAGGGACTTGATAACTAAAACCTGGAATATATCTGTAATATAATTATGGCCGCTTGAAGCGTTTTCAGTATAATTACCATGATAATAATATCTTGAAAATATATTACAGAAAACCTTTAGAATGATGAATAGCTACTCTACCCCCCTCTATTTAAATTATGTAAAGTTTCACTAGAAATATACTTACAGTTTCAACCAGTTTGATACCTGATGAGATGCCGAGTGTTGTCGACCTCTAATCTGGGTCCAAATTGTTTACACAACCCACAACGTACTAAAGGTTAACTAATACTGAATATACTTTGCAGTTAGCACTCTGTCGCTTTTGTAGTAAGAAAATTAGTTTTTAAATATTACTGTCTACATGAGTAGGTATATACTGAGTGCACGTGCACACGAACTGATTGACTTATATAATAGTCAAATAAGTTTTGATGGTATTCTCATTCTAGTTTTGGACAGACATATATATATATATACATGCAGAAAGACAAACACAAGGGGAAAATTGTATGGAATTAATAATTAAATTTAACATAACAGTAATGCACGTGTACAGCACAAGCCAGAAACAATGATTGATTTCTATTGTAGTCAAAATAAATCGCGAAAGCTGTATTTGATGGTATTCTCAACTTATTTTTGGACATACACATTGATATACAGACATAAGGGGAACATGGTAGGGACTTTATAATATAAATTAACATACCCGTATTGCACGTGCGATGCTGCTATCTTTCACATGAGTCACATGTAACTGCCTGCTTTAAAGGCCGAACCAATTCCCCACAATCTATACAGTTGTCTGTCATTGTCACACAGCACAATTACACAGATAACACAACACCAATACGAGAAGAATTCAAAGTCAGAATAAAAATTGCAATTAATCACATATAAAATACCAATCACATATCCGATGGTTCACGTGGAATAAATTAATAGAAACAAATTGGTCCAGTACAAAATAACGATGATATATCCAAGAAGTTAATAAAACACAGAGAAACAATCACATAGTAAAAACTTGTTGATAGTGAGAAAGACATGAAATCATAAACTTTATTTATACATACCATTTTTCACTCACGTCGCCAATTATCGCTCTTCAAAAATACCGAAAAATAACTTAACTTGTTTATTGACGGCACCGAACAATAAAAACAATGGGATTAACACCGTAATGTACATTTGTGTGTTACCGCCCCGTGCATACGTTAGCAATTAGTGCTCATCTTTAACAACCATTAAAGGGATTAACACCTTTAAGTACCTTTAATGACACGTGCATAACATGCCAATTAGTCTTTGTCTGTACATAGCTAAAACTAATATATTAATGTGTTAATTGTGCGGTTATATTAAAGTCACACACAACTAATTACTGTGTGTCTTAAAATTAATGAGCGTCTTACGATAAGTGTTAAAATTTCGGTTACATTATAGGCACAAATTTAAAAAAGTGTTAATTGTTTGCTAACATTTACGCAGAAACATGATATCACCTGATCAAATGATTCTCGAACATTACATTTTATGATACATAATAATATAACATTACATTTGAGGATTTTTTTTTATTTTTTATTTTTTTATGAGGCCGGTTTGACCAGCCAAAAAATAATTTGGGGGCCGGTTTGACCAAAATGAGGTCCGGTTTGACTTTTTGGAGGCCGGTTTGACCAGGGGCCGGTTTGACTTGGGGCCGGTTTGACTTGTTCCCCATGGGGTTAGACTAAATAGTTTACTTACAGTGTCCGTAGGTGAAAATTGTGTATGATGAAGTAAAGCCCGGCGGGGGTACCTTTATTTACATAGTCTGTGTCTTTGTATATTCAAACAACTAGGTCTGACGGGTCACGGGTTCGCCGAGTCCATTTATAAGGGAGATCAACATATCGGTTATCATGTGTCATTTTCAATAGAAAATGTTTAGTTATAGGTATAAACAATAAGCGGATTATTTATCGGAAACATAGCGTAGTGGATAAGTCATCGGGCCATGATGAAGTATATGATCGGGGAACATTTTATTAAGCGCGGGTTCGTTTCTCGCATCAACATAAAACATTTTTATTTGCTAAAAACATATTAAAGAGTTTATAATTACTTACGCCATATATTTATAGTAATGTCTGATGTCGGCTAGTGATTTTATATATATTGTACATGTTTCATTGTCTGGATAGATAAGCGCTTTTAAACGCACATATCCAGTGTGAAAAGAGCGCTATATAAATGTGGTATAATAATAATAATAATATGTCCTTTCAATGTCCTCAACGTGAGTAGCACATTTACGAACATGTGTATAAATGGTCGGCATAATTATGCAGTATGAAACAAAATAATGCTTTACTATTAATTCAAGATTTAAAAAAAAAGTTTCAGGTCGAAGGGGGATTCGAACCCACTACTATCACAATGCTTTCTGCGTACCTAGACTTTACCTACTGCGCTAAACTGCTGACAACAATGCTGCTTTCATTTTTATCTAATATACTAAACTCGACTGTTTAAAAAATGGTCCAAGAACATGCGGAATGCTGCTGTCCCTAAAAATGAACTCGGCTGGCCTTTGACACGTCAGGCCTAGTTGTTTGAATATGCCTTTGTTCATGTTTAAATTTTTCATCTCGTCTATGTGTCTGTCTGTGTGTGGTTGTGTATTACTTGCTTTCTATCGATGTTTTGGTGATGGTTGCGATTGGTGTGTGGCTTTTACTGCTTGACTTCACTACTTTTTCATTAGCCATTTCATTTAGTCATATGCATTTAAGATTGACTTGGTAACACATACGGAAGTCCACACTTTGCTTTGTTGCACCCCCCCCCCCCCACACACACACACAAAACAAGACAATTTTTAGATTACTTTGTGAAATGTTGTAGATCTATATGGATGTTTACGGTCAACACGAGGTATCTCGTATGGTGGCATCTTTCTGACACCTCTTGATCACTTAATCATACTGAACGTTTCCTGTCAATATGTTACATACGTATTTAACCAGAGACATATACATGTATATGTATGTATATGTCTCTGATTTAACTAGTTAGTTTTCGCGAAAACTTTCGCATTATTTTTTTCTTCAAATAATTAACTGAAAATTTGAATCTGGAAATAATAGATTTATCCTAACTAGTTATTACCACGAACGCAGATAGTTATTAATGGACTAAACAAGTTTCATGTTACAACCTATCTAAAAATAGATTTTTTTTTAATTCTGGTGACTGCCGCAGGGACGCATTAACGCGCAAGGATATAGAACAGACTGTCTGTTTTTAGAAGAGCTAACGAGAAAGTTTTTGAGAAAGGTTCCGCGTTATTTATATTATATATTTGATGAAACTAACTACATATGCAGTTAAGTATTAATGTAAAATATTAACAGAAAACTTTTACAATAATTAAGTGGTTAAGTGATGACAGAAATATGCCACCATATATGCACTTACAGGTAATTTCAGGTTTTTTATGAAACATTCCACTTTCCACGTACATGTATTAGATATATTAATGTATGTGAGATATTAACTAGAAACTTTAAATGGTAAGAGATGTCAGACATATGGCCTCATATTCTCGTATGAGTTTCTACATTACAAATCACATTGGGACATGTGCCTAGAGTTTTGATGGTTCCCAGAAACTGTTGCGTCATAAAATACCTTTTTTGAGTTACCACAACGTTCACTGTTGCAATCAACTCTTTAAATGCGTGAAGCCAGTGTCAATTACTAACAATGTAGACCCAGATCCAAGGGCTTCTAGAAGCACTTACCCTCTGACCAGGGTCTGCACTATTTGTTAATCGAACTCCCCAGTAAATTTAAGAATTTTATACTGAATGGATTATATCATTGAACAGTGATAGGTCATTCCACTTTGAATATTCTTCATTCAAAGGGACAATGACCTCCTGGACAAACTCGCAAGACTGTATGTATCTCTTCACACAAACCGTAACGCCCACATATTTTCATATCACTCACTATATTGTTTCGTGGTCTCATATGGGGGGATATTTACGAACGTTTGGTAAGAGTCATACAGTAACATCACTCTACAGCGATAATTAGAATAAGTCTGATCCTGGATAAGCGATAGTTGCACAACCTTCTTCTTCCTGGTTACTGGCCATCTTCAGCAGATTGAAGTTTACTGCCAAATGTTCGCATGACTAAAATAACTACATTGTAATAACATGCAATTTACAGAATGCTTAAAAACAGAAAGACAGGCATTTAGTTTGATACGGAGTCTTTAAATCATCGGTTTAAGTGGCATTTACAATATCAGGTGGGAGAGTGTTCTATTCCTTGGGCCGGGTCCTGTGCAGAAAGGATTGCTGTCTTGATGGCTTTAACTAATGAGAATCTGTATTTTCACGGGGGACGTCAACGCAGTTTGCAAGTTATTCGTGTATAGTGTATATTATTGCTAATTTGACTCGTCTCCGTCAATGAGCTTACGTTTACAGTAAAGCCTATCTTTTAAAGCGACCATTAATAAGGTAAATCTATAGTTCTGTAAAGCAGATGGTAGACGCGAGTCAACCGTAATGCAAAACGCATTTTAAATGTTTGCACGTATTATGCAACCATCTGTTTTAACCCTTTGCTTCATATAAACGCATTTTCACTCCCATGGGAGCCGTCTGATCAGGATCGATCTGCTCTGTCTGCTAATGGAATTTGATAGGTCTGTTTCTAAAATTGCTACAGTGCTCCACCTTCCATAATTACATTATACTATTCCATCTATGAATATTCAATTGGTCTTGACATTTTGACAAACTATCGAACAGAGACATGCTTTAGAGCCACGTGTCCATTCATTATAAGGTTGCTTAACCCTTTCCCTGTTCTAAGTTTATATTAAATTTCAATACCTACTGGATATTCATGAACAAAATAGTTATAATGAAATATGAAAGGTGGGACATTGTACATAGCCATTTTGGAAACTAAAGAAACAAGAATATCAAACTCCATTAGTAAACAAAGCATACTCTGATCAGATGGCAACCATAGGATCCGTCTGATCTGGGTCTACTCTGTTTGCAGATACGTAAAAAGGCGTATATATGAAGGAAAGGGTTAAGATCGGGATCTGTCCTTTTTGCTAATGTAATTTGATAGATCTGTTTCTTTAGTTTCTAAAATGGCTACAGTGCTCCACCTTCCATAATGATTACATTAAATATGATAACATGATAATCTATGAAAAAGGCATTTAGTGGTCGAAATATTAGATCAGAGCTATTCAAGTATTTATGTATTATGTTAAATATAAGGCCATTCAATATAAGGTTTTACTATATTTGATACCGCAAATACAGCCAGCTTGAATTCTGCTGTTGTTTTATTCTTTCCCACAATCAAGATGGCGTTATCAAGAAGTACGTCGCCGGTTGCAAACAATTTAATCATTTTTCAAGGGAACAAATGAGCAAACAAACATGTGGCATTCTTATGAATTGAAATTGATTTATTCTTTAATTACTTCAGTACAAATTTTAAGCGTTAATAGTGCTGTATACCAATGAAATTAACCATTTCATCAAGAAAATCTAAGGTCATAAATTGTAACGTTGGAAGCAATGACCGAATTTTCCACTGGTCACGAAGCTATCGGAGCTTAGGTCTTTTTTATATACCGTAAACCTGATACAAAAATCACATTAAACCAGTGAGATCAGTGTATAGCAAACCGATAAAAACAACTTGAAATACAACGCTACTGTTCATTTAGGTCTACTCTATTTGTAGATGCATGAAAAGGCGTTTATATCGGTGGTACTAAACAGAGACAACAAGTGTCAACTAGAGACAACTAGAGACAACTAACTTAAAAAAGCGTTTTAGGGCATTATTTATATATAAACAGCCATATATAGTAATATCATACTGCAATAAATGAATAAAAATATTTAAATGTTCGAAATATTGCCATAGATTGCATTTAGAACCCGAATTATAGCAACGGAAAGACACCGACACCGGCCAACCCAGAGTCAACAAAGCCAACTCGATAAATATCGGGTTACTGTGGTTAATATAGTAGGGTTATTCTCAATATTAGTTGGTAAAGTCATTCTAAATGACTATAATAATTTTTTAATGTAAAAATATGCGATGTAAACGTTTAAAATGGGATATTTTCCAACCGTGTTCTAAATTAGAAATTGTGTTGGCGTGAGATTTAGATAGTCATGACATTCGCACTTTCGCACATAGCTTGCCAAACCACTTTTTCACAAGTTGTTTCCCTACTATTTCTGATTGATTTTTGCTGGCGTATGCTATATATAAACGATTCAGTCAATCTGGTACTCTGCTTCAACGGAAAACTGCACATTTTAATTTTATGACAAACAGAGTGTATCTTGATCAATCAGCTGCCTGATTTGGATCTACTCTGTTAGCATAGGCTAGTAACGGATTTCAAAATGATAACAATGGTGTTAAATTAAACTTTATTCATTCAGTAAGTGCATATTCATACATACACAATTTCCAGAAATAGTTAACCCTTTGCCCCATATAAATGTGTTGCAAACAGAGTAGACCCAAAACCGATCCATCTGATCCACAGGTGTTATATCTCAATAACAACAACAACTCCATCACAAATACATTATTTTTAATCACATGTCATATAAGTATCTAAAACATACCAAAAGATAGTTTTCTGACCCATCCAAAAAAATGAGATTTTTTTTTTCGCGAACACCCCTGCTCTATATAATATGTAAAAGGTATCCAACTCCGGCCGAAATCTGCTAAAAATCGATCGGTTCATTCACTGCAATCGTCCTTGAAAGCTTATTTGACCACAGATTTCCATTAACTGTGTTATTTATCAAAGAAATCACCACTCTTGATGAGCAGTCATCTATTTATCTCAGAATATTAACACGCTTTTACAACGAGTCGCCAGTGACAACCAGCCTCTCTAGGACACAGGTTGACTCTTGAGGTTCGAAATAGAAATACGCTATAATTCAAGTCGAAACACCATATAACTGCTCTATAAGGCATTTCCCCGGTCTGATAGCATGAATGGATATCGTGTATTCACAATTTTTCAAATAATAATCTTCTAAAAAAATTCTAAGTAATTGCGACGGCTATGGATATGGACCAGCAAAATTAACTGCCGTGTTTGTTTGTAATAAATCAACGAGTGTTAATTATCCCTTTCCCTCATAGATACGCCTTTGCAAACAGAGTAGACCCAGATTCAGCAGCTTCAGTTTGCATACCGGTATATATTTGATTGAGTATTGATATGTTAATTGCGGCACGTGGCAAGTGACAGGTGAAGATTAACCGTGCCTTGAGCATAATACATGTATAATCAACAGAGGTGCTAATCCGATGATTGGATCATCGATCACCGATAACTAGCGGCGTGTGTCAAGAGATATGCAGTTTAACTTTTTACCAGTTTAACTTTTACCATGTCTTTTAACCCTTTCCCTGTTCTATATTTGGTCCAACTTTCTATACCTACTTAATATTCATGAACAAAATAGTTATAATGAAATATGGAAGGTGGAACATTTGTAGCCATTTTAGAAAGTAATGAAACAGATCTATCAAATTCCTCTAGCAAATTGAGCAGACGCTTCAGACGACACTGTATAGTAGCCGTCTAATCTGAGTCTACTATGTTTGCATATATGCGTCAATAATAATTAATTAAGCTTTATGTTAACCGTCATTCAAAACGATCTGATCGGGGTGATATTTGTTTTTCGCCTATAAGATATAATTATGAAGTGAGAGAAATATTAAAGTATATAGTATTTCTAAATTTAGAATGGTTACATACATGTGTGTGATATGTACATATTTATATTCTGTGTATTATTCTTTATTATAGTTCTATTGTATGTAATTGAGACTATAATAAAGAATAATACATATACACATGTATTCAAAAACAGAAATTCCAGACGTCAGTCCCTCATTCGCAGAAGCCACGAAACTGTGCGCAGATGTCTGCGTATTCCTGTGCTTGGATCATGCGTAACAGGCAGGCCGATAGTCTGTTTATCCTGTCGTTAACGACCCAGCCGACTTTAACATTAGAATTCTGAACACCACGTTCAAATTCCGAAATTCTCGGTCCAGAGAAAGTGTACAAATTTTATGGTCTGGTGTTAATGGAATAAGATCCTTTTGGAAACCCACTAATCCCTGAAAATTTAGTTAGTGATCCAATAATTATTGATGACATTGAGGCTTCTGAGACTTTAAAAAAACCACACTTCTACCCCTGGCAAGTCTTTATCTCACAGTGCTGATAGGTCCCAAGAAATCTCAGTAAAATTCACTGATTTTGTTTGGAATGACGGGTTATATGTGAAAGCAACTAGGGTCCTATGCGCAAAGCACCTCAAAGACAATGCTGTTGAGAACACAGGGGGCCATTTCGTGGGTCTACATGGTCTAAAAAGTCAAAAAAATTGATTGGGTCGATTTAGTGTTATATTATATGTAATATAACACTAAATCGACCCAATCAATTTTTTTGACTTTTTAGACCATGTAGACCCACGAAATGGCCCCCTGTGGTTGAGAACCTACGGAACATTTGGCCCAGCTTGAAGTTTCTGTTGTTATTAACAAATTGTCTGGATCTGATGGTATTTTAAGCTCCAAATATCTGAGCTTAAAGTGAGATCATCGCAGACTGTGACGTTCCATATCTGGCAAAAAGATTAATGCCGAATATTGAATGGCATGTATTCCACACTCGAGGGGCTCTACATGATACAGGAAAATTTGAACTTTCCAGCCAGGCTTCAGATCGAGTCTCTCATGAGACTCGGACACAACTTAACCCCGAGCAACGGCCAAAAAGGCTCGCGAGGCTTTCAAATTTCTATATTATTTCTATAATTACTATATTATTCAGTCATCCGTTTTTTGCCATGGTTAATTAAAATGGTCAGCTATAACTTAGACTAACGATATGTGCCGTAAACTATTACATTTGGCTATCCGTTTTAAAAGCATGGCTGACAAAGGACGTTTAATTTATGTCTCTGATATAGGCCATGGTTCTGAAACGATCTGAGCTAATCTCAACGTTTAACCCTTTCCCTGTTCAGTGTTTATTCCAAATTTCAATACCTACTGAATATTCATGGACAAAATGGTTATAATGAAATGTGGAACATTATAGCCATTTTAGACAGTAATGAAACATATCGCTCTTTCAAAATTCCATAAGCAAACCGAGCAGACCCCGACCAGATGGCTCCTAGAGGAGCCATCTGATCTGGGGCTTCTGTGTTTGCAGAAGCGTGAAAACACGTTTACATGAGGGAAATGGTTAAAATGTTATTCACATTATGATAGTTATATATTCTCCATCGAATAAAGTTTGGAGAAAGTAATTAGGCGTTTAAATTGCCGACTTTCCATCCACTATTACCAATTTTGTCTCTTTGGTTTATAATCTGATTTTAAATGTATTTTAAACAAACATTTAAATTATTTAGCCAGATTAACAGATTACTTTAATATATGCGGGATGTTTGTAAATAGCTGTAAATAGTGTTATCTTGTAACAATTGATCGAAATTATTTTGAGGAGTTTTGAGTATTTTTTGGAATATTGGCATAAGTTTTCAAAATTCAAAATTCGGGGCTCAAAAAACGCCGGGTCCTCGTCCCGATTCCTGGGCGCACTAACTTGTGCACATGTACAAGTACGTTAGTGTGACTGATGCGTTCAATAAAAACGTAATCAAAATATGAATTTCTGGGTCTACACTGTCAACTCGGTGGCTGATCAGGGTCTTCATTGTATTCACTGCATTCGTCTAAAAAAGTGTTTTCCTTTGCCAGATAAAACCCCAAATATCTTGATTAAAACCCATATTGACGGTGAAATGACTGATCTGGGTCTACACAGTGCTCAAATGGACCGGTGCTCAAACAGTAGTAGCTTATGTGCGATTATCACGACTTTGTAAATCACACGTCAACACATAATCAGCTATCGTGTGTACAGCGATCAAAATTAATAAACTATCTCACTTTACATGTTCTGATAAAAATGAAAACAACAGAAATAATAAAAATAATAACATCTTTTATCATTATAATATAATTCTCCACATTAACACAGTTAATAAGAGGTATATCCCTTGTTGACTCCAGTTGACTCTGAGTCGGCTATACTCGGCGGAATATAGTTGGTGTAATTGGGGTGCAACAGGGGTTCAAAATGCAATCTAAGACATTATTTTGGATCCAAACTGATAATTTTCAATCTGTTACGGTATAATACTACTTTATCTGGCTGTGAATATATAAATAATACCCTAAAACGCATTTTTAAGTTAGTTGTCTCTAGTTGTCTCTAGTTGACACTTGTTGTCTCTGTTTAGTACCACCCGTTTATATGAAGGAAAAGGTTAAAAACGTATATATTGTAATACAATACATAGACGACCAGCCGGAATTCTACTGCATAACTTTTATTATACGACTTCAACAACTCCTAGTCATTCTCCCCAAGCTCCTTCTCTCTCTCTTCCCCTCTCTCCTCGAATACACAACTCCCATGCTATTTATACATATCTAAAAAAACATTAACAACTACGACTGACAGCCATGAACTCTTAGAACACATACATGTGACATATGATTAATTTGTCTAGCTAACACACCTATGTCACTGTCTTCCCAAATCATGCAATGCACTCAAATCTTTAACTTGCACTCAAACCCTTAACATGCTAACTATCATTCTGAACCAGCATTCTAACCTCTTAACTCTCTAACCTTTATCCTGCTAACACACCCATGCATTACATAGGATGGTCGATTTAAAAAAAAGAATAAAAAAAAAAAGATTAATACCTCATACAATGTAACAGTAAGAATTTAAGAAGACGCTGAAATAGAAATGCAGTAGATGTGGGTTAAAACACATCCCTACTCAAAGTATCTATAAGTCAACATCAAGTGTCTACCCTAATCAGAAGTCAATATGGCAACATATTAAAGAACAGAATATAAACATATTTTTTTATAGATCGATACCCTATACGTTTTCTTCCGAAATTCTATTTCATGCTAGTTCCATTGTCTGGAGATTTGTATTACGCAAATGATTAATAAGGCTGAACTTTGCTAACTCGGGTGGCGAGTAGATTCTGTTGATACATTACACTATTTAATCACTAGATTTGTTTTCCGTGGATAGATTAACACTATATAATATTACACTTATAGATAATTTATCACAATAGATAACTAGATTTAATTGTTTGACGTTGATATTATCTTTTAAAATTTTTTTCGTTGATGCAGATTTCCGATGGTAGTTCTGTAGAGAGTGAGGTTATTTCTCCTGGGTTTGTCGATTCATTTGACATGTAAATTAGTGTCCGAAGTTCAAGTCTTATCCAAGGTTATTACGATGTCCGGTTTCGAAGTCCAATGTAAGGTTCAATTCCCCGAAGAAAAATTAATCGATTGCTCCATCCGAGTCCTTTAATCTGTAGGCAATTCCCCTCCAACGAATCCTGAGTGATTGAGCTATGCGCAGGTCTTCAGTATGGATTTCGACCATTACCATGACGTGTAAACGTATCTGTATGTCTGGAAAAAGAATCCACAGCCTATCGGTATTAGACTTGAGAAACTTATGTCGTAATGTCCATATTACGGATGAAAATGTGTATCTCCGAATAAGTGTTTAAAGTTTGCGACAGATCCGTTTCCGTGTATATATATCAGAAGCCAATACTGACACTTTAGCTGATAAGTTAGTTTTCGCAGTACTTGTCCAACCTATGTTCACACGTAGGTGTCAGAACTTGACGTTGATGCCCGCACTTGACGGCTCATTTAGCCATACGTCTGGTAGTTATATTATGAAAATCATGTTGTCGATAGTTTTTTGTATTAACACGATATAGTGTCACCAGGCTGTTACAGCAATGTTGGGTGCTGGATATACGCTGCTTATGACGGCACGCTGACGTGAATTCTACTTTACACAACTCAACCTTTATTGCGACAAAATGACCATCAACAAGTTGCACATGTCTATTCTTTAAATTTACGCCTTAGTCTTAAACGTTAACCTCATACAATTCTATTATTCAATAATCTTAAAATCAATAAATGTTACAAGATGAGTTGCCAATTTCTCCGTTTTACAGTCTATTTTGAATAGAAATTTTCTCTTACTTGCGAAATACTCATCGTTCTGTATTGTTAGGGTGTTGTTGTTTTTATCACTTAATTGATTAGATCTTTAGTCTGCTATACGAACACACAACTTGTATCAAATATTCGTTAACTACATTAACTACACCCCATTGCATACTGCAATTCATTTTATATTAAACATATACGCAAGAATAGACACATTCAAGAAAAAAAATATACCTAAACCCATTTTACACGACGTCAATGAACAAAACAAATGAAAACAAAAACCGATTTGTATTTACAACATAGGCCTATACTTTATAACAATTCTATCTCTATACATGTAATCACAGCCGCCGAGGCTTAATATCTTATATTTCCACATCTCGTGAAATATACCAAACATGTAATCACAGCCGCCGAGGCTTAATATCTTATATTACCACATCTCGTGAAATATATCAATTAGAGTTATCGTTAATCTCTTCTCTAATTTCATTCAAAAACACATCTTATATTTCCACATCTCGTGAAATATATCAATTAGAGTTATCATTAATCTCTTCTCTAATTTCATTCAACAACATACATCTTATATTTCCACATCTCGTGAAATACATCAAATTAGAGTTATCGTTAATCTCTTCTCTAATTTCATTCAAAAATATACCTAAACCCATTTCTTATATCAATAATACTATTAAAACTGTAAATTGCGTTCAATATTTGCAGTATATCGTATGCAGATACATTCACACTCTTACAAGGAAAAACACGCACACACACCAAAAAAAACAACCCCAACAATTTAACCAGTAATACCTTATTTACTTTATAACATATTAAATGCATATTGCCTCTACTTTTCTGCCATACTTACTTCAATCGTAACCATATTCACCATGAGTTATTCACTCAATAGACGTATCTTTGGACTAAAAGCTACTCGCTGATCCACTATACGAACTTATTTCGAATTTCCAGGTTACCTGTATCTCACTACTCTAATTCAATTAAAACGCATTGCTACCCGCAATCATTGCTACTTGCAATATAAAAATAACGTCCCTATTTAAGTATATTCACCTAGTTATTCACTGGTGTTAGACATAGCTCTTGCTACATATATCCTAACACATGCATGAAGCACTTAAAGGACAACAAAACAGTCTCTCTACTAATCGCACAATACCTAATCGCAGACTTATATAGAAGCAACAAACAACAAAATAAACAACAGTACATTATAATACGCACTAAATCTGTACAATCACCATTCCCATAGTTTCTTTGTGGTTTTCTTTTCGTATTTTCTCTTTTTATTCTATTTTATGTTTTTAAGCTACAGTCACTTTATCAATATGTCTTGACCAGATTGTTGCAGCCATACCCTGCGGCGGTTTATATACTGATATTAAAGTTTTCAGTCCCATTTCTGATGATTAAACTAAATGACAGTTTGATATATCGCTTTTTAGAATTATTTAAGTTTCATGTATACAATTACATTTTGCAAAAACGTTGTCAAATTTAGTTGAACTGATTTATTTTTTTATAGAATGTGCACGCTCCAAATGAATTAACATTTCTGTTGTGGCATAAATTAACTGCTGAACCGGAACTATCTAATGCCCTAATTTGCCTTGATCCTAATTTGATTAAACACGATTTACCGGTAGTTACTTTCTTATTTGATGAAAAAAATTATTAACTGTCCCGCTTTGAAAAATACCCATTTGGCACTTACCCATTATTACTAATAGAATCAATCTCCTTATGTTACATTTATGCTATAAATTTCCGTACAATTAATATATTAACCGAATTTGGCAATTCATATTGTTTTTGTAAACACGTATCAGTTTGTTTGCAGCTGGAATTATCAAAACAGAAACAATTTACTGAAACAATTGTGCAATCTACCTTGTTGGCCATGGTCACAACTCAAGCTAAGCGTGATAGCAAAAATTCACTAACCTGTTTCCTTTTCTCCTTCGTATAGTGTACTTCAATTCGATCGCTGGTCACTGGCACCAAGTTTTACGTCAGTGTAATACAATACATAGACGACAAGTCGGAATTCTACTGCATAACTTTTATTCTACAACTTCACAAGTTCCTAATCATTCTTCTCCAAGCTCCTTCTCTACCTCCCCTCTCTCCTCGAATACACAACTCCCATGCTATTTATACATATCTAAAAAAACATTAACAACTACGACTGACAGCCATGAACTCTTAGAACACATACATGTGACATATGATTAAGTTGTCTAGCTAACACACCTATGTCACTGTCTTCCCAAATCATGCAATGCACTCAAATCTTTAACTTGCACTCAAACCCTTAACATGCTAACTATCATTCTTAACCAGCATTCTAACCTCTTAACTCTCTAACCTTTATCCTGCTAACACACCCATGCATTACAATATCAAGTAAAATGTTAACTAGATAAAATAGCATTGTATAGATATTTACACCTCGTTTTTGTTTTTGTTGTCCTTGATCTTAAACATGTTAGTGTTTCTTCCACACAGGTGTTTCCAATGTGTTTATTGTTGCTGCCAAGAGAACAGCATTTGGTACATATGGAGGAAAATTTAAAGATGTCACTGCCAACAAACTGCAGGAAGTAGCAGCCAAAGCAGCCTTGGAATCTGCTAAAGTTAACCCAGAGCTGGTCAATTCGGTCATCATTGGCAATGTGATGGCGGTAAGCATACCATATTAACCTAAAAGTAAATATTTATATAGACACAATGTCTCCCCTAGTGGAGACCTGTTTCATAAAAACTGAATACAGAGGCCTAGATAAGAGGTGTAAATTGAAACATTTTCAGCTTCAGTTTGTCTGATTTTCTGGGGGAAAAAACAAGCTATTGTCGTAACTCTGGTGTCCTCATTGTTGTCATCATCTGGAAATTTAATGTTTCCTATTACTTCTTTACTATTTATGCAAACCTTATATGTCACACATTTGTTCACCATCGTAAGGGCTACAGTCAAACAAACGAGCATTCGTACCCCAAGGGTTTTTCACCTTCTATAACAGAGGCCTGTAAAAGGCCCCTTCCCAATTGAAAATTTCTTTAAAATCATGCAGTTTTCCCAAAAATCCAAACTTACACCACCTTTTTTGTTTCCCAAATCAGCAATTTTAGCGATAATTCTTCCCAAAATCAGCAGGCTGAGGCCCCTTCCCAATTAAGAGAGAAAAAGCCCTGTACCCACTTGCAATGCTCTTGTTTCCTTTATTTCTCCACTGATCCCTCTGTTGTGACCACTCTTTAAAATTGTTTCTTCTGGACGATTCTCCACACTGGTTACAACACAGAGTTTTGTAGAGAAATGAAACTTTAACTCTTTCTCTCATGATGAAAACACCTTTTCATGCATTTGCAAAGAGACTAGACCCAGATTAGATGGCTCCTGTAGGAGCCATCTGATCGGGGTCTGCTCTGTTTGCTAATGGAATTTCATAGTTCTGTTTCTTTAGTTTCTAAAATGGTTACAATGTTCCACCTTCCACAATTCATTATAACTATTTTGTCCATGAATATTCAGTAGCTATTGAAATTTGGAATAAGCACAAAACAGGGAAAGGGTTAAGTATTTGAATAGACACTCTATCAATTGCTTTGTGAATAATCATATTGAGCTTAGGGTTGATAACTTTAACCATTTACCTCATAAATATCATGGCTGAAATAATGACATTGTGGATATAATATATAAGATTAAATTTTATGATGGCATATGAACACCAAAATGTTTGGCCATGGCAGAAATTGTAGAATCATAGGTACATTATTCCATAAGCATTTTTACAATGCAGACCTTCATCAGACTTCTTCTTTTGGAGCTGTTTGCAAAGGTGTAGAAAGGGCCAGGAAAGGCCTATTTATGTAGTAAAGGGTTAAGTTTATCTGACACAATATTTAGGGTAATTACGCTAACAATAAACTTGTTAAAAAGATTTAGTACACTAAATGAAACGTTTGGCAGTCAGTTTTAAAAATTGATAAAATTTGCATACATTTCTTTTAAAAGTGCAGTTGAGTTGTAATACTGATTGGATCTTTACCCTGTCCCTGTTCTGCATTCATGTAAGAAATAATGACAAGATGAATATGTTATCAGCTCAATTTTTGTAATGTAAACTTTTCAAGGGAAGTTTTTGCTTTGACAAAAACTGCAGAATCAGATCTATATGATGTCAAAAGCAAACACAGCAGACTTTTGTCATATGGACCCTATAGGAGCCATCTCACCTGGGTCTATTCTATTTGCAAGTGTATGAAAATGCATTTATGTGAAGGAAACAGTTTGGATCCATATGAGATCATAGATTTGGAAAGAAATAGATGAAAACATTGTTCTTGAAGAAGAGGACAATTTGCAAATGATTATATACTGAGCCAAAAAAAAAACCTGTCTGTGCATAGTTGGCCTATTTTTGTGGAAATTGGTGGGCATGTTATTTATTTTGAAGTACATGTAATAAACTTAAATTGGATGTGTTTTGAGCATGTATGTGAATTTTTAGCTTTCTTGCATACGTAATGTATGATTTAGACGCCAGTTTATATGGTAGGGGTGTAAAACGAAACTTTCAAAATGTGTATGTGTTTAACATGGTCACTGGATGCCCCATAAGTCAGGTTTCTGTGGAGTTTGTCGTTTCCATGTTGCCGTTAATATCGATTGTGACCACCCCTTGCCGGTATGAGTGCCAATATACGCCTCCTCATTGAGTTGACGTAGCGCTGGATCACATGATTAGGCATGTTGTTCCATTCTGCTGTGAGGGCGTTCGCCAATTGGCCGATGTTGTTAATGTTGTAATTGTGGCGAACACGTCTCCCTAACTCATCCCATACATGTTCGATGGGATTCATGTCGGGAGACATGGCTGGCCACTGCATAACGTTGACGTTAGCAGCAGCCAACCGAGCCCTTGTGACCCTCGCTACATGTGGACGGGCGTTGTTCTGTTGCAGTGTAGCAGGAGCATGTCTTTGAAGGAATGGAATGGCTTCCGGAACTAAAACTGCATTGATGTACCGTTGGGCATTCATGTTTCCATGAATGACAATGAGCCTTGTCTTCCGCCTGCCCATCACGCCTCCGCCGCCAAACCTATCATGCTGCCTGACACAACATTGGGCGAATCTTTCACCTTGACGACGGTAAACGCGTTGCTGACCGTCGGCAAAACTCAGATTGAACCTCAACTCGTCCGAAAAAAGGACAGAGTTCCAGTCCAAGCGACGCCAGTGACGGTGCCTACGCGCCCATTGCATCCGTTCACGGCGGTGGCGTAACGTCATTACACTTTCAGTATATGGACGTCGGGCTGTGATAGGGCGATTCTGTTCATGCAATCTGTTGCGGACAGTCTGCGGATGGACGTTAAAGTGACATGCTGTCTGAATTGTGGGTGTAAACCTGTTACGTAAGTGAAGTAATACAATAGCATGATCGTCCCGTTGGCTAGTTGCTGTTGGTCTACCTGACCTGGGACGATCATGCACAGTACCAGTCTGCCGGAAACGTCTTGCCAGTTCAAAAATTGTATTTCTACTGCAATTTAATGTCCGGCTGACTTTGATCGGAGATACTCCACCCTGCAGCATCCCAATTGCTCTATTTCTTTCTGCTTCTGAAAGCCTAGGCATTATTTCGGTCTTGATTTTTTGTTGTGTTTGTTATGTTGGTGTAGCTTAGCTAACTTGTGAGACTTTTGTCGGCCCTCTATCTGATCGGATTCGTGCTGCACAAGGTTCACGTGCGAAACAAGATAATGTGGTTTTGACCGAGTTTAAAAGATAGCACACAGTACAAATTGTACACACGTGTTGTGTGATGAGGTAACCAAATAAATGCATATAGTGTTTTAATAAAAAAGTTAATTAAAGTTATGTAGTGTCAGGTTTCTTTTTTGGTTCAGTATAGATATTTACCATTTTCCTGATGAACATTTATGTAGGAAATAATAGCATCATGAATATTTATTGGCTAAATTCTTAGAATGGTAAATGAACATACAATGTTTTGGCTATGGCAGAAACCTTAAAAAACTTTAAAAGAAACTTTTTAAGAAACTTTAAAATCTGATCTATATAATTCCATAAGCGAATAAAGTAGACCCTGATGAGATGACTCCTATAGGAGCCATCTGATCTGGGTCTACTCAATTCGCAAAGAAATGAAAAGGCATTCCTATGAAGTGAAGAGTTAAAGATAGTAGCTAAAATTATTTTGTGACAAACCCTTGAAACATTTTTACCAATTTTTCATCCTCGTAAGTATGGTTAGGGACATTTGTGTACTGTCTCATAATTTTCATGGCCTCAAGAACTAAATAGGGGACTTATTGTTTTTAGCCTGTTTATTTTTTATTAGCTCACCTGAGCCAAAGGCTCAGGATGAGCTATTGTGATAGCGACCCGTCCGGTGTCCGGCGTCCTTTATCCGTCCACATTTTCAAACAACATCTCCTCTGAAACTGCTAAGCCGATTTTAACCAAATTTTGTCAGAAGCATCAGTGGGTAGGGGGAACGAATTATTGTTCACATTATGACCCCCAGATTAAGAATGGGCCTGCCCAAGGGCTTATCAGTTTTTCATAGGAAAATCTTTAAAAATCTTCTTCTCTGAAACTGTATGGCCTAGATCTTTGATATTTGGTATGTAGCATGATATAATGGTCCTCTACAAAAATTGTTCAAATTATGACACCCGGGCCAAAAATGGCCCCGCCTAAGGGCTTATCAGTTTTTCATAGGAAAATCTTTAAAAATGTTCTCCTGAAACTGAAAGGCCTAGACCTTTGATATTTGGTATGTAGAATGATATAATGGTTCTCTATAAAGGTTGTTCAAATTATGACCCCCGGGCCAAAAATGGCCACGCCCATGGGCGTATCAGTTTTTCATAGGAAAATCTTTATATCAAAGGTCTAGGCTTTACAGTTTCTTCTCAGAAACTGTAAAGCCTAGACCTTTGATATTTGGTTTGTAGCATGATCTAATGGTCCTCTTCAAAGATTGTTCAAATTATGACCCCCAGACCAAAAATTGCCCCGCCAAAGGGCTTGTCAGTTTTTCATAGGGAAATCTTTAAAAATCTTCTTCTCTGAAACGGTAAGGCCTAGACCTTTGATATTTGGTATGTAGATTGATCTAATCATCCTTTACAAAGATTGTTCAAATTATGACCACAGACCAAAAATTGCCCCGCCCAAGTGCTTATCAGTTTTTCATAGGAAAATCTTTAAAAATCTTCTTCTGAAACTGTAAGGCCTTGACCTTGACTTGGATATTTGGTATGTAGCATGATCTAATAGTCCTCTACAAAGATTGTTCAAATCATAACCCCTGGGTCGAAAATGGCCCCGCCCAAGGGCTTATCAGTTTTTCATAAGGAAAATCTTCTTCTCTGAAAATGTAAAGTCGAGAGCTTTGATATTTTGTATGTAGCATGATCTAATGGTCCTCTACAAAGATTGTTTAAATTATGACTCCTGGGTCGAAAATGGCCCCGCCCCAGGCTCTTTAAACATCTTCTGTTAAACTAAAATGCCCAGACCTTTGATATATATCATTATTTAATAGTCCTCTACCAAGATTTTTCAAATTATGATCCCCAGGCCAAAATTGCCCCACCCTGGAGTTTATCAGTTTTGCATAGTCCTTTAAAAATCTTGCTGCTTTGCCTTGTGGTTCTCTACCAAGGTTGTACAAATGATGACTTCTGGTTACAAAATGGCCTGCCCCGGGAATTATCTCAGGTGAGCGCTTCAGGGCCTCATGGCCCTCTTGTTTATTATTCCCCTGCAAACTTGTTTGAGGGGGTATACTGGAATCACTGAGCATTGCAGAATTATGTTCCCTTGAACTTTGAAGATTTTGTTTTCATTTTGGCTTGAAAAATGGGTACATGTATTTGAATTTGCAAGGGTATATAGCTCTAGTTCTTTTTTAAATCTTTTTAATACTTTAACCTTAGCCATAAGTTTTGATCTATAGAGGTACAGACTTCATAGATAGCATGTATACCATCTCAACATTTTAGTGGTGCAATGTCAAGGTCAAACTTCAAAGTCAGAGGTCAAAATTATAGGCATGTTCTGGGCACAGTGTTTCACAAACTCATCTTTGTTAAGCCTTTACTCTATGAATATTCATGTAAAGAATATTTGCACCATGAATATAAAGTAGATTAACTGTTATAATAGCACATGGACACAGAAATATTTGACCATGACGGAAACTGTGGAACCATATCTATATTACATAATAAGCAAACAGAGCAGACCCTCATCAGACAGGAGCAGCCTGATCAGGTTCTACTTTGTTTCTAAAGGCGTAGAAAAGAGTATCTATGGAGTAAAGGGTTAAATGTATCTCATTACTTCAGATATTACAGGTTTATGTTTTGTATTTTTGTCTCTGCAGTCTTCAAAAGATGCCATCTACATGGCCCGTCATGTTGGTCTACGTTGTGGTGTTCCAGTTGGTGTGCCTGCTCTGCTGGTGAACAGACTCTGTGGTTCTGGCTTCCAGGCCATTATCAATGGTGCTCAGGTAAAATATACACAAAGCCATCACTTGAAAGAAATTGCTTTGGGTTTTTTTTTCACCCACTCCCTCATAGGCTTTTTTTAAAACCATTCGCTCATAGGCTATTTCTACACCATTCCTTCATAGGCTATTTCTAGACCATTCCCTCATAGGCTATTTTTAGACCCAATCCTCTTTGAATAAATCTACTGAAAAGCAGGATTTACTAGAAAAAGGGAAAATATTAGAATTGTGTAGTTTTGAAACCTTTATGATAATGCATTTGTTCTTATGGAGCAAATACTGACAGGAGCAACTACTGCATGTATCACAGTGGTTTCAAAAAATAACTTGTACAGAGGTGTCAAAAGGTATTAATATGAGGGACTGGGTAAACCTGTTACCTGCTCAATATTCATGTAAGATGTAATGGACATTCATTAGCTGAAATTTTATAATGATATATGAACAGATGATTTTTTGGCTTTAGGAGAAACAGTAGAATCAGATCTACATAATTCTATAAGCAAACAGAGCAGACCCTGATCAGACTCGGGATCCCTCTAATCTGGGTCAACTCCGTTTGCAAAGAAGTGAAAAAGTGTTTATATATATGAGGAAAGGCTTAACCATTTCCCTCGTAGTAATGGCTTTTAAAGCCTTTGCAAACTGAGCAGATCCAGGTCAGACAGCTGCTGTGTTTACTTGAATGGAAAAATATAGATTCTTTTTGTGTCACCTACCTAGAGGCAGTGTGTCACTTATACCCCCGTCACACTAGGCCACGTTCCCACTACATCCTAAAAAATATGTCAGGACGCAGTGCGAGCGTGTACAACGTAGCGAGGACGCAGTAGACACGGCTTTGCGCGTGGTATGGTCTTCTTGGACGTAAATGGCCGTGGGTGAACTTTGAACATGTTCAAAACTTACGTGGCGAGGACGTGGTCAAATCAGGACGTGGTAAGAACTTGGTAAGGTCGTAGTAATGACGTAGCTAAAACCTAGTAAGAGCCTCATTGACGCAATACACGCGTAGTGCAGACGTGGACGAGTGTGTGACGTTCGCATCACGTTGTCACTAGGTTGTCACTACGTTCTTGCTACGTCCATCGGGTTCTCACAACGACCCTTCCACGCTAGTGTTGCGACAATGATACGTCCCTACTACGTTTAAAAAGACCGCATTAGGTGCTTATCACGTCTAAGGTACGTTTGCAGCAGGCTCTAGCCACGACCATGCCACGTTCTGGTGGTCGAGTATAAAAACTGGATTCATTTCCCTTTCACTTCCATTTCAATATAGAATGGACAACCAAGAACTTCTCCAGCATGTTGCTGTATTGGCTGGACAACAGACTCTTCTCGATGGTGATTGAGATCTCGGTTTTGCTTTCGTAGTTGCTTTGCAGCCCCCCTTCCTTCTCAGCATATTTTCTGATATAAAATACTTTACTTTTGCTCAGAAGAAAGTCGCAGAATGAATGATCAGATCGAGCCGAATCGCAGAATTTTATATGCAGACATAGAACGCGGTGAGAACGTGATGAGCGCGTGGTAAGAACGCAGTGCTATCTTGGCAGTCGTAGTAGGGACCTAGTACGAGCGTAGTTAAAGCATAGCAAGAACGTGTTGGACGTGGTACCCGCCTGAATACACGCGTAGTGGGAATGTGTTGGACGCAGTAAGAACCTAGCGCAAACGTGGTATGAGCGTAGCAGGAACTTCATGGACGTGGTCAAAGTGTGACTAGGCCATTAGGGATCACTTTTCCTTCGTCTGTCTGTCTGTCCGTCCGTCTCTGCCCGTCCGTCTGTCTGTCCATCACACTTTCTTTTTTTGGCTGTCAATTCTAAACTAATCATTATAGAGCTTTCAAATTTCACACATTGAACAATCATGACGAGAGGAAGTGTCATGCACAAGGGCCACAACTCTAGCATCAATATTTTTTGAGTTATTCCCCTTTTTCATATTAACAATAAGTTTTTGTGTCGGCTGCGAGCAGGTGACACAAGTGTTCCTCCGAACACTCTTGTTTGATAAAGAATTATTAATGAATATTCATGTAGTGACCATTTCATTGGGGAAAGTGTTAGCGCAGATGGTAGTTTAGTATTAGCACAGATGGTAGTTAAGTGTTAGCACAGATGGTAGTTTAGTGTGGGATGAAAGTAATGCAGAGAGCTATGGCAGAAGTGTTAAGAATTATGTCAATATTATTCAATCAGCAAATGGAGCAGATCCTGGAAAAAAGGCTCCTATAGGAACCGTCTGATCTGGGTTTACTCTGTTTGTGAAAGCATCAGAGGGTATCTCTATCCAGTAAACAGGTTAGAAGCTATAGTTTAGTCAAGTAAAGTGGCAGAGTTACTGATATTTAAATGAAAATGTAGAATTGTTCAAAACCCATTTTAAATGCATTTCCTCAGTTTTTATGCCACCCAAATGGAGGCATTAGTAATCACACTGTCAGTCCTGTCGGTCGGTTTGTCATCGGTCCGCTCTGTGAATCCTACATGAGTGGATTTCAAAATAACCTGGTACAAATGTTCACCAGAAAAAGAATCAGGTTCCTATCTCAAAGGTCAAGATTACAGGTGGGATCAAAGGTAAAAATGGGGACATCTTGTAATGTCTGCTGTGTAACTCCTACATACAGGAGTGGATTTTAAAATTACCTTGTACAAATGTTTACAACTTTGAGTCGATGTGTCCTGAAAAAAACCCAGGTTCCTATCTCAAAGGTAAAAATTAAAAAATTGGAGACATTTTGTTGTGTCCGCTCTGTAAGTTACCGGTACTAACTCTTACAAACATGAGTGGATTTCAAGATAACTTGGTACAAATGTTCCAACAACTTAGATAATGTGATGCAAAAAAGAACCAGGTTCCTATCTCAAAGGTCAAGGTTACAATTGGGGGTCAAAGGCCAAAACTTGGGACTTCTGTCATGTCTGCTCTGCAACTCCTACATACATGAATGGATTTTAAAATAGCCTGGTACAAATGTTCCCCACCTTGAGATGATGTGTCATGAAAAAGAACCAGGTTCCTATCTCAAAGGTCAATGTCACAATCGGGGCTCAAAGGTAAAAAACAGGTACATTTTGGTATACATCAAAATCTTGGGTCAAAGGTATCTAAACGACTATAAAAAATGAGTCTCTATTGGTTTACATAAAACAATTTTGAAATAGCTTAGCACAAATAGGCTTCTACAAAATGTGATATGGTCCAGGCATATATAATTTATGACCCAGGCTTTAGCATTGGTTATATCCTTTGGGGGCATTGTGATGTGACTGTGACAGCTCTCGTTTGTAACTGAACTCATTACCTGATTAAGTATTCATGTAACAAATAATGTCTTTATGAATGTTGATTAGCTGAAGTTTTATTATGGCATATGAACATGAATTTGTTTGGTCATAGCAGAAACTGTAGAATTAGACCTGTATAATTTTGTAAGCAAAAAGAGCAGACATTGACCAATTGACTTCTATAGCACAGGTGTCAAAAGAGCAGACATTGACCAATTGACTTCTATAGCACAGGTGTCAAAAGAGCAGACATTGACCAATTGACTTCTATAGCACAGGTGTCAAAAGAGCAGACATTGACCAATTGACTTCTATAGCACAGGTGTCAAAAGAGCAGACATTGACCAATTGACTTCTATAGCACAGGTGTCAAAAGAGCAGACATTGACCAATTGACTTCTATAGCACAGGTGTCAAAAGAGCAGACATTGACCAATTGACTTCTATAGCACAGGTGTCAAAAGAGCAGACATTGACCAATTGACTTCTATAGCACAGGTGTCAAAAGAGCAGACATTGACCAATTGACTTCTATAGCACAGGTGTCTGCAGAGCAACAGGTAAAGGTGCATACTCCAATACTAAAGTCATCATTTCGCCACTGATCCTTTGTCATGACCACTCTTTAGTATCATCAGAAAGAGACATTACTAAAGAGTGGTCAAATTACTGGGTTTTGTGGAGAACTATTCTTGAAAATCTTATGTGGACCTTTGATCTCTTAACCCTTTACTCCATAAGTACAAGTTTGCAAACGGAGTAGACCCAGATCAGATGGCTCCTACAGGAGCCGTTTGATCAGGGTCTGCTCTGTTTGCTTATGATATATAATTCTATAGATTCTGCCATTACTAAAAATTACTTTGTCCATGTACTATTATAACTATTATATCTAATTAATATTCATGGTGTCATTATTTCTTACATGAATATTCATGGAATAAAGGGTTCAGTAAAAACTGAGATCTTTTGCTGTCGTGGGTGAACCTGTGATAACCTTTGCATGAACAGATTGGATCCAGGTAAGACACAGAGCAGGTCTGTGTCCTATCTGGGTTCAGATTGTTTTAGACTCTGACTTTGATTTTGTAAACAAATTGAAGAAAACTCCACTTTGAAACCTTGAGTAGGCAATAATATTAGTTGACAAAATTTATTTGGCAGCTGTGGATTAGCCTGTTCCTTCATATAAACACCTTTGCACATGTTTGCAAACAGAGTAGACCCAGATTAGACGGCTCCTATAGGAGCTGTCTGATCAGGGTCTGCTCTGTTTGCTGATGGAATTTGTTAGATCTGCTTCATTAGTTTCTAGAATGGCTATACTGTTTATACACCTTTTGTTCATTCGTTTGTTCGTCCGTCAATATTTTTTTTGTCCGCTGTTTTCTCGGAAAACTATTTGACAGATATTAAACAATACAAATCTTTAATGCATCAAGATCTGAAGCTGAGTTGATTCTGAGGTTCATTTAATTTGTCGTTTTGGAGTTATGGCCCTTGCACTTACAAAAAATAATGCATATGTATGCAAATATGAGGATGGCTGTAACTTTTTCATTTTAAATGATATTTACTTCAAATTTTTTATATGATATTACTCTAATATGGAGTTTCACATATATGGCGGGGTCTGTAATCTGCAAATATGAGGATGGCCGTAACTTTTTTATTTAATTTATTCACTTCAATTTTTATAACCCCCTTTTGAAAAAATGGGGGTATATTGCTTTGCACATGTCTGTCGGTCTGTCGGCCGGTCGGTCGGTAGATCTAATAAACGACTTGGCCTAGAATCATCAAACTTGCTGTGGTGGTTGGTCATGACAAGTAGATGACCCCTATTGTATTTGAGGTCACTAGGTCAAAGGTCAAGGTCACCATGACCTAAAATGGTGAAATAGTTTCCGATCAATAACTGCTCAAGGGTTTGGCTTGGGATCTTCAAACTTGCTGTGGTAGTTGGTCATGACCACTGGATGACCCCTATTGATTTTGAGGTCACTAGGTCAGAGGTCAAGGTCACCATGACCTTAACTGGTTAAATGGTTTCCGATCAATAACTGCTCAAGGGTTTAGCTTAGAATCTTCAAACTTGCTGTGGTAGTTGGTCTTGACCACTGGATGACCCCTATTGATTTTGAGGTCACTAGGTCAAAGGTCAAGGTCACCATGATCTTAACTGGTAAAATGGTTTCTGATCAATAACTGCTCAAGGGTTTGGCTTGGGATCTTCAAATTTGCTTAGGTTGTTGGTCATGACAACTAGATGAGTCCTGTTGTTTTTTAGGTTACTAGGTCAAAGGTCAAGGTCACCATGGCCTTAAAGGGTGAAATGGTTTGCGATTAATAACTGCTCAAGGGTTTGGCTTAGGATCTTCAAATTTGCTGTGGTGGTTGGTAATGACCACTAGATGACTCCTATTGTTTTTTAGGTCACTAGGTCAAAGGTCAAGGTCACCATGCTCTTAACTGGTCAAATGGTTTCCGATCAATAACTGCTCAAAGGTTTGGCTTAGAATCTTCAAACTTGCTGCGGTAGTTGGTCATGACAACTGGATGACCCCTATTGTATTTGAGGTCACTAGGTCAAAGATCAAGGTCACCATGACCTTAACTTGTAAAATGGTTTCTGATCAATAACTGCTCAAGGGTTTGGCTTAGGATCTTCAAATTTGCTGTGGTGGTTGGTCATGACAACTAGATGAGCCCTATTGTTTTTTAGGTCACTAGGTCAAAGGTCAAGGTCACCATGACCTTAACTGTTGAAATGGTTTGCGATCAATAACTGCTCAAGGGTTTGACCTAGGATCTTCAAACTTGCTGTGGTGGTTGGTCATGACCAATAGATGACCCCTATTATTTTTGAGGTCACTAGGTCAAAGGTCAAGGTCACCATGACCTTAACTGGGGAAATGGTTTGCGATAATAACTGCTCAAGGGTTTGGCTTAGGATCTTCAAACTTGCTGTGGTGGTTGGTCATGACAACTAGATAACCCCTATTGATTTTGAGGTCACTAGGTCAAAGGTCAAGGTCATCATGACCTTAACTGATGAAATGGTTCCAATTAATAACTGCTCAATGGTTTGGTTCGGGATCTTCAAACTTGCTGTGGTAGTTGGCCGTGACCACTAGATGACCCGTATAGTTGTTGAGGTCACTAGGTCAAAGTCACCATGACCTTAACTTGTGAAATGTTTCCAGATCAATAAATGATCAGTGGTTTGGCTTAGGATCTTCAAAGTTGCTGTGGTGATTAGTCATGACCGCTAGATGACCTCTATAGTTGAGGTCACTAGATCAAAGGTCAGGGGGTCTGGGGGGTATACATGATTTACAAACATCTCTTGTTTTATATAATATCACCTTAATATGGAAATCAAGATCTGAAGCACAGATTAGAAAATGTCAACACTTATAAGGCAAGTGGGCCTATCATGTACTGTATTCGGTACTCTTGTTCATTATATTTTGTCCACACATAGTCAGTAGGTATTTTGATTTGAAGTAAGTATAGAACAGGGAAAGGAGTTAAAGTTAAATTGCTGTTGTGATAAAACTGCTGTGGAAAAATGATTGAAATCATGTTTATGGTATTCTCTATAGGAAATCATGTTGGGAGAGACAGAAATATCTTTGGTTGGAGGATCAGAGAACATGAGCCAGGCACCATATGCAGTGAGAAATGTCAGATTTGGGACCAGGTTTGGAATGGATTTACAGGTTTGTACAGGAAAACCTGTTTTATGCCCCCTACAAGGTGGGAGGCATATAGCTTTGCTCTTGTCTGTCCATATGTCCATCCATTTTTACATCCCACAAATAGTGTGTGTCCAAGTCCTCATACATCAATAGGAGGATTTATTTAACTTAAAACTTCAATAGATGAACATCCTTGATTTGAAGATGGGCATAAAGTAGGGAATTTTTGCTCTGACCATTTTTACCAAAGTTATGGGACTTTGAAATGGGACTACAGGAGCTGTCTTATCTGTTTGCAAAGGTGTCAGCCAACGTGTGTCTCTATCAATTAAACGGTAAGAGCTTTACTACCCTGTTATGATATTTATGTCTCCCTCAATATTTATATGGGAACACATATTGTTTTTGTGAAAGTTGTCTGTCTGTCCATTTGTCTGTCCAAAAGTTGTCTGTCTGTCCATTTGTCTGTCCAACTTTCTTGTCTGGACGATAACTCCTATTTGCCTGATGCCAGTTGGTTAAAACTTCATATATGGAAAGAGCATAATGAGAGGAAGTGTCATATGCATAAGGTCCATAACTCTGGCTTCAATAATATTGGAGTTATTGCCCCTTGTACATTTTTTCACACTTTCTTGTCCGGACGATAACTCCTATATGGCTCATGCCATTGGATTGAAACTTCATACATGAAAAGAGCATCATGAGAGGAAGTGTCATGTACAAGGGCCATAACTGGCTTCAGTACTTTTGGAGTTATTGCCCTTTGTTAATTTTTTGTCCGATCAATAACTCCTGTTCTACTGTCAGATGCTATTTTAGAAACTAAAGAAACAGATCTATTAATTTCCTTTAGACCTAAAGGCTTTGAAAGAGAAGCAAGAAAACTAGTTTCTGTTTAAAATATTACATGATTAGTATCATAGATTATCATTCAGTTTATGAAGCATAGTTATTTCTCATCAGATAAACAAAAGCCACTGCTCAGAATTGTTTTTCTGTTCTCTCCAACCGATTGAGCTAGGAACACGAAAACTCTAGGTATAGTTTTGAGACGTGAAACTATCCAAGCAACGTATTGCGTTTCAGTTACTTCATGTTTTTGTTTTTGATATTATTGTATGACATATTTTGGGCAATAACTATACCTGAGGAGCTCTTAAAATGTGGAGTATCGAAAATAGGTCAATCTTTATCTTAAATCAAGCGGACATATTGTTGACTTTTTGTTATGATTGTTCAAAGTAATTTGTGTTGCTGATGGATATCAAGAGAGTATTGGAAAGAAATTGAATTAAATTAAAGGTAAGCAAAGAGGTAATATGGTTTTATTGCTTTTTGTGCCCCCATTGATGATAGTCAGGGGGCATAATGTTTTGCACTTGTCCATCCATCCGTCCATCTGTCTGTCTGTCTGCGTGTCATGCTTGTACGTGCTGTTGGTTGTCACAGTTTTTTCATTGTCAAGCACCACCACAGGGGCATCGCTGTGTCTTGCTGACACAATTTTCTAGTTATAAGATTGTGGCAATTTATTTCCTTGCAGTATTAAAAACACGTCACTCAAGGATATTGCTCATAAAAAAACAACTGATTACCTGATGCAAAGATGTTATTTCTAAGTGACCTTTAAGCCTTAATAAATGTTGGAGATCTACTTCTTTGGATAAACATAAATGCTTCGTTTTAAATAAATAAAAAAAAATACAGTAAATCTACGGACTGTTTGTTACCAAGTACAAGGTAGGTAATTACGACATAAATCACGGATCATAGAATAGTTTGTGACATGAGAGATGAATGAAAACATATCTTATCAATAGATCTATCACTATATGGTTGAGTGGCTAGCTCGAGAAGAGGCAAAGAGCAACTGCACCGATTAATCCCTGACTGCCCTGGGCCTGTAATCTCTTGACAAATTTGTCCAGACGGGTGATTTTCCGGATTTCTAGAGCCCTTCTTGTTAGTAGTTTATAATATTCGAATAGCATCAGAGGGACAATTCTAATGAGTACTTATAAGATAGTGTTTGATGGAGAAATATGCGTAACCTAACAGTGTTGTGCCTAGGGCGAGCCCAGGGGACATTTGACTACCGGTACCAGTGTCCCTCAAAAACTAAGGCCTGTTTATTGGCTTAGAGTGGGAAGTTTCCTGAAACCTCAAATAGTCCCCCAAAAATTTGGACTGAAGCACAACACTACTCTAATTATCCTAAGTGACAGGACAGACACACTTAGGCAAATAATGCAGACACAGATCAAACTGTTCCTGAAGGAGCATTTTAATCAGGGTCTTCACTATCTACTACTATGCTAATCTATTTAACCCTTTGCCTGTTTTATACATGTATCTATTCCAAATTTCAGTACCTTAGTCCTACTAAATATTTATGGACAAGATAGATACAGTGAAATTTGGAAGGTGGAACATTGTAGCCATTTTAGAAACTAAAGAAACAGATCTATTAAATTCCTTTAGCAAACCGAGCAGACCTTGATCAGATGGCTCCAATAGGAGCTGTCTAATTTGGGGCTACTCTTGTTTGCAAATGCCTGAAAATGTGTTTATATGAAGCAACAGGGGATATTACTATCATATTAGATGTCTGAATGCTTTTGGAAATTAGAGTAAGTAGAAAATACTTTTGATACCAATTTTTCTGAAACACTTCTGTTATCTAGAGCTCTGAATATGACAGTATCTATGGCAATGTGATTGTCTACATTTCAGCTTGAATGTGTTCTGTGGGCTGCCCTGACAGACTCCTATACAAAAATGCCTATGGCCATCACAGCAGAGAATCTGGCCGAGCAATATGGACTGACCAGAGAGGACTGTGATAATTATGCACTGAAAACCCAACAGAGATGGGGAAAAGGTAGGGACAGTTGTTATGGTATCAGAGGCCCAGATAACATGTGTAAATTTAAACATTTTCAAGAAAGGCTCCTTTATTTCTCTTGATCTTGTATGGATCAGGCCGCTCCTGCTGGATTGATCTGACTTGGGTTTACTCTGTTTGCAAAGGAGTCAAAAGGCCTCTCTATCAAGTAAAGACTTATTCTTGCTGAAAACATGCTGTTGTAGTCCCGATTAACCACATATTAAAAAGGCGATTCTCGTGCCCATTCGCTGTTGTTGACAGGTTTTAATTATACGCTTGTGGGGCCTAACGTAAACAAATGGTAGCAGTCATGTGACCAACCAACTATGTCACTTCGTGTACTGTATGATATGTCATCGATGATGTATCATAGACCGATTTTGTGTGGCCTGCCGAGAGGCAGTGTGTCACATAGGGATCACATTTCCATTGTCTGTATGTCTGTCTGTCCATCACACTTTCTTTTTTTGTGTGTCACCTGCTGAGAGGCAGTGTGTCACTTAAGGATCACTTTTCCATCATCTGTCATAGAGCTTTCATAGAGCTTTCAAATTTCACATGTCTTTCTCTCATTGAGGACCATTGATGTAACTAAGGTCCATCACTCTACATGCAATACTTTTTGAGTTATTCCCCTTTGTTATGATTTTCGTCACTTTCATTTTTTGGCTGTAATTTCTAAACTAATCATTATAGAGCTTTCAAATTTCACATGTGTCTTCCTCTCATTGAGGACCATTGATGTAACCAAGGTTCTTTACTCTGCGTGAAATACTTTTTGAGTTATTACCCTTTGCTCTGATTTCACTCCAGCATATTAACAGTACTTGTGTCAGTTGCGAGCAGGTGACACATGTGTTCCTCTGAACACTCTTGTTTTATTCTAACACTTCTCTCAGAAGGTGACACATGTGTTCCTTTGAACACTCTTGTTGACATTGTACTATAGTTTTTTTGCTGAAGCTGGGTGAACGATGCAAATATACTAGAGGCACTGAGACACTTCTTGTAAAAGAAGTAATGTATAGTTTGGGTTGTATTTCAAACAATTGAATGAATACAGGAAAGCAGATTTTCTTTTCTTGGAACAACAACAGTTCCACGGGACACTGCAGCTGTTATTGCCCAAAAATTGATATATCTAGAGCAGAGTGCATGACTGTGATAACTACATTATTTAACCTCGATAAGCATTTCACCAGTCTCTAATGAACATTTATGCATGAATTGGTCATTTCATGAATATTGATTAACTTATTTTTTTTAAACAATTTTTTTTTCATGAATCTTTTCCGTTTGACAAAAACTGTAGAATCAGATCTGTATCATGTCATTTGCAAACAGAGCAGACCCTGACCAGATGGCTCATACAGTGGTTGTCTGATCTGGGTCTACTCTGTTTGCAAAGGCAAACGAAAGAGTGTATATGAGGGAAAGAGTATTAGTATATTGTTTTCCTAAAATTGTATATATTAAGTTGATATTTTCTTAATTTCTAATGAAAAATGCTGTCAGATTGTCAAACAGTTTGGATCCTGATGATATGTTGAGTTCTCATTGGATCCAAACTGTTGGCAAGCTCACAATGAAAGTGGTTACGATAGTTTTGGGCTCAGCTCTCTATATATGTTTGTATATCTTTGCAATCTTTTCAGCTCAAGAATCAGGAGTTTTCAAATCTGAAATTGTACCAATGGAGGTGAAAGGAAAGAAAGGTAAAACTACCTTGTTAGGTTTTTAGCTCACCTGAGCTGTGCTCACTCAGGGTGAGCTTTTGGGAGATTTGAATGTCTGATGTCCGTCGTCCGTTGTGTGTCAACAATAGTTTTCTAGATGCTACAATTTTGACTCACTGTTCCTCAAACTTGATCAGTATATTTGTCGTGATAATACCTCAATTAAGTTTGAAAGCGGGTTGGATCCTGTCAAAAAGTTGGTCACTAGGTCAAATAAAGGTCAAATCTTGCTTACACTCTAGAGGCCACACTTTGACCGAATCTTCCTCAAACTTGCTCAGGATGTTTGTCTTGATTATATCTCGATCAAGTTTGAAACTGGGTGGGGCCTGGTCAAAAACTAGGTCACGAGGTCAAAAATAGGTCAAATCTTGGACTTAATGTTGAACTAATATTTCTGGGTTAAAAAGTGGGTCGCTAGGTCGAATAAAGGTATAATCTTGTTTACACTCTAGAAGTCTCTATTTTGACCTAATCTTCCTAAAACTTGCTCAGGATATTTCTCTGGATCATATCTGGATCAAGTTTGAATATGGGTGGGCCGGAACAAAAACTAGGTCAAATAATGGTCAAATCGTGTTTACAATCTAGAGGCCACAATTTTTATCTAATCTTCCTGAAACTTGCTCAGGATGTTTGTCGTGATGTTACATTGATCAAGATTGAATATGGAGGGGGCTGGGTCAAAAAGTAGGTCAGTAGGTCAAATAAAAGTTAGATCTTTTTTACACTCCAGAGGCAACAATTTTGATCCAATCTCCCTCATACTTGCTCAGGATGTTTGTCTTGATGATATCTTGATCAAGTTTGAATATTGATGGGGCCAGGTCAAAAAGTAGCTCACTAGGTCAAATTAAGTTCAAATCTTGTTTACAATTTAGAGGCCTCATGTGTGTCCCAATCTTTCTCAAACTTGTTGAATGTCTGCAGTATATTCCCCTTTTCCTGAAAGTCTTGTCTGAGCCATAAATCTTAAAATCCTTTATATTTCTCATGATTCACTTATAAACAAAATATATAATTGTTAGAAACTTGCCCCCTTATAACATTTGGTTCAAGTGAGCGATTTATGGCCACAATGGCCCTCTTGTGTTCAGTTGTGAAATTTGGTGACTAGTGTCACGAAATGTCAGGTGAGGGATATAGGGCCATCTTGGCCTTCTTGTCTTATATTCTCCAGTCAGTGTGTCAAACAGCTTTTAAATAAATTATTCAAAAAAACATTTTGGCTATTTTTGGGGTTACTTTATTTGGCATGCGGGCGAATGGCCAGAGGCAAACATTTCAGATTCTGGACAATAACTTTAGTTACGAAAGACATTTTGTAACCAACCTTGGTATACAAATATACAGGCGGCTTGCATGGAGTCAAGATTGGAATTGCATTCATAGGATCTAGGGCCAAGGTCACTGTTACTTTAAAAAGAAAGCAGTTTCTGGACAATTGCTTGCTGTGGACTTTCATGTGGCATTTCCTGCGCCATTCATGTGCCATTCTGTTATAGTTAGACATTTTATGACCAAAATTGATGTGCAGCTAGCTTACATGGAACCAAAGGTTGAGATAACATTTTTAGCATCTGGGTTCACGGTTAAGATCACTGATACTATACATAACAAAAATATTTCCATTCACTGTCAAGGTTGCAGAAATATCTGTTCTGGTGGTAATGCCACATCTCTTCTTTTTAGAAAGCTGTGTCTTTATTAAAACATTGGAAGTAAAATAAAAAATGCATTTATAGCATGTTTCACTAATATTACACATATATTAAACCTTTACTTCATAGAGATGCCTTTTCCCCAACTATACAAACAGAATAGACACAGATCAGTGAGTAGGATCCCTCTGATCTAGGTCTTCTGTGTTTGTAAAGGTGTGAAAATGTGTTACTGTCGGGTAAAGGATTGATTCAAGTGGCTGCTTACTGCAGTTTAAGAGTAATGCATAGTGCTACTGTGGGAGCTTTCAGCATACCTTTTATCCTACAATAAGCTACTACCTGCTTCATAAACCCATAATTAGACCTCTTTTAACCCATTCCCTCATAGGCTATTTTTAGACCAAACCTCTTTGAATAAATCTACCAAAAAGGAGAAAAGGACAATTTCATAATTATGTACAATGTAGTTTTAAAACCATTGTGATTAGGATCCATAGTGACTTTTACAGAGGCGTCAACATGAAGGAATGGGTTAACACTTTACTCCATGAATATTTATGTAAGAAATAATGACATCAAGAATATAAGTATGATTCATTTTTGTGTCACCTGCCGAGAGGCAGTGTGTCAGTTAGGGATCACTTTTCCGTCGTCTGTCCGTCCGTCCGTTCGTCTGTCCGTCACACTTTCTTTTTTTGGCTGTCATTTCTGAACTAATCATTATAGAGCTTTCAAATTTCACACATGGAGTAAGCATGATGAGAGGAAGTGTCATGCACAAGAGCCACAATTATAGCATCAATATATCAAATTATTTTGAGTTATTCCCCTTTTTCATATTTTTTGTACGGACAATAACTCTTTATCTACTGGTTCAATCGATTTCAAACTTCATATATTGAACAAGCATGATAAGAGGAAGTGTCATGCACAAGGGCAATAACTCTAGCATCAATATTTTTGGAGTTATTCCCCTTTTTCAATTTTCTTGTCCAGACAATAACTTTTTATCTTCTGGCTCGATTCGTTTGAAACTTCACATATGGAACAAGCATGATGAGAGGAAGTGCCATGCACAAGGGTCATAACTCTGGCATCATTATTTTTGGAGTTATTTCCCTTTTGTTATATTGTTTTTCTTATGTTGACAAATACCATTCAGGTTTGTGTGGGTGGGTCAGTGGAGGTTTCTTTTAATCTGGTGGGGGACTCGTGTATTGCATAGCAATACAACATTAACTTGTTCTCCTTTGTTCTGATTTTCGCACTCCAGCATATTAACAGTTTTTGTGTCAGCTGCGAGCAGGTGACACATGTGTTCCTCCGAACACTCTTGTTATAATAGCACATGGACACATCATATCTATACTAGTTCATAAGCAAACATAGCAGACCCTGATCAGCCATCTGATCTGGGTCTACTCTGTTTGCAAAGGCATTGAAAGGCATAATTTTGGTGTGAAGGGTTAAGTAGTGGATACTGTACAGTGAAAACTTCCTCAAATGACCACTTTATGAATAAACTTGGGTGTCTTAAAAAGTAGGTAGTTACTTAATGCAGGACAAAAGTAATGCAGAAAGCTTCTGTGGCTTTTGTCCTGAATGAGACTACAACCTGACTTTAAGATTCAAAATTAGATTTCTTTTGAGTGGTTATTATAAAGAAGTTTGACTTTATATCTTTAATCAGTGGAGAATTTCAGTTAACCCTTTACTTGTTCAATATTCATGTAAGAAATAATAACATCTTGAGTATTTATAAACTGAAATTTTATAGTGGTATTTGAACATAGGATTGTTTTACCTTGGCAGAAATTGTAAATTCACAACTATATAATTCCATAAGCAAACAGAACAGACCTTGATCAGATGGCTCCTGCAGGAGCCATCTGATCTCGGTCTACTCTGTTTGCAAATGCATGAAAAAGCAAATATGTGATGGAAAGGGTTAAAAAAACACTCATATGAAGGAAACGATTGAATAGTTTTTCGTTTTTAGTGGTTAGTGCTAGCTTTTTGAATTTGTGCTTACTGCTTAGGTCCGGAGATGTTTGAGGTAGATGAGCATCCCCGACCAAAGACTGTCATTGAAGGCTTGGCCAAACTTCCAACAGTCTTCAAGAAAGATGGTGTTGTCACTGCTGGAAATGCATCGGTAAATATGAGAGTTATATGTCAGATGTGTACATTAAGACTTTCATTTCCAGATTCATATAAGATATTATGAAATAATGATATTGATTAGCTGATTGTTTATATTGACATATGAACACATGATTTCTTGGCTTTGGCAGAAGTTGTAAAATCACATCTATATAATTTTATAAGCAAACAGAGCAGACGCTGATCAGACGGCTCCTACAGGAGTTGTCTGATCTGGGTCTACTCTGTTTTCAAAGGTGTGAAAATTCATTTATATGAATTAAAGGGTTAACACAATTTCAAAATAACTCATTTAATTATCCATCAAACCCTATTTCTATACATTGGAGCTCACTTATAGCCAACTCGAATAATATGAAAGACCGGATAATACAAAATAATTTTTTTCCCTGGACTTCTTTCTTCTTCGTTTATTATACCCCCCTTTTGAAAAAATGGGGGTATATTGCTTTGCACATGTCGGTCGGTCGGTCTGTCGGTCGGTCGGTCGGTCGGTCGGTAGATCGATGGTTTCCGAACGATAACTAATAAACGACTTGGCCTAGAATCTTCAAACTTGCTGTGGTGGTTGGTCATGACAAGTAGATGACCCCTATTGTTTTTGAGGTCACTAGGTCAAAGGTCAAGGTCACCATGACCTAAAATGGCGAAATAGTTTCCGATCAATAACTGCTCAAGGGTTTGGCTTGGGATCTTCAAACTTGCTGTGGTGGTTGGTCATGACCACTAGATGACCCCTAGTGATTTTGAGGTCACTAGGTCAAAGGTCAAGGTCACCATGACCTTAAATGGTTAAATGGTTTCCGATCAATAACTGCTCAAGGGTTTAGCTTAGAATTTTCAAACTTGCTGTGGTAGTTGGTCATGACCACTGGATGACCCCTATTGATTTTGAGGTCACTAGGTCAAAGGTCAAGGTCACCATGACCTTAACTGGTAAAATGGTTTCTGATCAATAACTGCTCAAGGGTTTGGCTTAGGATCTTCAAATTTGCTTAGGTGGTTGGTCATGACAACTAGATGAGTCCTATTGTTTTTTAGGTCACTAGGTCAAAGGTCAAGGTCACCATGACCTTAACTGGTAAAATGGTTTCTGATCAATAACTGCTCAATGGTTTGGCCTAGGATCTTCAAATTTGCTGTGGCGGTTGGTAATAACCACTAGATGACCCCTATTGTTTTTTAGTTCACTAGGTCAAAGGTCAAGGTCACCATGCTCTTAACTGGTCAAATGGTTTCCGATCAATAACTGCTCAAGGGTTTGGCTTAGAATCTTCAAACTTGCTGCGGTAGTTGGTCATGACCACTGGATGACCCCGATTGATTTTGAGGTCACCAAGTCAAAGGTCAAGGTCACCATGACCTTAACTTGTAAAATGGTTTCCGATCAATAACTGCTCAAGGGTTTGGCTTAGGATCTTCAAATTTGCTTAGGCGGTTGGTCATGACAACTAGATGAGCCCTATTGTTTTTTAGGTCACTAGGTCAAAGGTCAAGGTCACCATGACCTTAAAGGGTGAAATGGTTTGCGATCAATAACTGCTCAAGGGTTTGGCTTAGGATCTTCAAACTTGCTGTGGTGGTTGGTCATGACCAATAGATAACCCCTATTATTTTTGAGGTCACTAGGTCAAAGGTCAAGATCACAATGACCTTAACTGGTGAAATGGTTTGCAATCAATAACTGCTCAAGGGTTTGGCTTAGGATCTTCAAACTTGCTAAGGTGGTTGGTCATGACAACTAGATGACCCCTAATGATTTTGAGGTCACTAGGTCAAAGGTCAAGGTCATCATTACCTTAACTGATGAAATGGTTTCCAATTAATAACTGCTCAATGGTTTGGTTCGGGATCTTCAAACTTGCTGTGGTAATTGGTCATGACCACTAGATGACCCCTATAGTTGTTGAGGTCACAAGGTCAAAGGTCAAGGTCACCATGACCTTAACTTGTGAAATGTTTTCAGATCAATAAATGATCAGTGGTTTGGCTTAGGATCTTCAAAGTTGCTGTGGTGATTAGTCATGACCGCTAGATGACCTCTATTGTTTAGGTCACTAGATCAAAGGTCAGGGGGTTTGGGGGGTATACATGTTTTACAAACATCTCTTGTTTCTTCTTTGTGTTTTCTGCCTGTTTAATACAAAATAGGTAGTAATGAAAAATCGGCCAGAACAAAGTTATTTCCTTGTCCCGAAACGAAATTTCTATGAAAAATAGTTTGGTTAATACAAAGTCAACTGTATGTCGCAGTTTGACAAGTGTTAACACCTACCACGGTAACTATACAGCAAACACGTGTACCGGCTATCGCCCTGGGCATCAAACAACATAATGAACGTAATTGACCATATCGTACTACATGTACATATTTGTCCCAGTCTTTGTTAATGGTCCAGTGTTCTGCCGAGGAAGCACCACTGCCTCAAAAACAAAGATGGTGAATAAAATTTACGTTGTGGGCGTCCAAAAGCAAAAGGGACGAATGATGCAAGAATGGTACCCAGCTTTATCTGACAAATTCAATAACATGACTGAAACCAGTTACAATACCGTAATCAGTTAGTGTATCTGATTGGATGATTTTTCTCATTTTCTAGCATATATTTTGATTTTTGCCGATAGAAACGTTTGTCAGGTAATATGTTGTTTCTTCATATTTGTGTTGAAGACATTTTTCGGATAATCGGCGTTGAAATAGGCAAAAGCTGATGGTGGGACTAATACACCCTGTAGTTCCAGCTAGGCCATTGCCAATTGGAAGAACGCTGATGGTCATATGATGTGATACATTAACACGTATCATAGATTGCGGAAAATAATTGAAGTGTACATTTATATGCATATAAGACATTCTTTTCACTAGACTAACTATAGAGTCAGTCTACTTTTGCACTGAACAACCGAAATCCGTCCATCCGACTGTCTGTCACAAACTTGTGTCGCATGTATTTCTGAAGGAGCTAGAGTCACCAAACTTCACAGGAATGTTCACCAGCATAAGTTGTTGTGCACCTGGGGTTTTGAATTGTCTCCCCTTGATAACTTTGGAGTTATTGCCCCTGATTACTTAAAAAACTTGAGTTGTTGTGCATCTGGGTATTTTAGCTCACCTGGCATGAAGTGCCAAGGTTAGCTATTGTGATTGCCCTGTGTCCGGCTTCATCCGTCTTTCGTCGTCGCCTCCCCAATTTTTAGCTCACCAGAGCACAAAGTGCTCAAGGTGAGCTATTGTGATACCCCTGTGTCCGGCGTCCGGCCGTCCGTCTGTCTGTCCGTCAACAATTTCAAACGTCTTCTTCTCTGAAACCGACTGCCCAATTGTAACCAAACTTGGTCAGATACATACTGTGGGTGTGTGCTTCAAAAGTTGTTAAAAGATAGTGGGCGGGGCCATCGGTCTTGTTGCCATGGCAACTGTACGCAATATCTAGAAAAATCTTCTTCTCCAGAATGACTCGTCCGATTTGAATATAGTTTTCACCAAAATGTTTCTCAGTTGATAGACCTTAAAAGTTGTTAAAAGAATTTTGATCCGGCATATATGGTAATATATGAAAATCTTTAAAAATCTTCTTCTCTGAAATCATATGTCCTAGACCATTGATATTTGGTATGTAGCATGATCTTATGGTCCTCTACAAAGATTGTTCAAATTATGACCCCCGGGCCAAAAATGGCCCCGCCCCAGGGCTTATCAGTTTTTCATAGGAAAATCTTTAAAAATCTTCTTCTCTGAAACCATATGTCCTAGACCATTGATATTTGGTATGTAGCATGATCTTATGGTCCTCTACAAAGATTGTTCAAATTATGACCCCCGGGCCAAAAATGGCCCCGCCCAAGGGCTTATCAGTTTTTCATAGTAAAATCTTTAAAAATCTTCTTCTCTGAAACTGTAAGGCCTAGATATTTGGTATGTAGCATGATCTTATGGTCCTCTACTAAAGTTGTTCAAATTATGACCCCCCGGGCCAAAAATGGCCCCTCCCAAGGGCTTATCAGTTTTTCATAGTAAAATCTTTAAAAATCTTCTTCTCTGAAACCATATGTCCTAGACCATTGATATTTGGTATATAGCATGATCTTATGGTCCTCTACAAAGATTGTCCAAATTATGACCCCCGGGCCAAAAATGGCCCCGCCCAAGGGCTTATCAGTTTTTCATAGGAAAATCTTTAAAAATCTTCTTCTCTGAAACTGTAAGGCCTAGACCTTTGATATTTTGGTATGTAGCATGATCTTATGGTCCTCTACAAAGATTGTTCAAATTATGACCCCCGGGCCAAAAATGGCCCCTCCCAAGGGCTTATCAGTTTTTCATAGGAAAATCTTTAAAAATCTTCTTCTCTGAAACTATAAGGCCTAGATATTTGGTATGTAGCATGATCTTATGGTCCTCTACTAAAGTTGTTCAAATTATGACCCCCGGGCCAAAAATGGCCCCTCCCAAGGGCTTATCAGTTTTTCATAGGAAAATCTTTAAAAATCTTCTTCTCTGAAACCATATGTCCTAGACCTTTGATATTTGGTATGTAGCATGATCTTATGGTCCTCTACTAAAGTTGTTCAAATTATGACCAACGGGCCAAAAATGGCCCCTCCCAAGGGCTTATCAGTTTTTCATAGGAAAATCTTTAAAAATCTTCTTCTCTGAAACTGTAAGGCCTAGACCTTTGATATTTGATATGTAGCATGATATTATGGTCCTCTACAAAGATTGTTCAAATTATGACCCCCCCCCCCCCCGGCCAAAAATGGCCCCGCCCAAGGGTTTATCAGTTTTTATAGAAAAATCTTTAAAAATCTTCTCTGAAACTGTAAGTCCTAGACCTTTGATATTTAGTATGTAGCATGATCTTATGGTCCTCTACAAATATTGTTCAAATTATGAACACTGGGCCAAAAATGGCCCCGCACAAGGGCTTATCAGTTTTTCATTGGAAAATCTTTAAAAATCTACTGAAACTGTAAGGCCTAGACCTTTGATATTTGGTATGTAACATGATCTAATGGTCCTCTACAAATATGTAGCTGTGGCTTGAGGTCCTCTGCCAAGAATGTTTAACTTACGACCCTGACCACTGGGCGAAACTTGACCCTGCCTCAGGGCTTATCAGTTTTTCATGGGAAAAATATAAATATTATTTTTCTCTGAAACCATAAGGCTTAGACCTTTAATTAATGGCATATTGCTTTGCCTTGTGGTTCTCTACCAAGGGTGGACACATGATTTCTTGTGGTCAAAAATGGCCCCGCCCCTGGGGTTATATCTGGTGAGCGCTTTAGGGCCTCATGGCCCTCTTGTTTCAAATGGCTTCTTCTCCTAAACCACTGGGAGGATTTCACCTAAATTTCACAGAAATGTATCAAGTTTGTTCAAATCATGACCCGAGCCAAAAATGGCCCCGCCCTGTGGCTTATCAGTTGTTTTTGTAAAAATCTTTAAAAATCTTCTTCTCTGAAACCACAAATCCTAGAGCTTAGATATTTGGTATGTAGCATCATCTAGTGATCTTCTACCCAGGTTGTTCAAAGTATGACCCCCGGGCCAAAAATGGCCCTGCCCCGGGGCTTATCAATTTTACTTAGACTTATATAGGAAAACTTTTAAAAATCTTCTCCTCTGAAACCATATACCCTAGAGCTTATATATTTGGTATGAAGCATCACCTAATAGACCGCTACCAAGTTTGTTCAAATCATGACCCCCGGGCCAAAAATGGCCCCGCCCGGGGCTTATCAGTTGTTTTTGTAAAATCATTAAAAATCTTCTCTGAAACTGTAAGGCCTAGACCTTTGATATTTGGTATGTAGCATCATCTAATGGTTCTCTACAAAGTTTGTTCAAATTATGATCCCCGGACCAAAAATGGCCCAGCCCCGGGCCGTATTAGTTTTTCATAGGAAAATCTTTAAAAATCTTCTTCTCCTAAACCTTGAGGCCTAGACCTTTGATATGTTGTATTTAGCATCATCTAATGGTCCTCTACAAAGATTGTTCAAATTATGACCCCCGGACCAAAAATGGCCCGCCCCGGGCGTATCAGTTTTTCATAGGAAAATCTTTAAAAAATCTTCTACTCCGAAACTGTAAGGCCCAGACCTTTGAAATTTGGTATGTAGTATCATCTAATGGTTTTCTACCAAGGCTGTTCAAATTGTGAGCTCAGGGCCAAAAGTGGCCCGCCCCGTGGCTTATAAGTTTTTATAGGTAAATCTTTAAAAAAATCTTATTCTCCGAAACTGTATGGCCTAGACCTTTGAAATTTTGTATGTAGTATCAGCTAATGGTTTTCTACCAATATTGTTCAAATTATGACCCCTGGACCAAAATGGCCCCATCCCGGGTTTGTCAGTTTTTCAAAGGAAAATCTTTAAAAATCTCCTTCTGTGAAATTGTAAGGCCTGACCTTTGAAATTTATATGAAGCATCAGCTAAAGTTGCGGTACCAAGATTGTTCAAAATTTTACCTCCAGGCTTAAAGTTATGGCCCTTGGTTTCATATTGGCCCAAATCTGAAGCTGACTTATTAGCTTGTCTGTTTCGAAGAAATCACGAGCTATTGTCATAACTCCGGCGTCCGCGTCGTCGTCCGAAATCTTAACATTGACCATAACATCTTCAATTTTTCATTTATAACCTTCATGTTCATCTAGACAATGACGACAGATGAGCGTTGGCACCCACTTGTGGTGTTCTTGTTTTTACATAGAAATACAGTGTATGCATAAGTCTATAGTAACCAGGTGAGTGATTAAGGGCTATCATGGCCCTTTTGTCTTAAAATTACATCTCCTAAGCTACTTGCTGGATTTTACCAAACTTTGCAGGAATGTTCCTTGGGTCAACCTTTTCCAAAGTTGTTCAAAGAACTTGATTCCACGCAGAACTCTGGTTGCCATAGCAACCAATGTCCAAAAAGAAATAAAAAACTTTAAAAATCTTCTTGTCAGAAACTGTAGGGCCTAGGGCTACCACATTTATTATGTAGAATCAGCTAGTGGACCTCTACATAGAGTATTCAAATTTTGTCCCTGGGGTCAAAATTGGTCCAACCCGTGGTGTTCTTTTGTGTACCGAACACTGCAAAGAGTTCCCTGCTCAGAAAAACCTTCACCTGTAATTAGCTGGACGCCGAGATATTACTGAAATAGTTAAAGTAACATAAAACCCTGATACAAACAAACACAAGTTAAATGTTAGTAATGGATTATAGCAAATCTTGTAGGCCTTGATCATTAGCTCCTTCAGGAGCAGCTTGATCTGGTTCTGCACTAGTTGCTAAAGTTTGCCTGGAACGGTATTTAGTGTAATTACTATTCACATTAAACCAGACCTGTTCATGAGGAATTAAGTTATTTGTCATACATGTTCATGTGTTAAATTTGTTTTACAGGGAGTATGTGATGGTGCAGCTGCCCTTGTTTTAGCCAGTGAAGAGGCATGCAAGAAACACAACCTCAATCCACTTGCCCGACTTGTGTCTTACGGAATTTCAGGCTAGAGGGCATTCTTCTACAATATAGCAATAGATAGTTAATTGAACCCTTTACCTCATAGATACATGTACACACTTATAACACCTTTGTAAACATAATAGACCCACATCAAATTTCTCCTATGGGAGCCATCTGATCAGGGTCTGCTCTGTTTGCTTATTACACAACATTGATCTGAATGTGCAAGTTGTGCCCTGGCCAAAATTCTCTTGTTAGTAATTGCCATTATAAAATTCAGCTTATCTATTCACAGAAACTCCTACGTAGAAATAGTAAAGAATTTGTAGTTTTGCTATTTGACCCTTCACACACTGGTAGCAAATTGTGAGATAATCAACTTAAGATGCATAAATTAACCTATTCCGGGTCCCTCATAGGCATATTTTTAGACCCAACCTCTTTTAATAAATCTACAGAAAAGGGGCATTTATTAGCAAAAATGAAAACTTCAGAATTGTGAAGTTTCGACACCATTGTGACAAATAGAGCATTTGCTCCATTGGTTTCGAAAAGTTACTTTTACAGAGAAGTCAAAAGGTGTCAATATGAGGGAATGGGTTAATACACATACTATGGAACAGGACGCAGCATTTTTTTTTAACTCTTAACCCTTTCCCTGTTCAATATTCATGTCAGAAATAATGACATGAATATTTATTAGTTGTTTCTAAAATGACATATGTACTTACTGTTATTTGGTATTGGTAGAAACTGTAGAGTAAGGTCTATTATAATTTCATAAGTATAGGGATGTAGGGATCACTTTTCTGCCGTCTGTCTGTCCATCTGTCCGTCCATCTGTCTGTCACACTTTCTTTTTTTGGCAACTAATCATTTCACATGTATCTTCCTCTCATTGAGGACCATTGAGTTTTTTGAGTTATTCCCCTTTATTCTGTTTTTCGCACTCCGGTGAATTAGCAGTTTTTGTGTCACCTGCAAGCAGGTGACACATTTTTTCCACCGAACACTCTTGTTTATTATTGTAAAACTAGAATTAGATCTATATCATAAACAAACAGACGGTTCTTACAGGAGTCATCTGGTCATGGTCTACTCTGTTTGCAAAGGCATGAAAATGGGAAGGGAAGTTTTACTCTATACTCCTTTACAATGTATGTTTACGCCTTTACAGAAAGAGTAGACCCTGATCGGACAGTTTATGTAAGAGCCATCTAATGAGGATCTGATTCGTTTGCTTATGGAATAATATAAATCTGATTTCTATAGTTCTTGCCAGTGTCAGAATTCCCTTATTTATATGCTAGTATAAAAATTCCGTTTCTTACATGAATGTTCATGAAGTAAAGGGTTAATTAGGGAATGTTTGAATTCCTTCCTGTAATAAATACTACAAACCCCCTCTATAGCGACCACTTAACCCTGCTGCCCTAATTAATATTAATGTGAGAAGTAATGAATATATGAATAATATTTTGACAATAATGGCATCATGAACAAGGGGATTTTTGGACATGGCAGAAACTGCAGATTCAGATCTCTATTATTTCATTAACCAAACAGAGCAGACCCTGATCAGACAGCTCCTTCAGGAGACATCACAACTGGGTTATCTGTATTTTCAATGGTGTCTCTATTAGGGACACATGGGTATTTATAAGAAAAGATGGGAGCTTTCTGCATAACTTTCATTCTGCATTAAGCTGCTAGAATAAGACCTTTTAGGTGGTCGCTTTAAAGAAGTGTTACTATATTCTGTAATGTAATATTACTACTGATATTGTATATCAGGCTGTGACCCCAAGATCATGGGTATAGGTCCAGCTCCAGCAGGGAGGGCAGCACTGAAGGCAGCTGGCAAAGAGATTAAGGACATGGACATTTGTGAAGTGAGTATCTGCATAAATTGGTCTTTGGTTGTAGCTTACATATAGCCTAGGGCAGTTATGTCATAGTGGTGTGGGAGACATATTGATTTGCTCCTTTCCGTCTGTCTGTCCATTCACACGAATTGATGGTTATGTGACTCCGAGAACAAAAGATCTTTTGTCTTTTTCTTTTTATGTGACTAAATTTTCATTTTATGTGACTATCTTGAACAAAAGAATAGTCACATAAGACTCAATCCTTGAGAACTTCTGTCTGTCTGTCTGTCCGTCTGTCACAAAATCTTGTCCACTGTCTAATTCTAAAAGTTCTCATCCAAACTTCACCAAACCTTATAAAAATGTTTATGGCTATAATATCTAGACCAAGTTTGTTATTCAGCAAGATTGTTTCAGGAACTTCATTGTTATGGCCTTTGATTTATCCAAAGTTGGCCATTTTAGCCTTGTCCACTCTCTGAGTCAAAAACACTTCATCCAATCTTCACCAAACCTTCTAAAATGTTAATGGCTATAATATCTAGGCCAAGTTCAATATCCAGCAAGATTGTTTCAGGAACTTCAGAGTTATTGCCCTTGATTTATCCGAATTTGGCCTTTTTAGCATTGTCTGCTCTCTGAGTCAAAAATGTCTCATCCAATCTTCACCAGACCTCATAAAAATGTTTATGGCTACAATATCTAGGCCAATTTCAATAACCAGCAAGATTGAACTAGGCACTTTAGAGTTATGGCCTTTGAATAATACAAAATTGGCATTTTTAGCCTTGTCCACTCTCTAAGTCATTAAGTTCTCATCTAATCATTATCAAACCTTATGAAAATGTTTATGGTTATAATATCTAGGCCAAGTTGAATAACTAGCAATTTTGGAACAGGTACTTCAGAGTTAGGGCCCTTGAATTGTTGAAAACTGAGATTTTTTTTAGGCTTGTCTGCTCTCTAAATAAAAATGTCCTCATCCAGTCTCCAACAAACTTCATAAAAATGCATCCAATCATTTTTAAGACAGGAGCAGGTGGGAGACATGTTTTTCTTAAAAATCAAGCTCTAGTTTTTATTTTGTTTTTGTGTAAAAAGTCATTATAAATAGAACAAGAAAGGTGGCAATACCACAAAAGCAGATTTTTCTTTCATTCTTTTTAACCCTTTACTCCATAAATATGCCTCTCTATGCCTTTGCAAAAAGAGTAGACCCAGGTCAGATGGCTCCTGTTGGAGCCGTCTGACCAGGGTCTGCTCTGTTTTCTTTTGATATGATATAGATTATAATTATACATTTTTGGCCATGGTAAAAAATTCCTGCGTCCATGTGCTATTTAAATCTAATTAATATTCATGATGCTGTTATTTCTTACATGAATATTCATTGAGTAACGGGTTAAGTAAGTGACTTTGACCTGTGTGAATTGTGTTTCTGAAAGTTTTTTATGGAATAGTGAAAGCACTAGATATTCAGTATTTTTACTCTATAGCAATATTGAAACCAGCTAACCTGATAAATTTGCCTATTTTTTCTTTAATATACTAAGCATATCTTGACTGGAATTCATAAACAGCTTTTATCCAGATGAGACATCAAGTATCTTGGCGTCTCATCAGGATCCAAACTGTCTCTTACCTTGTCAATAGTTTCTCAAAAGTTTGATCAAATTTGAAGTCAGTGAAAGTCCGAGATTGAGCAGAGATTCATTTTTTTCAGCGTGAGAATCGCTATTAAAGATGATATGGGGCTAAGATGATATGTTTTTCTATTAGGTGAATGAAGCTTTTGCGCCCCAGTACTTGGCTGTAGAGAAAGAGCTTGGACTGAACCCTGAGATAACAAACATGAATGGTGGAGCCATAGCCTTGGGACACCCTCTAGGGGCTTCAGGGGCCAGGATCACAGGACATTTGGTGCATGAGCTGCAGTAAGTGTTTTACTTGTATCACAGGACATTTGGTGCATGAGCTGCAGTAAGTGTTTTACTTGTATCACAGGACATTTGGTGCATGAGCTGCAGTAAGTGTTTTACTTGTATCACAGGACATTTGGTGCATGAGCTGCAGTAAGTGTTTTACTTGTATCACAGGACATTTGGTGCATGAGCTGCAGTAAGTGTTTTACTTGTATCACAGGACATTTGGTGCATGAGCTACAGTAAGTGTTTTACTTGTATCAGGGTTTTATGTCGCTTTAACCTTTTCTCTGTTCATTATTGATGTAAGAAATAACAACATCATAAATATCTATTACCTGAAATTTTATGAGGGCATAATTATGTACAAAGGATGTTTTGGTATTGTTAGAAACTGTAGAGCCAGATCTGTTATAATTTCTTGAACAAACAGGAGCCGTCGGTTCTGGGTCTACTCTGTTTGCAAAGACATGAAAAAGCATTTATGTGAAGGAAAGGGTTCACATTATTTCAGTCATACCATGCCATGCCATCCAACTAATTACAGGTGGAGGATGACCCCACATTTTTATGCACACAGAACAAATTGTACTGTTTTGTGCACAAACGAACACTTGCAGTAAATGTACTGTTATTACTGTTTAATTTGTTTCAATTGTACAGTATCCTCAAAGTACTTTTTCTTACCGTTATCCATTTACTCCATGAATATCCATGTAAGAAATAATGACGACATGCATATGGATAGATTATTTTTTACAATTGCACATGAACACCATTGGCAGAAAGTGTAGAATCATATCTATAAGATTTCATAAGCAAGCAGAGCAGACCCTGATAAGACGACTCCTTCTTTGGTCAGCAAATACCATATGCAGATGATCACAAAGGATTTTTTTCAGCTGCTGTGATTTCTGACTGAATTATGACCTTTTTTGATGTTTCAACATACCAACAAAAATGATAGTATAAGGGTGTCCATGTTCCACAGGCATACATTTAGTTTTTGAGGCCAAAATAGTGGAATTGAACCATTAATATCAGTCCGTATAGAAGGCCTAAATTAGAGGATTGTCAATGACTTTGATCCTCTAAGTCTGCACACTTTGCCAGTACGTTTGTTTCCTGTGTTCAAAGGGTTAATGAGCTCTAATAGTAATATGGAGAAGTTTGACTCTCTACAGTAGTGCAGCTCTAATAGTAATATGGAGAAGTTTGACTCTCTACACTATTGCAGCTCTAATAGTAATATGGAGAAGTTTGGCTCTCTACACTAGTGCAGCTCTAATAGTAATATGGAGAAGTTTGGCTCTCTATATTAGTGCAGCTCTAATAGTAATATGGAGAAGTTTGGCTCTCTACAGTAGTGCAGCTCTAATAGTAATATGGAGAAGTTTGGCTCTCTACACTAGTGCAGCTCTAATAGTAATATGGAGAAGTTTTGCTCTCTACACTAGTGCAACTCTAATAGTAATATGGAGAAGTTTGGCTCTCTACAGTAGTGCAGCTCTAATAGTAATATGGAGAAGTTTGGCTCTCTACATTAGTGTAGCTCTAATAGTAATATGGAGCAGTTTGACTCTCTACAGTAGTGCTTCATACTAAATTTCGGTGATTTATCTACTCTTAATTAACTTCCCTTCATACAAACACCTTTTCATGCGTTTGCAAACAGAGTAGACCCAGATCCAATGGCTCCTATAGGAGCTGTCTAATCAGGGTCTGCTCTGTTTGCTTATGGAATTATATTGATGTGATTCTGCAGTTTCTGCCCAAGTAGACATCCTATCTTCATGTACCATTACAAAATTTCAGCTAATAAATATTCATGATGTCATTTTTTCTATAAATATGAATATTGAACTGATAAAAGGTTTTTCAACAAATTACATGTTTGATACAGGTGATCAATGTAATTTCAGTTTTCTTGTGGTGGGTGGCAAGATAAATATAAATCTAGTGGCTGTGGGTATATGACTTATTTTAATTCTCTCGTTTAGGGGGGTAAAAAAATTAAAATTGTGTTGGTGGTGCCCCTATTTTTGGCCGGCGTTCCTACCCCCCCAGGCCTTTTTTCCTGGAACAGCCCTCAATTGATATACCCTGCCAAACAAGCACTGGCCTTAGTATTTAACTGAGTTATTGACGAGAGGAACAAAGAGGTTTTTGGTAAACAAAGTGCCATAAGTCTGGTGTTCCAAGGTAAATGTGAGTTAGGGCCGCATTTATATATGGTACTTAACATTTACACAAAGTTTCTTTAAAATGTCCAAACAGTTTCTGACATATGAATTGGACAGACTTTTTGAAAAGGTTAAGTATTTCACAAAGTACCATAACTCTGGTATTTCAAGTTCAATATGAGTAGCACTTGCAAGGTGGTATTTCCTGATAGTTCGAAGCATTTTGACTAAACTCCAAAACGTTTCTAAGATTTGACTTCAGACAGACAAAAAGGTTAAGTATTTGAAAAACAAAGGACCATAACACTGGGGTTCTAGAATCAATATAAGTGATACTGGCAGGGAGGCATTTCTTCATGGTACTAAACACTTACATAAAGTTGCATAGTATAACTCCAAATAGTTTCTCAGATATGGTTGTGGTGGTGGCTTGACCTAGTGATTGAGCTTTGAGCTGATAACCCAAAGGTCCAGGGATCTAAACCTGTCTGGACCAGCTCGAAATTTCAGAGACTCTTTTCAGTGTCTCCCACCCACATGAAATTGTCTCTTCTTCACCTAGGGGTTAAAATGGGTACCTGTTAGGGTCACAAGCCGATACCGCGCCATATGTTAGCAGTGCTCAGTATTGTAGGCAAATGGATCAATGACAAGGGGAGTAAATATACAGTCAGCTGAGTGGTCATATCAGACGGAAAGTAGACTTCAACTAGGTAGTTTACTTTTTATGCCCTCAACAGCGGGCATATAGTAATCGCATTGTCCATCTGTCCTTCCATCCGTCCGTCCCAAATTCGTGTCCCTTCTATAACTTCTTAATCTGTGAATGGATTTGAAAATAACCTGCCACAAATGTTCACCACACAAAGACGATGTGTCGCGTTCAACTCCCTGGTCCATGGGTCAAAGGTCAAGGTCACAGGGTACAATTACTTTGTAACAAATTTTGGTCCGGCCTGTAACTTCTTTATCTATCAATGGATTTCAATATAACTTGGCATAAATGTTCACCACACAAAGACAATGTGTCACATTCAACTTCCAGGTCCATGGGTCAAAGGTCAAGGTCACAGGGTAAAATAGTTTTGTAACAAATTTCGTGTCCGGTCTGTAACTTCTTTATCTATCAATGGATTTCAATATAGCTTGGCACAAATGTTCACCACACAAATACGATGTGTGGCTTTCAACTCCTAGGTCCATGGGTCAAAGGTCAAGGTCACAGGGTACAATTACTTTGTAACAAATTTTGTGTCCGGTCTGTAACTTCTTTATATATAAATGGATTTCAATATGATTTGGCACAAATGTTCACCAGACAAAGATGATGTGTCTCTTTCAACTCCCAGGTCCATGGGTCAAAAGTCAAGGTCACAGGGTACAATTACTTTGTCACGAATTTCGTGTCCGGTCTGTAACTTCTTTATCTATCAATGGATTTCAATATAACTTGGCACAGATGTTCACCAGACAAAGACAATGTGTCGTGTTTAGCTCCCTGGTCCATATGTCAAAGGTCAAGGTCACAGGGTACAATTACTTGTTTATCTGTGAATGGATTTCAAAGTAACCTGGCACAAATGTTCACCACACAAAGACGATGTGTCAACTCCCTGGTCAAAGGTCAAGATCACAGGGTACAATTTTTGGGGGCATTTGTCACTTGACTGTGACAGCTCTTGTTTTACTTTTATATGGCTCTGGACAGACACAAATTTTACATTTTTCGCAAAGGGCTATAACTGTTGTTCCAAAGTCAGTACAAAATCCGCATGCGGCGCCAACGCTCGTCTGATTTGATGCTTGTCCAGCTAAATTAAAAAAAATTGAAAAAAATAATGGGCCATAAATTTAAAATTTTGAAATCAAGAGTTATGGTTGTAGGCCTTCCCTTCAATGAGATCTACTAATCTATGAAGTTTCATGTTGATACCTCTTTTTCGAGTAATGAGCTTCATTAAAGTTTTTGCACAACGACAACGCCTACGACCCAGTGATCACAATAGCTTGACTTTTCTTCGAAACAGACAAGCTAATAAATGATAAGAACCGTATGTCCTTAGGCTGCTTAACATTTTCACAAAGTTTCATAGAAAAATTCCAATTAGTTTCTGAGAAATAGTTCCGGACAAAGCGGTTACATTTTTCGCAAACAAAGGGACAAAACTCTTGTGTTCCTAGGTCAATGTGAATGATACTTGCAGAGCCACATGCCCTTATGCTAATTATAATAGATAAAATGAAGAACCAACTTCAGATTTTTAAACAAAAAAATTGCTTTTTAACTAACATGTTTCGACCATAAGACTTCATCAAAATATAATAAACAAAATGGTACTTAACATTTACACAAAGTTTCATAGAAAAACTCCATACAATTTCTGAGAAATTGTGCCTGACACACACAAATGTTATGTTTTTGGCAAACAAAGGGCCATAACTCTGGTGATCCAAGGTCAATATGAGTGATACTTGTAGGCCCACATTCTGTTACAGTGCTGAACATGTACACAAAATTTCAATGAAAAACCCTTAGACAGATGCATGCGCACGCCATAACTGTATCACTCCGCCTTTCGCGGGGGATATCAAGTAACTCTGCATTTCATCAGGAACCAAACTGTGAAATAGTGATTGCATGCCAAGAGAAAGGAGAGAAAATCAACGGACAATTTGTGAAAGAAGATTGTTTTGCAAAATACTTATGAATATTTACCTTTTATTCCATGAATATTCATGAAAGAAATAATGACATCATGAATATTAATTAGAATATTTTTCATAATGGCACATGGACACGAGATTTTTTGGCCATAAAAGAAACTGTAGAATCATATCTGTATTAATTCATAATTAAATAGAGCAGACCCTGATCAGACAGCTCCTATAGGAGCCAACTGATCGGGGTCTACTATGTTTGCAAAGGCGTATTTATGGAGTAAAGAGTTAATAATTTAGTTACATGTTCAACAGTTTGTTTACTAAACCCTCACAATCGTAGTCATTTAATCCTTTACTAAATTAATATTTATTAAGAAATAATGAATATTTGAACATTAATTAACTGTATTTTTATAATGGCTTTATGAACAAAGGATTTTTTGTGACCATGGTAGAAACTGCAGATTCTGATATATTTTATTTCATAAGTAAACAGAGCAGACCCTGGTAAGATTGTTCCTGTAGGAGCCAACTGATCTGGGTCTACTGTGTTTGTTTCAAAGGCGTAGAAAGGCGGATCTATGGAATAAAGGGTTAATAAGATGAAAAAGTAAATATTCTTTTATGAAACATGCAGTTGTATATCTGGAAAAAAAGTTCTTATAACAATTAATATGGATCAGGTTTCATTCTTGCATAAAGATCCAAAGATACAAACACATGTTAATGAATATAGCAGAGCTATAGATAGAGCTGTGTATTCAAACACCAACATTGTCATCCCCCACCACTATTTTGTGACCATTCTTTAGAATCATTTTTAACCCTTTCCTTGTTGAATATTTATGTAAGAAATTTGGCCTCATGAATATTTATTAATTGGATTTTTATAATGGTATTATATCCAGGGGATATTTTGGTATTGATAGAAACTTTACAGTTAGATCATTTATAATTTCATAAGCAAACAGAGCAGTCCCTGATCGGATGGCCCCTGTAGGAGCCATCTGATCTGGGTCTACTCTGTTTGCAAAGGTGTGAAAGTGAGTTTATATGAAGCAAAAGGAATAAGAAACTATTCAAGACCAAGAGTGGTCACAACAGGGTTTGGTGTAGAAATAAACGAGCTATTGTTGTAAATGTTTTGATGTATACATACATACATCTTACCTAGGTCTCTTATATAGATATATTTATTATACCACATTTATATAGAGTTCTTTTCAAACAGGATATGTGCTTTGAAATGTAGACACTAATAGTATAAGAAATAGAATGTAATAAACATGTGATTTTTTTTATTTATACCCACAGGCGTCAGAACAAGAAACTTGCATTTGGATCAGCTTGTATTGGTGGGGGCCAGGGCATAGCTGTAATACTTGAAAAATGCTGAGGGAGGACACATGTGTGCTACAAGTACAATGCAACAAAACAGTGCATGTTATCAGTGTAACTGAGGACTTGTTGATTTCCTTCATGTCCTTGATTTGGATCTATATTGGTAAAATAGATAATTGGCCATTTACTTCATGAATATTTATGCAAGACTCCGCCCATTATGAATACCAATTGATTTAAATTTTGTATAAAAAATATAAAATGGAATTTTATTACCATGACATAAAGTAGAACATTTGTAACATGTAAGCAAACAGAGCAGACCCTGATCAACAACTCCTACAGGTCATCCTACATGAGCTGTCTGATTTGGATCTTCTCTGTTTGCAAAGGCATAATAAGGTGGAATTATGTAGTGAAGCGTTAAGATTGAGTTGTTGATATTGTGATTTATAATGCTTGGGGCAGGCATCACAATCATGAAACATGAAGATAGACGTGAACAAGGAAGACAGTAAGGAGTCTACACAAGCAAGAACGATGAGCTAACTTAGATCAATGAATAATATTTGCTATGAATAGTTGCTGACTACTACTTCGTTCATATATGAAGGTCATGACACTGTTACATATTCATCAGTTATGTCTGTGATACTTTTCCTTGACCAATGTTCTTGATTATGTATATAATGCCATTTTACTTGAACAAAGAAAGACTTCACATTGTTCAATTTATTTCCCAAACTAGAAAATAGTTCCGTTTGTTGTTGTTTTTTTGTATTCAATTTCTTTTGACAATACAGTTAAACCAATTTTAATAAAGAAGAATTTTGGTCTTTTTAGGAAGGTAGCTGCTTATGCAGGGTGAAAGTCATGCAGAAAGTTCTTTTATGAGCTTTTTTCATGACTTTTACCCTGCTTTTAGCTGCCACCTGTCAGATAGAGATACTACATGTAGTCCAGTTTTGAGGGGTTTTACTGTATTTCATGTCAAATCTTTATAGTGTAAATCCCAAACTAGAGACAACACACTGCATGTATAATCCCTGTATGAATGTAAAGTAGCTACACAGTCGAGATACTTCAAATAAGCCACATCTGAGGCAGCTAGGTATTTTCTTATTAGAGCCTGTACCATTTGCATGAGACTTTGTTCCAAGTAAACTCTCAAATGAGATTGTAACTGTGATATCTGCCTTCATAATTGACAAAGGTAAACTTTTATCTAAAACGATTGTCTCTACTTGCAACGTTGCCTTAACCCTTTCCCTCATATAAACGTGTTTTCACACATTTGAAAACGGAGTAGACCCAGATCAGACGGCTCCTAGAGGAGCCGTCTGATCAGGGTCTGCTCTGTTTGCTAATAGAATTTGATAGATCTGTTTCTTTACGTTCTAAAATGTCTACATTGTTCCATCTTCCATATTTCTTTATAACTATTTTGTCTATGAATATTCAGTAGATATTGAAATGAAATAAACATAGAACAGGTGAAGGGTTAAAATTACATAAAATCATGTTTATATGCTGAAAAGAAGTATATCACAAAAATGCCAATTGAATAAACGCCAAAGTAGACAAAACTGTTAGATACTGGTATTAAAGACCCGCTGTTATTGGGCAATGTATTAGTATTTATTTGGGTTGCGTTTTAGTTGCGTGAACTGCTCGACATAGGTTGATAGTTTTGTTGTCAAAACAAAATTGATAAATATTGATGAAACGGTTTAATTAGCTTCATATAGAAAAGGAATAAATTATCTACCATAATTCTGTTGTTAATCTTTGTTCTTGTAAGCCTTGATATACATGCATTTATTTATAGCCCAACAAATGAAACTTTATCATGTTACATAGGAGTTGTCATGTCTGTGTGCTATTTCTCTGACAGCAATTACTGACATGATTTCAATAAAATTAACTCTTTACCTGATATAAACACTTTTTCAAACAGTGTAGACCCAGATCATATGGCGCCTGTAGGAGCAATCTGACCAGGATCTGCTCTGTTTGCCTATGAAAGTAGATAGATCTGATTCTACACTATTAGAGGGATTTCCTTCAAACTTTTACATATGAACCAGCTATATGTGAGGATGGTCATGTGGTTTGGAATTTTGGCTGCAACAATTTTGACAGAAGTTATGGCCCTTTGTAGTTTGTTTTTCCTTATATAGAGTTTATAGCGAAAAAATCTTGTGCAGCTAACCCCTCCTACACTATTTGAGGTTGTGGCCATTATATCTTGGTGAAGTTTGTTAGCCCATGTAAATCACTTCAGTCGCTGCATACATGATCATGGCCCTTACTTTCTGCGACAAAAAATCTGAAGTGGGGGGCATCAGTGTCCTAGTAAATGCTCCTTTTCAGTAGATTTATTCAGAGGTTTGGTCCAAAATACTTATGAATGGGTTAAACAGGTAAAGGGTTTACCCTTTATGCCATGAATGTTCATGAAAGAATAATGACATCATGAATACTAATTACATTAATTTCTGAAATGACACATGGACCCAGGAATGCAGAACTGTAGAATCATATCTATATTATTTCATAAGCAAACAGAGCAGTTCCTAGGTATGGGAATTTGATTTTTTTTTCACTATATAACATACAGGTACATGTACATTGAAAAATGCTTGATTTAGAGACACTATTGCTAGGGGGCATCCATGTCCTCTGGACATTTATTTTCTATGAGGAGTTTGACACGCAAGATTTTTCACTACCGTATTATTCCTAATAGAAGCCCCTGCCCTAATAAAGGCCCCCGGCTATTTTTGTAGGAAAAATCTACTCACCAGGCTAAACTCAGAGGAAAATCCAAATTCAAATCCAGTATATCTTGATAAAATCCAGTCAATCCAAGTTTAAATCATTTTAATGAACACTTAAATTTAACATTAACAAAAACTTCCGAACATTGGATTTAGGAAAAAGCTTACCTTAATAATGGCCCCCCTTTTTGAAAATGTTAAGCCCCGGGGCGTTTATTAGGAATAATACAGTATATGTTGTATGTTCCATAGCTCTAGTAAAAATGGTCAGAGTCAAAATTCTCTTTGTTACATACATCTTCACATCAACATTGTTAATCTGTGAAAGTTTGAAGTAAATCCTCCCACTACCACCTTGTGGTGGGCATAAAAAGGCAGTATGATGATGGTTGTCAAACTGCCGGCAGTATGATGATGGTTGTCAAATTGCCGGCAGTATGATGATGGTTGTCAAATTGCCGGCAGTATGATGATGGTTGTCAAACTGCTGGCAGTATGATGATGGTTGTCAAACTGCTGGCAGTATGATGATGGTTGTCAAATTGCCAGCAGTATGATGATGGTTGTCAAACTGCTGGCAGTATGATGATGGTTGTCAAATTGCCGGCAGTATGATGATGGTTGTCAAACTGCTGGCAGTATGATGATGGCTGTCAAACTGCTGGCAGTATGATAATGGTGGTCAAACTGCTGGCAGTATGATGATGGTTGTCAAATTGTCGGCAGTATGATGATGATTGTCAAATTGCCGGCAGTATGATGATGGCTGTCAAACTGCTGGCAGTATGATAATGGTGGTCAAACTGCTGGCAGTATGATGATGGTTGTCAAATTGCCGGCAGTATATATGACGATGGTTGTCAAACAGCCAGGATGACATTAACCTATTAATCCTGTCCACATCTATACTCTTGGAACCCAAAGGGAGGGAGTACAACCAACTATATATTAGCTGGTATAAGCCATTGATGGGACCATGCGAAGGGTTCATCAACCAGTGCAGGACTTCATCAGAGGCCTCCTTTAGGAGCCCTTCAATCTCAGTCTACACTCTCTGCATCAACCAGTGCAGACCTTGGTCAGAGGCCTCCTTTAGGAGCCCTTCAATCTCAGTCTACACTCTCTGCGTATGTCTTTTTTAAGGCAACACTAGATACCAATGAGTTAATCATTATGACGAAGTAAAGTATATATTCAATTAAAATTCTGTGGGTAAGTGACTTTGATGCATCAATATACATGTAGTTGAAATGAAAAAGAAACACGTACTGGTATTGTAACATTTTTATTTCTTTTCATTGATTAACTCTTTTACAATGATTTTCCACAACAGGGTCCCTGTTATCGCATGCATGTTATTTAAGACCATGTGAGTCTGGAATGTACAGTTAATAAACCATCCATCACATAAATTGGGTTAGTATACATATATAACCATTTACTCCATATATATGCATTTTCAAACCTGATCAGGTTCTGCTATTTGCTTATGGAATTATATAGATATGTCCCAACAGTTTTTTATTTTATGTAAACCAAAACTTCATATCCATGAAGTTCTCAATTCATGCATAAAAGTTTATTAAGGAAAGGGTTAAAGCGGCATATGGATAAATGTGGTGATATTCAAGTTTGGTGACAGCTGCAGAACAAACAGTTACATTTATTGCAGGAGACAGCATAATTATAATTTATTTCACAAAAGTCTGCATTGTTGGGGCAATCGTGTTTTTAAGGCATAGCTACTTCTGAGACAGGTAAAACATAATTTCCATTTATGCCTCTCGACATACTGGTAAACTCTGATATCTTAACCCTTACTTCAAATGTGCACATTTGGATGCCTTTTCAAAGATTTAGATTTAAAGACCCAGCTTTAGACAGCTCCCAAGAGCTGTCTACATGTTCAGAGTATTCTCTATTTGAAGAATATAGCTTTATACAGCTTTTACCAGGGTCACAACTTCTATTTGGATCTGCCATTCTATGTCTATATGCTGCCATTCACATTGAATTGATTTTCATAGTAATTACTAATTATATATAAATAATCATGAAGTAAAGAGTTAAAACTTTACTTTATATAAACACCTTTTGCAAACAGAGTATATTCAGATCGGAAGGCTCCTGTATGAGCCGTCTGATCATGGTCTGCTCTGTTCACTTATGAAATTATAACTGATCTGACTACAGTTTCTACCAATACCAAAACATCTTGTGCTCCAGATAAGGTGCGTACCTGCGTATTTACCCATATTTTTTATACAAAAAAACGCATTTGAAACTCAGATTGTGCGTACTGAAATGCCTACTGGAAACTGTGTACATATTTTAACTGTCAGACAGCTTCTCGTCTCAGTCGAAAGCTGTACATAGCTTATGTTAAAATTGTTAATGTCATCCGACTATAAATAAAATTTGCATTTGTATTTGAAGTTGACTTGAGAAAATAGGTGTTGTCGATAGACTCTTGCACTGGCGAAATTATCCGAGGAATTCCGAATTAGGTTTATATGCACTTTCGTATACACAGTAGCTTGTACTATTCCGGTAATTTTAGGTAGATATCAGGAATTGTGATTTTCAGTTTTCTTTCGCAATTTTTTAGATCGCAATGAACTGTCTCTAACATAGAAGGATCCGGTATATTCATGGTGAAAAGTATTCGAAAAAAATGGTCAACTAGAGCATGTTTTTAAGAAAAACATGACAAATCTAAAAAAAACCCTCAGTTTTCAACAATTCAAGGGTTTTAACTCTGAAGTACCTATTCCAAAATTGCTAGTTATTCAACTTGGCCTAGATACATGTATTATATTCATCAACATTTTCATAAGGTTTGGTGATGATTAGATGAGAACTTTATGACTCACAGAGTGGATAAGGCTAAAAAGGCCAATTTTGTATTATTCAAGGGCCATAACCCTAAAGTGCCTAGTTCAATCTTGCTGGTTATTGAACTTGGCCTAGATTTATAGCCATAAACATTTTTATAAGGTTAAGGTTTGGTGAAGATTGGAAGAGACGTTTTTGACTTGGGGAGCGGACAAGGCTAAAAAGGTCAAATTTGGATTAATCAAGGACCAGAACTCTGAAGTTCCTGAAACAATCTTGCTGGATATTGAACATGGCCATATTATAGCCATAAACATTTTTAAAAGGTTTGGTGAAGATTGGATGAGAACTTTTAGAATTAAAGAGCGGACAAGATTTTGCAACAGACGGACGAATAGACGGATGGATGGACGGAAAGGAGTAAATCAATGTCTCCTACACCACTATGTGGTGGGAGACATAAATCCGTTAATTTACATTAACCAATTCCTGCATAGGTTATTTTTTAAATCTAACCTCTTTGAATGGGTCTTCAGAAAAGGAGCATTAATTAGAGAAAAGGGATTTTTTTTAATAATTTTGTAGTTTTGAAACCATTGTGATAAATAGAGGATTTGCTCCTATGAAGCAAATGCTCTATTTATCACAATGGTTTCATAAAGTGATTTTTACAGAGTGCAATATGAGGAAATGGGTTAAATACATGGTACCAGGATCGGCCACGGCTTAAGTAGTCATATTGCAAGCTTCTGATTAACAAACACAAAAATCGTGGCTTCGTCAGGAGTACGGACTCGATTGTGATCTCAATAATTGACTATTTGATTGGTAAGACATAAGCAATGAAAAAATGGACAGAAAAAGCGGGAATCGTAGTCCTGTTTTCAGCATTTCATTTTGACTTTCAGCATTTAAATCAAAATGTGCGCATACATATGAGTTAGCATGCAAAAATTATCTTGAGCACTGCATAAGCTATTGTAAAAATTCAGCTATTTTAATATTCATGATGTAATCATTTAAATACTGAACAGGTAAAGGGTTATAAAGGTATAAAATTTTATATTTTTAACAAATCTACTACATGTATTCATTTGGAGGTTTATTATTATTTCAGAGATATTAATGTTGGTGTACCACTTAACCCAGAGGTCCAGATAAGATGCACAAATTAAAACATTTACAAGAATAACTGCTTTATTTATATGTTGTGACCTCTCTTTAGAATTGTCTCGAAGAGAGTAGACATAACATAGGGTTGGTATCTGTTGCTCTTTATCCCTTATCCTGCTCTAAACATTTATGTTCACTCAGACTCTTATCTGGAGCAATTTTTACTTGGGGCTCACTGACACTTTTGTGAGTTACTCAATGTCTCCTGTAGATCCAAGTTGTGTGCAAATGCCAGTCAGGTCATGCCAGTCAGGATTATATGTATAAGGGGTTAATAGCTTAATCCATAAATAAGCTAGCTTCATGACGCCTATATTAATAGCTTACTCCATTCTACAGTTTTAGTCTTGGCCAAATATTTGTGTGTTCTAATGCCATTATAAACAAGATGTGTTTGTGAAAACTATGCCCCTGATATAACCTTTACCTTGACTTTAATAAGTCACCCCTAAAAATGTTTGCTTACATAAATTGCATATGCATGCGAACTTTGAAGTATGTATGTGCAATGGTGACAAAATTATTGCCAAAGTTAAAGTTCGGGACAAACAAACCATCCAACCAACAGAGCAAAAACAAATATGACCTTTGACCTTGATGTACGACCTTGACCTTGATAAATCACCCCTAAAAATGTTCATCTCCGAATATATATTATGTGCAATGGCAACAAAATTATCGGCAACGTTAAAGTTGTGGCAGACAAACCAACCAACCAACAGGCAGAGCAAAAACAATATGCTCCCAGATCACATATCTGAGGAGGCATAAAAATGATCCATTGAATTAATATTCATGATACATTTAAAGCCAACTGGTGAACTCCTAAAGGAGGATCAGGTATCTGGGTCTACTCTGTTTGCAAAGGTGTAGAAAGGCGTATTCATTGAGTAAAGGGTTAACCAATTACATGACACACACACCTTTTCGTGCCTTTGCAAAGAGTAGATGCAGTTCATACAGTTCTGCTCTGTTTGCTTATGGCACTATCTAATTCTACTACTGCAAAATATCCTGTGTATAGTGGCTTATGTGCAGCATCTGCTGTTTGCTTTATATAAAATTATATAGATCTGATTCTATAATTTCTGCTATTGCCAAATATTCATGCGCCATCTTATATTCTTATACTATTATAAAAGTAAGCTATTTAATATTCATGATGTCATTATTTCTTACATAAATATTCATCAGGTAAAGAATGAATGGTTATTTGATTCTTTACTCAACAGATACATCTTTGAATGGCTTTACAAGCAGAGTAAACCCAAATTAGACAGCAGCTCCTGTAGGAGCCGTCTGACCAGGGTCTTGTTTGCTCCTGTAGGAGCCGTCTGACCAGGGTCTTGTTTGCTCCTGTAGGAGCCGTCTGACCAGGGTCTTGTTTGCTCCTGTAGGAGCCATCTGACCAGGGTCTTGTTTGCTCCTGTAGGATCCGTCTGACTAGGGTCTTGTTTGCTCCTGTATGAGCTGTCTGACCAGGGTCTTGTTTGCTCCTGTAGGAGCCGTCTGACCAGGGTCTTGTTTGCTCCTGTAGGAGCCGTCTGACTAGGGTCTTGTTTGCTCCTGTAGGAGCTGTCTGACCAGGGTCTTGTTTGCTCCTGTAGGAGCCGTCTGACCAGGGTCTTGTTTGCTCCCGTAGGAGCCGTCTGACCAGGGTCTTGTTTGCTCCTGTAGGAGCCGTCTGACCAGGGTCTTGTTTGCTCCTGTAGGAGCCGTCTGACCAGGGTCTTGTTTGCTCCTGTAGGAGCCGTCTGACTAGGGTCTTGTTTGCTCCTGTAGGAGCCGTCTGACCAGGGTCTTGTTTGCTCCCGTAGGAGCCGTCTGACCAGGGTCTTGTTTGCTCCTGTAGGAGCCGTCTGACTAGGGTCTTGTTTGCTCCTGTAGGAGCCGTCTGACCAGGGTCTTGTTTGCTCCCGTAGGAGCCGTCTGACCAGGGTCTTGTTTGCTCCTGTAGGAGCCGTCTGACCAGGGTCTTGTTTGCTCCCGTAGGAGCCGTCTGACCAGGGTCTTGTTTGCTCCTGTAGGAGCCGTCTGACCAGGGTCTTGTTTGCTCCTGTAGGAGCCGTCTGACCAGGGTCTTGTTTGCTCCTGTAGGAGCCGTCTGACTAGGGTCTTGTTTGCTCCTGTAGGAGCCGTCTGACCAGGGTCTTGTTTGCTCCCGTAGGAGCCGTCTGACCAGGGTCTTGTTTGCTCCTGTAGGAGCCGTCTGACCAGGGTCTTGTTTGCTCCTGTAGGAGCCGTCTGACCAGGGTCTTGTTTGCTCCTGTAGGAGCCGTCTGACTAGGGTCTTGTTTGCTCCTGTAGGAGCCGTCTGACCAGGGTCTTGTTTGCTCCCGTAGGAGCCGTCTGACCAGGGTCTTGTTTGCTCCCGTAGGAGCCGTCTGACCAGGGTCTTGTTTGCTCCTGTAGGATCCGTCTGACCAGGGTCTTGTTTGCTCCCGTAGGAGCCGTCTGACCAGGGTCTTGTTCTGTTAGCATATGAATTTGAAACAATAAAGCTCAGATTCTATGTAGGTTATACCACAGACAAAACTTCCTGTGTTCATTATACATGTCATTATAAAAGTTCACTTAACCCTTTCCTCCATAAACATGCCTTTCTACGCCTCGGTAATAGACAGTTCTTGAAACCATTGTGATAAATAGAGCAAATGCTCTATTTATCACAATGGTTTCAATACTACATAATTCTTATATTTTCCTTTTCTCTAGTAAATGCTCCTTTTGGGTAGATTTATTCAAAGAATTGGGTCTAAAAATAGCCTATGAGGGAATGGGTTAATATCCTTAGTGTCATTATTTCTTTCATGAATATTGATGGAGTAAATGGTATTGACAAATTCTCCGTTCATACGCCAATAAGATCATCCGGGGAGGTGATATCACTAGAGTCACTGTTGTAGAAATCACTGCACAGATTTTCTATATCATCATACAGCTCCTGTACAGAGGTGATATCTTCCATTGGAGTATAATCATCTGTCTCATCTCGACCATTCAAACAATCCCCCTGTAGTCCCGAGTTTAGGCATCGTAGACTTGTTGCATTCTGAGGGGATAATATGTATGCACCATATTCTTCCCAATTAGGGGTCCAATTGATAAGAGGGGAAAAGGGACACATTTTCTGCTTTTGACTGGCAGCATTAGAATTTCTATACTCCGAACTGTCTGAATATGTGGTGGATTCTGTCTTAATGCCATCTTGAAGAAAGGTTATGCTCTGAATTGGATTGGAAATGATGGATTCAGGTAGGTCTTCTGGTTCTTGAGCAAAAGTTGGGCTCTCTAGTGAACTCGGATTGGAAGAGCCCAGTGAATTACAACCCCAGTCATCACTGGATAGGTAAAAATCTGCAAAGCAAATCAACAGTCAATCATAGACATATATTAGATTTAAACAATAAACTAGAAAATTGTGTCTAAAACACAGCAATGCCCCCGTGGTGGTGCTTGCCTAGCTGCACATAAAGTTCCTAAGTCATTTGACCTTGATCTTGAGCTTGCGGGCAGCATGGGCTGGGTGCGCAATGAAAATATGGATGGTGGTATTAATGTGTACATGCAATTCCTTGCCAATAGCTGGTTAGTGAGATATAAGACAAAGAAAGAAGTGTGACAACCAACTGTACGTAAAAGCAGATGAGAAGGCACCCGCTGGTGCTGTTTGATCTGTGTCTTTGGTTGCTTAGAACATGAGAGATGTCATTCTAAAGGCAAACTATTCATTTAATAAATATTCATGATGTCGTTATTCATTACATGAATATTGAACAGGTAAAGGGTTAACACTCTTTTTTAAAATTCATCAATATAAACACATTTCATGCCATGCAGGAGCCCTCTGAACAGAGTCTGCTCTGTTTGCTTATGACATGATATCAATCTGATTCTTCAACTAATAAATATTCATGATGTCATTATTTCGCGCATGAATATTGAAAAGGTAAAGGGTTAAAGGAATTCTGTTTACCATCTGTTGACCAGTCTAGTCCACAGGTGGCTAGTATTGGGTCCGGCTCTCTCACTGGTTGTGGTACATGATGGTCTACTATGCCTGTCTCATCATCAATACTGTCACTGTCTGGTACAGATATTCCAAACTCCTTTGCAAGGACCAATATATCCTGTTAAATGCAAATATAGGTACTAATCTAAACCCATAATAATAATAATAATAATAATAATAATATTTTATTGTAACTGAATCTGTTACAGAATGTCCCCCAAATGAAACTGACAACTGGTATTGAAAAGCAAAATATCAACCATCACTGGCCATCACTGGGTTACCTTGGCAACCAACTTTTTTCAAACACCTGCCATTAAGTTTGGGGTACCCATATACCCCTACTGACCAATTTTCTAAAAATTCTAATATGTAAATTGTGACCAATCAGAGGACACCATACAATTACCATGGCAACAAAGCCCTTCGAAACAACTTGATTGAGTTTGGGGTACCCCAACACCCCTAAATGCTAATTTTCAGAAAAATAGAATAATATATCTAAATTTCAACCAATCAGAGTCCTCCATTCAGTTACCATGGCAATCAATTCTTTCAAAAGACCTAACAATCAATTCAGAGTGTCAAAAGATCCTAACATGCCAATTTTCAGCAAAATCGAACAATATCTGAATTCGTCGAAAAAGTTCTAAATTTCAACCAATCAGAGCCACCATTCAGTTACCATGGCAACCAAATCTTTCGAAAGACTTCCCAATCAATTCGTAGTGCCAAAGTATCCCGACATACCAATTTTAAGCAAAATCAACAAGTATCAAAATATGTCGAAAAAGACCTAAACTGCAACCAATCAGTCGCCATTCAGTTACCATATAGCAACCAATACTTTCGAAACTCCTACCAATTGATTTGGAGTACTAAAATATCCCATGATACCAATTTTCAGCAAAATCAAACGGCATGTAACTTCATCAAACAATATATAAATTTCAACCAATCAGAGCCTACCATTTGGTTGCTATGGTGAGTTTAAAAAATCAAAAATGGGATACACATCTGCATGTAACCAGCAATGTTCATGTGATGTTTCATTAGGATTGGACAATAACTTACCGAGAAATGTGTCGGACAAGTTCACGGCGGAAGAAAGAATAAGAAGAAGATTTAGAAATGGAGCAAACACAATAATTTATGTCTCCCCAAGTCGTTTGGGAGACATAATATTTATTACTTCATATTTACATTCGCCCTGCAACGTCCTTATATAACCTTATTCTAAAAAAGAAAGTTGCATTTTCCCATGAACGTTCATTTCAATACCGATTTGAGTCGGTTCTCCTTTTCCCAGAATTCCGCTGGACAATTTACTGATTAAAATCTTGTATTCGTTCTATATTTATAATATGTGTTTGGGACTATTTTTCATACCATATATAGAGATCCCTGTCTATATGGGACGGGAATAGATGTCTATATGGGACGGGAATAGATGATTGACACGTCTTCTTCTTTCACAATTTACTTCTCTCAATTCTCTCTTTGCGTACTACATTCAAACTCTATTAATCAACGTCTGTTCCCAAGCGACGTAACGTCACTTCCGTGTTATGTACACGTGACGTAAGGAACGTTATCTCCAACAATCCTACTACGTTAGAAACGAACCTGGCAACGACCTAGATAGCGGCTATTACGTGACCGGTATATAATATTTAAAAAAAAATCCGTTGAAATATAAGAAATACATGTACAATGGAATATAAATATAAGAAATAAATGACGTGCTCCCGGTGTTCATGAGGTTATGCAACGCATAGCTTTACGAGCAAAGATTCACGTGAAGCCCTTCGGGCTTCACTAACTTTGCTCGTAAAGCTATGCGTTGCATAACCTCATGAACACCGGGAGCACTCATTCATTTCTTAAATATATATTTGGTAACAACCAATTTTCAATATGGTCCCATTTAGAACCGTCACTCCATGAATATAATATTCATGTAAGAAATAATTATTGTATGCCATTATGAAAAGGGCAATTTTTTACTATGGCAGAAATTGTAGAATCATATCTATATTATTTCTTAACCCTTTCCCTCATGCATATTTATGTAGTAAGTCATGACATCATGAATATTCATTAGCTGAACTTTTTTAATGGTGTAACAATACAGCATTATTCAAATATTCACGGCAGAAACTGTAGAAGCAGACCTATATAATTCCATAAGCAAATAGAGCAGACCCTGATCAGACAGCAAACAGAGCAGACCCTGACCAGACAGCAAACATAGACCCTGATCAGACAGCAAACAGAGTAGACCCTGATCAGACAGCAAACAGAGCAGACCCTGATCAGGCAGCAAACAGAGCAGACCCTGACCAGACAGCAAACAGAGCAGACCCTGATCAGACAGCTCTTCCCTGTTCTAAGCTTTATTAACTTTTGCACCTTTACAAAGGAAAGGGTTAATGCCTTTGAAAATATGAAACAGTAGCTCCAGATCAGATGGCTTCTATAAGAATCATGTAATCATGTATACAGTGCCATTTAATAAATTCAGCTAAAAAACAAGATGTGTCTGTGAAACACTATGCCCCGATATGACCTATGACCTTGATGTATGACCTTGACCTTAACTAGAACTATCATCTTTAATGAATACCCCCGCACGACAGCCTTGATTGCAAATCCAAGTGTGTGACACCAACTACCCATGTAACAGAACCAAAATGACAAAAATACTCAAAGTTCAAGTGGAGAAAGTTCCGTAATGGCTGCCACTAAACAGGAAAATTGTGTCTTGCACATGTACTATTCGTGTTTATTATGTATGGCAAGTATCAATTCAATAAGTTTAAATATGAAGGAGGAGTTTGTGACACGAACTCCCCATGTTTCATGCAAAAATGACAAAAATATTCAAAGTTCAAGGGGAGATAATTCTGCAATGCCCAGCAGTAAACACATGAAAATTGTGTCTTTCCCATCTACCATTTGTGGTTATTATGTATACTAAATATAAATTTTAAAGCTGAAGGAGTTTGTGACACCAACTCCCCATTGTTACATGCCAAAATGACAAAAAATATTCAAAGTTAAAGGGGAGATAATTCTGCAATGCCGAGTGCTAACATGTGAAACTTGTGTCGTGCACATCTACCATTCATGGTTATTATGTACATGTATACCAAATATTGACTGAATAACTTTCAGATTGAAGGAGAAGTTCGCGACACCAACTACTCATGTTTAAAGCCAACATGACCAAAAAATCCCAAAGTTCAGGGGGGGGGGGGGGGGGGGGGGGGGCCGACGGACAGGGTGATTCCAGTACACCCCGCAAACTGGTTTGAGGGGGTATAATAAGTCACATCTAGAAATGTTTGCCTGAATAAGTTGCATATGCATGCCAAGTTTAAAGGATGTATGTTGAATGGTCACAAAATTATCACCAATCTAAACTTGACCCATTGTTTGAGCTTTGACCTTGATATATGACCTTGATCTTAATAAGTCACCCCATAAAACGTTTGCCTCTATAAGTTGCACATGCATGCCAAGTATGTATACATGTGCAATGGTTACAAAATTATCGCCAATGTTAAAGTTGGGGCCAAATCAACCAACCAACATACAGAGAGGGCAAAAACAATATGCACATAATAATGTCATGAATATTCAACAGAGAAAGGGTTAAAAGGTGTATCTATGGTGTAAATGGTTAAGACTCATTTTTCTAAGTGCACTTGGACCAAATATGTGTACCAGACTAGTCTACTTTTTGTAATAGACCAGTATAATTTCCATTTGAAGGCTATTTCTGTATGATTATTTTTTTAACACATATTTATGACTCAAACAGTGCAGTTACTGATGAGAAGGCTCCTACAATATTCATTCAAAAAATCAAAAGAGTTAGGTAAATGGAGGAAAAACAAGATGCATCAATTTGTGAAACTCTATGCCCCCGATTATCGCAAATCTAAATTAAACCCGTAATTTGTCCTTTGACTGTAATAAGTCACCCCTAACAACAGCTCTGTGTGTCAGAGCATTGTATGCTCGAAGTGACCTTGACCTCAAAATCAATAGGGGTCATCTACTGACCATGATCAACCTCCCTACTAAGCATGAAGACAGCATACCTGATAGTTATCAAGTTATTGAGTAGACAAGAGTTTTAGTTGAAGGCCACTGTGACATTGATCTTTGACCTCAAAATCAATAGGGGTCACCTACTTGCCATGACCAACCTCCTTTCTAAGTATGAATATAGCACACCCAAATTCCAATAGTTATTAAGTTATTGGGTGGACAAGAGTTTTGAGTTGAAAGTCACTGCGACCTTGACATTTGACCTAAAATTGAATAGGGGTTATCTACTCGCCATGACAAACCTTCCTCCTAAGTATGAAGACAGCATACCTAATAGTTATCAAGTTATTAAGCGAACATGTTTTTTTTAGTGAAGGTCAATCATTGTGACCTTGACTTCTGACCAACTAACCTCAAAATCAATAGGGGTCATATACTGACCATGACATAAAACCCTACTACGTATGATAACAGCACATTTGATAGTTACATGTATCAAGTTATTGAGTAGACAAGATTTTTTAAAGGTCACTGTAACCCTGGCCTTTGACCAAATGACCTATAAATCAATAGGGAATAAGTATGAAGACAGCACACCTAATACTTATCAAGTTATTGAGCAGAATGTTTTCTTGATTGAAGTTCACTGTGACCTTGATGTTTGACCAACTGACCTTAAAATCAATAGGGGTCACCTACTAGACTTCACATCTAATAATTATCAAGTTATTTGAGCGGACATAATTTTATTATTGAAGGTCACTGTGACCTTGACCTTTGACCGACTGACCTCAAAATCAACAGGTGTCATTTACTAGCTATAACCAACCTTCCTATCAAGTATGAAGATAGCACACCTAATACTTGTCAAGTTATTGAGGGCAAGTGTTTTTAGTTCAAGGTCAATGTGACCTTGACCTTCTGACCTCAAAATCAATAGGGGTCATCTACTGGCCACGACCTATCTCCCTATTATGTATGAGGACTGTACACCTAATAGTTGTCAAGTTATTGAGTGGACAAAGATGTGGCTAACGGATAAACCAATATATCAATAGATATAAACCATACATGGGACATTGGCAAACAGTGTAGACCCAGATCAGAGGCTCCTGGAGTAGCAGTCTGATCAAGGTCTTCATTGTTTGCTCTATCAACAAATGTCAAAGGTTGTGACCAGACCAGGGCATAGTTTTTCTGCATGACCCATCCCAGTAGGAAAATGTATGAATTTTAATTTGGACAAGTTTACATACTATAACAATACGGGTGCTAACCCTTTTCCTCATATAGAACTATTTTTTACGTTTTTGCAAGCAGAGTAGACCCAGGTCAGATGGCTCCTGTAGGATAAAGGTCTGCTCTGTTTGCATATATATATGAAATTATAATAGATCTGACTCTTCAGTTTAATTTAATACCAAAACTTCCTGTGTACATACACCTTCAAATGTGACCTTGACCTTGAGCCGACATAACTGCCACATGCATTCTGCACATCGTCTCAACTTGGTTAACATTTGAGGCAAGTTTCATGAAAATCCTTCCAGGGGTATAGGAGATATGGAGCGGACACGAAATTGTTACGGACAGACGTTCTCACGGAATGAGTGTTATGTGACTACTCTTTTGTTCAAAATAGTCACATAAAACGAAAGTTTAGTCACATAAAAAGAAGACAAAACATCTTTTGTTCTCAGTGTCACATAACCATCAATTTGTGTGAGCGGAAAGACAGACAGACAGACAGACAGAGGGACAAAGGCCATCCCTATAACCCCCCTTTTGCTTTGCAGTGGGGGATTAATCAGAAGTGAAAATGGTAAAATATGTCAACATTTTCCCTTATATAGATGACTTTTTGCTTCTTTGCAAATAAGGGTAGATCGAGATGAGATCTGTAGGAGTTCCTGTAGGAGTTTTCTGATCAGGGTCTGCTGAGTCTCACGCTGCTCTGTTTGCTTATGTATACAGATCTCAATCTGAAGTATCTGTCACAGCCAAACATTTCTTTGTTAATGCATAATTTAAAGAAATCAGTCTGGGGATATTCATGCAGCAATAGAATCTTTAGACTTAAGTTATTATTATATCATTCTCATTTTCAGCATACTAAGGTATAAATTTAGCGTGAAAGAAAAATCCAGTTAAGAAAAGTTTTAGATCTTGTGTTTTAAAAGAGTCTCAGATTAACTCACCTCCTGATCACATGACTCGGAACCTTCCACCTCTCCTAGTAGAGAAGAAACACTTGCATGCAGCCCGTCTTCCAATCTAACATCATCTAAAATACAGATACATGTTATTGAGAATATGGCACTGAAAACCACGGACTATTTGACCAACTAAAGTATCTATTTTAATGTCCATCTAATCATGTGCTCAAATATTTAATTGTATGCATTCTAAGTACAGTAAAACCTCTTAAACTGGTCAAATAAATTAGTATCAATACTAGGGTTGGATACCGTTAAGAATGAAACGGTTCAATACAATAACATTACTTTTGAAACGATAGGATATGCTGATACCGATACAAACCAGATTTCCTAATGAAATCCATATAATTTTGTCAGAGTCGACTTGGAGTCTATTTTAAGAATTGCTTTTAATGCAAAAGTGGTGTCGTTTATGTATTATAATGCATGTCTATGTCATTTTTAAGCATATTAAATGTAATTTGAAAGCATTTTTAGCTAAAATAACTTGAGAATTTACAGAGTATTTTTGTCAAATTAAGTATCGATAAGAGTATCTGTAAAATCTGAAACGGTATATACCGGTACCTTTTGAACTAATTAAGTATTGGTACTGATCGATGCGTTACCGACTAACGGTATCCAACCCTAATCAATACCAGTCTTAAATACAGGTAGCAGTTTAAAGGAGGATGAAAGTCATACAGAAAGATCCTTTTGGAGATTTTTGCATGACATTCACCCAGCATTAAGCATGCAACCACCTGCTTACAAATACTATCACCAATTTACATGTACAGTTGAACCTCTCTTAAGCGACCTTAAATTAATTGGATACAGGAATCTTGAAAGCAGACTGGTTGCTTAATAAAGGTCAAAAGTAATGCAGCACTTAGCTCCTATAGGAGCTTTCTCGATAGTATTACTTTCGACCTTTACTAAGCTACCACTTGCCCTATAGACCCATAATTAAGACCTCATTTTGATGGTCACTAATAAGACAGGTTCTACTATTTGAATTCTGGTTTATAGTAGATTTAATTGTAATGGAAGTCTGTCAGTTTGTTTTCTTATACATTCATTCTTCTATAAAATTCAATGTCAAACAGGTGCTGGTCTCGGTATTGATTTACTGAGGTCCTTCTGAGGTAAACTGCAACATCAGTGGTAATACATTACATCTCACATAGAACACCCAGATAAAAATAGCAAAGTCTACTCGAAGGATAACACAATGAAGAGATAGAATAAACAAACTTGAATATCGTACGGCAAGTAAACGTACATGTTTTTCATTGCTTTTTCAGATCCGAATACACGTGTGTTTGTGTGGTACAATGAATGTTTCTATTGGTTGTAAATGTAATGATTTTAAATGAATATTAAATAATGACTTATGTTGGTTATTGGTGGCATATATATGTATGTTATTCTTGATGTTGAAAAAGTGTCTTGGAAGTTTCTTGTGACAACATAAAGTTAATTACCTTGGTTACTTCCATATTAAAATTCAAAATTACTTTTAGAAGTTTTAATTCCAGCTTTGCTCAATTTGTGAATAATTTGTTTTGAAAAATAGTTTAATTTCCTTTTATGACCAGATAATCTTCTAATGCATTACTTTGAGATCCAAGTAGTCCACTGAGCAGTTATGTGAATGTACATGTAGGTTACTTTTGACTTTCAGATATTAGTATATATGGACGTTATACAGGGCTTTTTCACCTTCTATAACAGAGGCCTATAAAAGACCCCTTCCCAATTGAAAATTTCTTTAAAATCATGCAGTTTTCCCAAAAATCCAAACTTACACCAGCTTTTTTGTTTCCCAAATCAGCAATTTTAGCGATAATTCTCCCAAAATCAGCAGGCTAAGGCCCCTTCCCAATTAAGAGAGAAAAAACCCTGTTATATATAGTATGTATGACCAAGGAAATGGTCTGTTTGTTACATCTGTATAGACAGTTTAAAGTTCAAGATATTGTGAATATCCTTTAATTTGTGTAAAATTCCATGTAAAACAAAAAAATTCACTTTTTTGTATAAACATAAATTTGTCTTATACATGAGTTTGTGAGAAAAATTTATACAAGCAAATATGTAATTTAAACAATGAGGTAGACGTTATGTTTGACAAGGAAAATTGTCAGTTGGTCACACCCATATATAAATCGAAAAAATCAAGTTTTATGTCTTTGGTGGTGAGTTTTTGTAGAAGTCCATTTAAAAGAATGAGATATTCTTTGTTTGCATAACAAATGATCTTCAACCTCAGTTTAAAATCATATTTTTACAAGTATTTATGACAAGAGCCGTGTGCGGCGCCAACACTTGTCTGATTTGGTGCTTGTCCAGCTAAGTTAAACTGAAAACGATAAAGGGTCATAACTCCAAAGTTTTGAAATCAATTAAGAGTTATGGTTCTTATGTAGGGGCCTCAAAGAGATCTACTAACCTATGAAGTTTCATGTTGATACCTCTTACACCTTTTGAGTAATGAGCTACATTAAAGGTTTTGCACGCCGACGACCACAACGACATTGAACGACCCAGTGATCACAATAGCTGGACTTTTCTTCGAAACAGACAAGCTAAAAATGGCTGTTACTATTGATAATAAGACATTGATACGGATGTTATTTATGACCAGGAAAATTGTCAAATGATCACATCCATACAGAAATTGAAAAGCTCTAGATTAATATCATTGGTGATCTATTTCTGTGATTTTTTATTTGTGTGCATAACAAATGATATACAACATCAGTTTAACAAAACAAAATTACAAGCTTTTATTCAAGTGGATATTCACTCAACCGTTGACATTGAGACATTGATACGGACGTTATTCATGACAAGAGAATTTGTCATTTGGTCACATCCATATAGAAATTGAAAAAGCAGGTGGTGTCAATATCATTGGTGATCTATTTCTGTAGAAGAACATATAAAGGATTAAAGTTTTGTTGTGTGCATAAGGATTGATTTTACACATCATTTAAAAAGATAATTTTTACAAGCTTTTGTATGTTACTATTGAAAATAAGGCATTGATACGGATGTTATTTATGACGGGGGAAATAGTCATTTGGTCACATCTGTACAGAAATTGAAATGATCTAGATTGATATCATTGGTGATCTATTTCTGTAGATGCATGTCCACATGAAGAATTCAGTTTTTCTTTGTGTGAATAAATAATGATCTTCAAACATTAGTTTCAAGGGAAATTTTTACAAAGCTTATGTGCAAGTGGATGTTTAGCTATTGACATTAACACATTGAAATGGACGTTATTCATGACAATGGAAATAGTCTGTAGGTAATATCCGTAACTTTAACTCTCACTGTAAATGAAATAACATAAATTTCCATTTTGTTCAACTTTCTATACAAACCATTTTCATTAATTACTTCTTATCTTTCACCCAAACTCCAGCTATAATTTTGACTGTAACTAATCGGGAAGGTCCAATCTAAATGTAATGTTACAGTTTGACAGAATCTATAATTTTTAACATGTCATGCCAGACATTATTCCTGTATTTTGTGTTTCTGGGTAGTACAAAATCATGGATCTCAAAGAATAGAAGATGGAGCCCAAGGACCATCTGCCCGGCTCAAGCCCTGATCTGTCTAATGTTAGTTACTACGTGGAATAAGCAGAAGAATATAAACAAGATGTGTTTGTGAAACACCATGCCCCGATCTTTGACCCTGAAGGATGACCTTGACCTTTGACCCATGGACCAGGGAGGTGAACGTGACACATCGTCTTTGTGTGGTGAACATTTGTGCCAGGTTATTTTGAAATCCATTCACAGATAAAAAAAAATTATAGAAGGAACACGAAATTTTGGATAGACGGACGGAAGGAAGGACGGACGGATGGAAGGACGGACAATGCGATTACTATATGCCTGCCGTTGGGGGCATAAAAACTATATGGCTTAGAAAAAATGATGACACCAAGAGTACATTTCTATAGATCTATGGCTTTTTATGCATGGCATATTATTCCAAATAAACCAGCCCAAAAATACGCTTCGTAGACCCACTCTCTCCCACTCTCTCTCACTTTGTCTGTGTGTGTGTGTGTCTACATCTCTCTCTCTCGCTTTCTCTTTGTATATAGAAAATGGGATTCCACTTAATTAAGCAGGTGCTGACAGGGCTGCATAATTCATATGTAACTGAACCATCTCAATCACAAGGGACTGCTATTTTCAGTCCCATTACATTGCCTGTAGAGTCCAACTTGCTGAACAGTCCACTTGTAATAAGCAAGATATTGTCTCAAGAGACTACCCTTCTGATCTCCAAATGAATGAAATCATGCTTTTTTTAAATTGCATTAACACTTTACCTAACGGAGATGCATTTGGACTCGTATTAGAAATGTCATCATTGAAAACATGAGCAGTGGAGTAAATACTCTTGTGGAGCAATTAAATGCTTCAATACTTCTTAATGTTTTAAAAAACTACTCAAAAAGTAAAATATAAATTGAAAAAAAATATCTAAATACAGTATATCTAGTAATGGGTTGAGTCAGTGAGCTTGTACCACTTTAGAGACCACTTTTAGTCAGTTCTTTGGGCAGTCTCTAATTTCAAGTTTGTATATATTGTAATCACATTTGATCTATTTGTTTAAATGTCAGAGATTTCTACGAAAGAGGAAAGATACTCCCAAGCCACCAGAGAAGAAATTGTCTTCGATACCAGCAGAGAGAGCTGCAAGGTAAAGTATATTAGCACGAAATGATGGATACAGTTTAATATTGGTTTCCAACCTTCACATGTTTTGTGCATAGATTTGTAGATAGGTGCTGTTAATGAAAGTATGTGATTGCATGCTCCCACAAAAGGGACAGGGACTTGGAGTATGTCGAATAAGATGTACAGACATGTACATTTATAACATTGAGTAGATCTAGTGTCCCTGTGTTTGACATACTTATGGATCCAGAAGTTACAAGATATCATTTTTCTGTGACCACTGCTGTGCTCGGGTATTTATTGATTTAAGAACATTGTTTAATTATATAGGAAAGTAGGCAAATGTAGGTATAGGTAGAGGTTTGTGATTGAAAATAGATCTATTGCACAGTATTATGGTTTTATGTTGTTTTTTTTAGCTCATCTGAACAAAGGAAACATAGCTTTGAAAAGATTCCCTACTGTTTCGTTCGATTTGTACAAGTTGTGGTTAACAACCGTTTGAATGGTCCATAGAACCAATCAACCTCTGCTTTCAAAACAGCAGTTTTGGATACAAATTTTTCAAGCACACTGCTGGAGGGATTCGCCGTGGAACTCATAGATTCACGAGGGGGTGGGGAGGAAGAGTAAACAGTTCCATGCTTGGTTGCATCGCATCACATCTCTTGACACTGAAATTCCTGTGCTGCTCGCTTTTTTCATGCGAGCCTAAAGCCCCTTCGCACATCTTCCTGAGATTGATTGACCTGTTACACATTTTACATTTTGCTTTATATTTGTCCTCGTGTTTCTGCTGTTTCATAATCCAACTGTATGTCTGAGTCCACCTTGGATTAAAAACACATTTCCGTTTATCGTCTGTATAAGGGAATTCTCAAACCGTATCGGAAACGCACATTTCGGATGCCTTCGAAAGTTTCTTAGCACACAACGGTTCTTTAAATAGCGTGGATAAATCCTAAAACCGCAGCGAACTCCACACAGAGTTGTCGTCCGTTGCATACCAATGCAATGCAATTAACGACAACTCTGTACAGGAGCACTAAACCGCATATACATTTGGTCTACTTCCGGTTTTTTCCCTGACGAGACAATCAAGGTATTTTCGATATTCGGACCCGACAACTCAGATTAAGGGCTTGTCTAAAAATTTTTAGGGCCAAACAAGCTAAATTTAGGGCCTTTTAGGGCTTGAAATGGAACATAGGGCCTTTTTAGGGACAAGCTTCGAAATTATGGGCCTTTTTAGGATTGTGCGAACCATGACACCATATTTGGTGATCCTAGCTGATTTGGTATAGGAGGTATGCTCTGGACAAGTTTTTTCTGTAAATGAAGCCCAAGGTCAAGGTCACATTGACCCATAAGTAGTACATGACACTTGGCCATCCCAAGATGTACTCGCATACCATATTTGGTGATCCTAGCCAAAGTAGTGTAGGATATATGCTCGGGACAAGCAAAATCTGCACAAACACACACACACTAACTAACGGACGGTTCAACCGGTATATATGCTCCAAAGCCTAGCTTTGGGGGCATAATAATGCAGAAAGCTCCTAGAAGATCTTTCTGCCTAATTTCATCCTGGATTCAAGTACTACCTGTTTTATAAACCCAGAATTAGACATATTGTTTGTGGTTGCTGTAGACAGTTTCTACTTTACTAAAATATTATAATATACCGTCCATAAATAGGCTCATTATTGGATTGGTGGAGAGCTTGCACATGCCCATCCAAGAAAATGATAATCACAGCAAATGTGATAATGAATTGATACAGTACAAATCAAAATTTTAAAACAATGCTATAATAAAGTGTAAAACAGCAAAGTAAAAAAAATAATTTTCATGGTATAATTATAATAAAATAGTATAAATAATTTTATAATATTCCATGAAATGATTTATCACTTGCAAACAAACAATCACCCCAACAAACATCTATATCAGTCTAAAATATCATTTAAACATTACCAGTTTTCTTCTAAAACACTGAAAGTGCTTTTTTTTTAATTTCACCTAATATTGGGCATCCTCCTGAGACAAGGTTTCCATCTGGCATACTCCACTCTTTAGGACTTGTCTTGTGATTGATGGCCCAGTAACACCCCTTACTGCTGATATAAGACAGGTCAAAACGGATCTTTCTGAACCACTTCTGATACAAAGCATGCCTAATTGAACTCTGAAAAATAATATGAAACACAATCATGTAACAATTTAAGTATATAGCAGAACATTTCTACAACAACTAGACTGATGAGGTCAAACCTTTGACTCTTCACTACATGAATATTCATGCAAGAAACAATGGCTGTATATATAAGAATTACTATGCTAGTAGTTTGGAAGTTCAGCTGTATTTTGGCGAGTTGGAAAAGTTGTTATATGCGAGCCTTGGCGAGCATTTAACTACTTTTCTGACGAGCCAAAATACAGCTTAACTTCCAAACTATAGCATAGTAATTCTTTTATCATGCAACACCCAGAAAAAATGGAGAAAATGAAGAACAAGATGTGTTTGTGAAACACTATGCCCCCTCATATATTTGACCTCTGACCTTGAAGGATGACCTTGACCTTGACATGTCACCCCTCAAAATGTGCAGCCTCATGAGATACACAAGCATGCCAAATATCAAGTCTCTATCTCTACTGGTCCAAAAGTTATGGCCAATGTTAAAGTGGGCGATTTGACCCATATATTTGACCTCTGACCTTGAAGGATGACCTTGACCTTGACACGTCACCCCTCAAAATGTGCGGCTTTATGAGATACATATGTATGCCAAATATCAAGTCTCTATCTGTACTGGCTCAAAAGTTATTACCAATGTTAAAGTTACTGACAAACAAACAGACAAACAGACAGACAGGGCAAAAACAATATGCCCCCCGACTATCGTCTATGGGGGCATAAAAAGAAAGATTGCTAAAGCGGCTTTGTCCCCTGAATGAAAATACATGTAAGTACGATATACGTGACGTCATGTTGGCATGCAGTGACGTCATCGACTTTTACAACACAAACAAACTTGATTTAATCCTTTTATATGGACAGATGGATGAGACAAAGGTGAGAAAATGTGTTAATTTGATGTTTATGTTTAATTATGACTTTTTCGTCCTTCTGTTTTCTTCCTATTGGCTGAACCAAACTTGCATTCCAGTCGGGTCAGTACACATGCACCATACCTCACAAAATACAGCGTCGACGTGGAAAATATTATGCTAGTAGGAAGTGACTGTATTTCGTGACGTTGCATGATAAAAGATAAAAGCTGGCTGAATTCTAATTCTACTGCCCCTACTGTGTCTTGCATGTTCGCATGATCTGATGACAGATGAATAGGTACCCTAGAGAGAGAAGGCTGTCAATCCAGAGGATATGATAGCCTTAAGTCTCTACAATAGAGAGGGTCCAATTGAAGGGTCCTGACTGCTTCACTTTGTCGCAGCCGGTTCGGAAAGGGGGGAGGCGGAAGCCAGTCCCTAGGGCTGAGACCTAGAAGGCAAGAGAAAGGCTTGCTTTGGGAGGTCCCGTGAGAGGCTTGCAATTGGAAGCTGGTGCATTGGGGATCTTCTAGGAACCCAAACTGGAAGCATGCGAGTTCCTGGGAGAAACCCTGTCTGCAAGATCTTTCTCCTTAATTTTGCCCCTGAAAAGAAGTTCAGAGGCAAAGGCAGCCACCCACAATTCGTCTTTAGACGTGTCCTGCAGGGCAGATACAGACTCAATTAACCCCTTCGCTGCCTTACCCTGAGCCTCACTCGGGCGAGAAGTTTCCTATGTGCTATTACCCGAGCTAGACTCGGGTTTATTACGATCTATGTTAAACTGCAGTAAATTTATGTTATGGTCTAAGGGAAGCAACTCATCTCTTACATTTGAAGTGACAGTCATTTTGAATGGTTTCCCTTATATGTAATATGTGTAATGGGTAGAAAATACGTGTTTTATAAACAAGTTAACACAGATTTAGCACAGATTCCTTCTAAATTCCTATTGAATCTAATGGTTAGCCATTGTGGAACGTCTACACCGTGGTTTTGAATGGAAGAAGTGATAATATATCAATGAAACTTTCAGGAAGTATTGAAATAAGTGTTTTAAACCAGCAGGCAAAAAAATCGTGTAGATTGCGTGATTATTAGTGGAGTAATGAGAAATTTTATGTAGCCTGGTAGGTCTGCCGAGTACGCGCTGAAGTAGATTCCGGCACATAGGGTGTACTACACCACGGCAGCGAAGGGGTTAAAGTATTACGGCAATGGAGTATTTCCGCTGAAGACCCGGGCCCTATGCCCAAGGCCAGTTGGGCCAAACAGCCCAGCTGGTAGGATAGACGCTTGGTCACTTCAGAGGAAGGAGACTCAAAACCAGCTCCAGTGAAAGGGCCACAGCTAAGAGGTCAATGTTAGAAGCAACCCCATCTGCTGGCGCTAACGCAGCTCCCAACGCTCGAGAACGGAAAGTGAGATGTTGTTTGGGTGGGGGTGGGGGGGGGGGAGCGTTAATACCCACCCTGGGGCTGTCCGACCAGGGTGATTGTCAGTGGAGGCCAGAGGCCTAACAGAAGAGGGAGCCATAGTTTTGTGGACATGTTCCAACAGGCTGCCGGCCTGGCACAAAATTCATCGTCCACTGTTCTGGCAGAAGAGAAAGAAATACTCTGGAAGGGGGAAGAAACTCCAGAGACTTGGGTAAGATTTCAGCTAAGACTAGATCAAAAGAAGACAGAGAACCATTGTGAGTAGGCTTGGGGGGCCTAGGACAGACAGAGCCTCGTCACAGAGGGCAGTAGGATTCTGAAACAATCCTCGCACTCCTTCAAGGCTTGTCAAAAGAACAAGAGGGCCATGATAGCCCTGATATTGCTCACAAGACAATCAGCAGTAGATTTTCAACATTTTCACTATATAATGTTTCTATAGAAAACTGGCCATCCCTGGAGCAGGGCCTCATTTGACCTCATGGGCATAATTCATATATTTTTGTAGAGGACGTCAAGATGATGCTATGTGCCAAATATGAAAGCTGAGAACTTTCCAGTTTCAGAGAAGATTTTCAAAGTTTTCACTATATGTTTATATAGAAAACTGGCTACCCCTGGGGCAGGGTCAATTTTGACCCAAGGGGCATAATTTGTATACCTTTTGTAGAAGACCTGAAGTTGATGCTATGTGCCAAATACGAAAGATGAGAACCTTCCAGTTTCAGGAGAAGAATTTCAAAGTTTATGGGGTCATTTCACCGAGTACGACCTGGAAAAGTCGCACGCGACCACGCGCGAGCTTAATCGCAGCTCGGTTTTCCCGTAGTCGCGGTAAAAAACCGTGCGACCTACCCCATTATTTTCTGTGCAAGCTCTATGTTCGATGTTAGCTTGTTTGACCTTCGATGTGTACGCTCTATTTACGTCCTATACGCTCTACATACGCTCTACCTCGATCTAAAGCGATCTTGACACGACCAAGGTTCGTTCTGTTCGACCAATCTGCGACATTGCCTCGATCTCTCGGCGATATATCCTCGCAAGCGTGCGACCTCGGCCGACCAAGACTCGTTCCCGGCCGATCTAGCAACGTACGAGTTGCAATGTACCCTCGATCAATACGATTTAGATGCGATCTCGAATGTTCTAGCCTCGCTCATACGACCAATTCTCAATCTTTTCTCGACAGAGTCTCGCCCAAGCTACGCGCACATTGGTTTTGGTCGCACGGATTTGCGCGCGACCCACTGCGATCGTTATACAATGCCCGGCGATCGGTGGCCGACCATCAGTTTCTGACCAGTCTCCGAAGGGATAACATGGACCCAATCGCTATGCATCATGCTATTGTATTACAGCACCATGCCCTGAAATTGCAGCAAGACTCTGGTTATGCTAACCATGCTGAAGAGGAGGAGAAGGAGGAAGTATACCAAGAAGAAATATTGGGTTGCTCCCTGGATGCGTGAATGCCAGAGGGAACATTATGGTCAGCACACCTCCCTCATGATGGAACTGAGGCTGGAAGATGAAGCTACCTACCGTATGCCCCCGGAGATGTTTGACGAACTTTTGGCCAGAGTGGGGCCTAGAATTGCAAAGATGGACACTAATTATGGACTCGCAAGTTAAGCGAGGGTCGATTTTATTTGGTTAAAGCTTAAGCGCACAGAGGTCGCCAATAGAAATTATATGGAATGTACGGGGCTAGGGAAGGTCTGGGACAGGTCGCGCGGAGCGAGGCTTAATCGCAAAAGAGCGAAGCTAGATCGCACAGATCGAGCAGCACGACCATTCGTGCGACCAGTCCTCGCTCGAAAAGACTGAACCTCGCTCTAGTTTCGATCGTCTCACGACCAATGCGTTCTTTCTTCGATCTCGCTCGCTCTTTCGACGCTCTCCATGCGACTTTTAGGTCGAGGCTCGGTTTTTTGACATGTCAAAAAACCGAGCTACGATCTGTTTTTCCGGGAGACCAATCCTCGATCATGTGCGACCACGGGAGACCAAGGCACGACCAACCCTCGGTCAACTGTCGACTACGTGCGACCTGCGGCGACCAAGCCACGCTCTGAGATCGCAACTCAGTCTTCCGGGAAGATTTCTCGGTGAAATAACCCCTTTACACTATTTTTTCAATTAAAAACTGGCCAGTCCTGGAGCCGGGCCGCATTTGACCCCAGGGGCATTATCTATATAACATATGTTGATCTAGTGGTAAGACGCTTGACTACCAGTCCGGAGGTCTGGAGTTCAAATCTCGCTCCCCCCCCCCCCCCCCCCCCCCTTGGGATATTTCAGAGACACTGAAAAGTGTCTCCCACCAACACGAGGTTGCCTCCTCACCATCCAGGGGTTAAAATGGGTACCTGCACATGTGAGGGTCACTAGCGGTACTGCGGCTGCGTAATCGCGCAATATGTTAGCAGAGCTCAATATTGTAGGAGAATGGCTCAATGACCAGGGGAGTAAATGAACAGTCGGCTGAGCGGTCATTCGGACTGAAAGTAGACTATAAGTTAACTAGGTACTTTTTTTTACAACTTATCACAGGAACCATCTGTTCTTGGTGTACTCTGAATGAAAAGGCATAAAAAGGCCTCTCTATGATGTAATGGTTTAATGCTTTGAAAGACTGAAATGCAAGTAAAAATGTCATACCCTCCAACTGTTGATTGCAACCCTTTCCATGTATCTGTAAAAGGGATACTTGTTTCTGAAAAATAGCAAATCATAATTTACCGTAATCACCCTAAATATTCAACCAGGAAAACCTAGGCAAACTGCTCCATTACTCAAAACAGTGCCTAAAAGACTTATTAGTCATCAAAAATTATGAAATGGGGAAATTTGGTGTCTAAATATTTAGAGTAAATATTAAATTTCAAGTTGGCCGCATATTGAGTTTTGAAACATAGAATGAACTTTGCAAACTGAACTTATATCGAGAGATGCCTCATCAGGATAGAAACAATTTGACATTCTGGCTAAGTATGTTATAACCCTTTCATTAATGAATACTTATACTTTAGTAGGTCACTTCATTTATTTAATTTTTTATCATGTAAATTTCTCAAGAGAATTGCTTGCTTTGACAAAAACTATAGGATCATATTTATATACATGTAATTCCATAAGGAAGCAGAACAGACCCTGATGGCTCCCAGACAAAGGTGTGAAAAATCATTTATATGAGGGGAAACGTTTAGTGAACTATTTATAAGGAAATTATATTTTTCAAAACTGACAAAGACAACCTTTTCAGAAGATGACAATTACTAAAAGTTCTTTGAAATACTGAAGTGCAAGTTACAGCAGCAAGATTTGTTTGCAAAATATGTATGCCCCACTCACAGGTAGTCGACTTATAATCATAAACTTTGACCTTGAACTTTGACCTTGATATTGCACCACTCAAAAAATTGCAGCTTCATGATATGAGTATCATGCATGTTAAGTATGAAGTCTTTATCTCTAATTAGGGGTGGGCCAACGCATCAAAATATCGATGCATTGCGATCCCGCGTGTGCCGATAGTATGGATCATAGTAAATGTCCCGATCCAATAACTATTGCCGATAGTTAGCTCAACTATTGATAGTTACGATACTTTCCTTCTTATATAGCTTATTATCAATCTAAAACAACTTCCGTTGCATCTCATTATAAAACTAATTGTAAATAACCCCACATGATGAATTTGCCACAAAGCACCAAAATTGCACAAATACGCTCTTCCATTGAACACGATAATAACTTTATTATACTTGCTAAAAGATATTAGTTTTATTCTGTGACGAGAACTTTATTTTTCAATTCCTACAAATAACCTGCTTGCATATACCCCTCGTCTCGGCGATATTTGAGGAGACTAGCTTAACGCATCAGTTTACCCAAGACCGTTCTGTCAATTTCTGAGATTTTCCATCCGTTTGGGTTATTTACATTCACAACAATAGTGGACCCGTATGAGTTTGTTAAAAATACTATTAGTTACACGGTTATTTGGCAGGGTGTACGGGCTGGTATGACCGGGTTAGATCCCGTATTACCTGAGGCGTTAGCCGAAGGAAATACGTGGTCTAACCCGGTCATACCAGCCTGTACACCCTGCCAAATTACTGTGTAACGAATTTATTACCAGTCAGAGATCCGATTTACCTAATTAAGAAACGAAAAACTCTTATTTTGCTGACATTAGATCTCTAATTGTATGGCGACATGACGAAGAAAACATGACGTCATCACAGAGCAAATATGACGTCGTCTCAGAGCAATTTCGAAAGAAGAATTGAAACTTCACTTTTAAACATTAACGGTAACACGTTGTACTGATAAGTTGATAAGTGTTAAATTGAGAAACGTATGAGGTACAGTTTTTTACATTTATTATCGATTATTTGGTCGTAATCCATCCAGAATTATTGGAGTAAGGACGATATGAAATTTCGAATCGACGCTAAAAATAAAAACAAAACGAATGACGTCACGCTTCAAATTTGAATAATTCTGTATTCTCCGTGGAAGCCGCTGAATACGGTACTGTACACCACGGCAGTTTTTGGCAAACTGACCAATCAAATTCCAAGGATTTACTCTGACTGGTAATAAAAGTGCATGGCAAAGCAAGTGTTTGGAAATACTTAGGATTTGTGGAAGAGTCGGATACTTTAGACAGAAAATGGGTTGGATGTCTGCTGTGTAGAAACTAAAAAACATTTTAGTATGTATTTACAGCAAAATTATATCTTACATCGTGCAAATTTCCATTTAAAGGTTATCTCTGGTTTTCAAATCTTGGCAATAACTATTGCAATAGTATCGCAATAGTTTCCAGCAATAGCAAAAGTATCGCAATAGTGCTTTCAGCGATAGCATTAGCAATAGTATTGCAATAGTCAAAACAGTGGACCCAATAGTCACCCCTATCTCTAATAGTTCAAAAAATTAAAGTTTAAGATCAAAAGTTTTAGGAATAGGACAACTGACCTAGAAGTTTTACTTTAACATGATCCCTCTCAAATGCAATTTACGGACGTTTCGCTACACAGCATTTCGCTACCCTGACCATTTCGCTACAGTCATTTCGCACCCCTACAGGAAGTCATTTCACTACCCTGCACTAACCCTGTCACCCAATTAAATATAATTATTCAGTTTTCATTGATTTGGACGATAATAGTTTAACTGATGAAAAAAGATATGTTTACCATTTTTAACTACCGAGCATAGCAGCATAGGCAAACCTGCCAAACAGTTTGGATCCGAATGAGATGTTCACATATAGAATGTGGAACATTGTAGCCTTTTTAGAAAGTAAAGAATCAGATCTTTCAAATTCTATTAGCAAACAGAGCAGACTGATCAGGCGGCTCCTATAGGAGCCGTCTGACTGGGTCATCTCTGTTTGCAAATGAGTGAAAACACGTTTTTATGAAGGAAAGGGTTAAAATAAAAGTAAATTGTAAGTATAGTATTTTCATTTGATCGTTATGCAAGTGTCATATTTTATATCAATGGAAAAAGAGCCACAATTTATTTAGCAAAAATGCATGTGGCACGTGTCCATGTAAATTCAATCAGTTTCACATACGATACTCCAATCTTATCGGCGGTACCTTAATTCAATCTTGGAGTGGAAATATTGACACGTGAAATACGTAAGCAGTGGGTGCCTTAAATCAATCAGCATTATATCAAAGGGACATCGATAATGATACGCATATTATTTTTAATAAAAAGTTTTTTTTAGTTTAATGTGTTTATTTTTAGTGTTATTACAGTTTTAAAATTTTCCTTACCAGTGTTGCATGTTCTATATATGTTGCAGTTGCCGACAGTTTTTGCACCGTAGATAATAATTAAATTCATTTTAAGTCGTTTTTATATTACATTTATAAAGGGTCTATACATCTAAAAGACACATCATTCATTCTCTGACAGAACCTTTTATTTTTCCAATATTTCTATATAACTCTTTTTTGGTAAATATTTATTCTGTTAATAAATTCGACTCTCAAATCACTAACCACCGCCGCAACAATATTGTTTTTCCTATTAAATTCGACAGGTAGCTGGGTAGCCAGGGTAGCAAAATGACTTCCTGTGGGTAGCGAAATGACTGTAGCGAAAAGGTCAGGGTAGCGAAACGTCCGACAGCCCTTAAATGCTGCAGCTTCATGAGATAAGTATACATGCCAAGTATGAAGTCTCTCTCTAGCAGTTCCAAAACATGGCCACAAGTTTTGGAATTTTACCTATGACCATTGACATTTCACCTATGGATCTCAAAATCAATAGGGCAGGTTCAACTCTTTAGAATGACCAACATCCTTACCAAATATGACTCTGGCTCTGATCTGGGTTTACACTGTTTGCCTATGTCTAGTGTACGGGATAGTGGGTTTGGTTTGGTTTTATCGGATTTTACGTCACTTTAACAGTATTTCAGTCATATCACGACATCCAGCTAATTACAGGTGGAGGAAGACCCCGGATGTTCTTCCATGTACGAAACATATTGCATTGTTTCGTGCACAGAAGAACATCCAGGTTGATCCACCGACCTACCGCCAGCCAGCTGGAAGGCTTCCTCACATTATGTTTACAGTAAAATTCTAGATCTCAAAATCAGTCCTCTTTGCCTCATTTACACCTACTGTAGATATGTATAGATCTGTTGCACTTGTAACAAACCATCAGGACTGCCATTGATAGCATGAGCCACTAGCTCCACAAGTTTGGTTGGAGGTTTTAGCAAGCGGGTTCCTGAAATAGAAACCAAATGAAATTTCGCACACAAACAATTGTACCAGGTCACTGTAACCAGGGAATGGGAGCTGGGTAAAGAAGCAGTAGACTTAAATTAGTGACTGATGTCTGATGCGAAACTTTCGCCCAGCTCTGGAAGACACAGATTGGGTGTCTGAAGCTGAGGGAGTTAAAGAGCTGCGAGAAGAATATTTTAATCTCTTGGTAGCCAACTCCCAAGTCTCCTCTGTCCAGAGGGATGAGATAGGATAATTAGTGCAGGAAGAGCAGCCACTGCAGCTGAGACAACACAAATGTGTGTCCCATTCCGTGGTGAAATGTCTGTAAAAGAACAACAAAATATCAATAAGCAAAGCGAAATTCACACAATTCAGTGATACTGCTCTGAAAAGTCCTGGCATGTGATGGACTGCTAGCACAGACGTCTGAAACTGCAGGGCACACACAAGAAGGTAAACAAGAGCACCGCGAGACGGGGCAATATACGCCCGAAGGCTGTTCTATTTACACAATGTGTGAACCTTCAGAAGTTGCGCATATGAGGTCTATTAGGGCTAAGGCAATAGCAAGGAGAGTAAAACTGCTTATTGTAATAGTAATCTTTTATTTGTCTTTGGGCCTACTGAAAGCTGAAAAAGGAGCATTTATTTTGAAAAAAAAGTAGCAGGTAAAAGGAATAACAAAGAAACATTTTCTTTACAACAAATAATTAGAAGAGAGCCCACAGTTTGAAGAAATTATGTTGAAAAATAAAGGAGGAGTGAAATTGCTACCCGAAACTATCAAAGGGCAATAACTCCAGAATGAACAAGTTTGAAATAAGTGAATAAATATCCAAGATATGAGCATGGTAAGAACAGTGTACATAGCAATCATTTTCAGACTTTCAGACTTTTTTGAACTTTGGAAAAAAAGTCGAGAAAGTTTAAACCGAACGTGACATAAGTGCGTTTAACCTTTCACCTTCAAATATGACTGACCTTAAAGGTAATGATGTAGGTCTAGTTAGCTACAGCCAGGACACAAAATTTGCTAACGCTCTATTTGTGACCTTGACCTTGAAAGTTCACAATTGGGTTTTGTATGCAACACACCTTCAAGTGATACTGAAGCCCTATTTGTGACCTTGACCTTGAAAGTTCACAATTGGGTTTTGTACGCGACACACCTTCAAGTGATACTGAACATATGTGTGAAAGAATTTTGAAAATCGGAGAAAAAATGAGTAAGTTATAGCCAGGACACGAATTTGCTAACGGACGGACAGAATTGCTAACGCCCTATTTGTGACCTTGACCTTGAAAGTTCACCATTGGGTTTTGTACGCGACACACCTTCAAGTGATACTGAACATATGTGTGAAAGAATTTTGAAAATTGGTGAAAAGATGAGTAAGTTTTAGCAAGGACACGAAAATTGCTATCGACCTATTTGTGACCTTGACCTTGAAAGTTCACAATTGGGTTTTGTACGCGACACACCTTCAAGTGATACTGAACATTTGTGTGAAAGAATTTTGAAAATCGGAGAAAAAATGAGTAAGTTATAGCCAGGACACGAATTTGCTAACGGACGGACGGACAGAATTGCTAACGCCCTATTTGTGACCTTGACCTTGAAAGTTCACCATTGGGTTTTGTACGCGACACACCTTCAAGTGATACTGAACATACGTGTGAAAGAATTTTGAAAATTGGTGAAAAGATTAGTAAGTTTTAGCAAGGACACGAAAATTGCTAACGCCCTATTTGTGACCTTGACCTTGAAAGTTCACAATTGGGTTTTGTACGCGACACACCTTCAAGTGATACTGAACATTTGTGTGAAAGAATTTTGAAAATCGGAGAAAAAATGAGTAAGTTATAGCCAGGACACGAATTTGCTAACGGACGGACGGATGGACGGACAGACGGACGGACAGACAGACGGACAGACAGACAGACGGACAGACGGACACCCAGCCAGACGGCCAGACGATGGAGACCATAACATAATACGACCCTTCGGGCGTATAAAAAACTGGGGAAGCAAATTTGTAAGATTGCAAATTGCCAACCAAAACTAACCATGGCATGCTAGTGCATGGGCTAATGTATACGCATAACCTGCGGGCAGGCCATGCGATACTTGCGTGACTTTTCCCAAGGAAACATTTTAGGAGCCGATTGATCAGGGTCTGCTCTGTTTGCTAATGTAATTGAATAAATCTGCTTCTTTACTTTCTAAAATAGCTAAAATGATCCACCTTCCATATTTCATTGTAAATATTTTGTCCATGAATATTCAGTAGGTATTGAAATTTGTAATAACAGGGAAAGGGTTAAATGGAAGAATAAAGATCTGATTCTACAGTTCCTGCCATGGCCAAAACTTATTTTCAAAAGTACCTTTATAAAATTGCAGCTAATAAAATTTTCATTTTGTCATATTTTTTAAAGTACCTCTTGCTAATAAATATTGATGATGATATTCATTTTTCTTACATGTTCCAACAGGTAAAGGTTGGAATACATCTGGAGTTACACACAACAAAAAAAGTGTGACTGATGAAGTTAAAGCTCAATAAATGCTGCAATAAGTTGTTTTGAAAGTATGTTTTGAAAGATAACACAAATATTTCTCATATGCACTCATTTGGTTTGTTCTATAATTGTACTTGATGGGTACACTCCTTTAGTATCTCATCAGGATACAAGCTGTTGCCACTAGGTCAGTAGTAAGTAAAAACAACTAAGGGAATTAACCCTGTTGCATATTCATGTAATAAATGATGGCATCATGAATGTTTATTAGCTGAATTTTTATAATGGCATAATGTACACTGGATTGTGTGGTGTTTGAGCCATTTTATCTAGGTCTGCTCTGTTTGCTTATGAAATTATAATAAATCTGTTTGCTAAGGAAATTATAATAAAATGAATCTGACTCTACAGTTTCTACCAATAACAAAACAATCCTGTGTACATATGTCATCCCAAAAACTTGCCAATACGTATTTGTGATGTCATTATTTCTCACATGGATATTTAACTGGGAAAGGGCTAACAATTGCTACATGTATATACACAGTCCCTTTTTAAATATTGTAACATGTACCTGAAAAAATGCCATTTTTACATAACAAGGTGACTTTTTTGGGTCTACTCTGTTTGCAAAGTCATTAAAAAGTGTTTATATGGAGAAAAGGTTTAAAAAATATTCTGAAAATGGATTGAAATGATTTTGAGCAGACATTTTAGCTGTGTGATACAAGATGTGTTTATGAAACACTATGCCCCCAATATGACCATGATGTATGACCTTGACCTTAACAAGTCACCCCTAAAAATGTTTGCCTCCATAAGTTGCACATGCATGCCAAGTTTGAAGCATATACGTTTAATGACAACAAAATTATAGTGAATCTAAATTTGGTCCGTAATTTGACCTTTGACCTTGATGTATGACCTTGACCCCAATAAGTCACCCCAAAAAATGTTTGCCTCCATAAAGTTGCACATGCATTCAAAGTTTGATTGTATGTTGAATGATTGCCAATCTAAATTTGATCCGTAATTCGACCTTGAAGTTGATGTATGACCTTGACCTTAAAAGGCCACGCCTGAAAATGTTTGCCTCCATAAGTTGAACAGGCATGCCAGGTTTGAAGTATGTATGTGCAATGGCTATAAAATTAGCACAACATTAAAGTTGTCCACAAACCAACAAACCCAACAGACAGAGCAAAAACAATATTCATGATGTCATTATTTCCTACCGCGTGTGGGTGCAAGGCTCATCTGTTCAGTTTTAGCCCTTGTGACGGTCAATATGTATGTGAAGATGCATAACAATTTGCATGAATAGTAAAGAAATATTAGCCAATGTTAAAGCTTCAGGACGACAACAAAGACAACACAGATGACGGAGTTATAACGACCATAGCTCGCAATTTTTTCGAACAAGGTAACATCTGGCTCTAATAGCTTCTGAATTTTACCTAATGGTAGCATTTTGGTATTGTCAAAGGCATCTTCGTCATTATGGTGGTTCACATAGCAGTTGGTAGTCCCATAGTTACGTCTCCTCTTTCTTCTGGGTGGAGGGTAAGACGTCACTACATGAACATCTTCCTGTCTCAATGGTGGCTGTGGTAGTGGGTCGTCTTCAGGCAGAATGTAGAAGTCAGGGTAAGGAAGAGTTGTCATTGCATAGATATCAGCTCTAGTGTGAATATCTTGCTCTTCTTCCTAGAAAATTACATGTATGTATGTATATCCTATGCTGAAATAACTAATGAAGACGTTTTTTAGACCTAGTGAAGAGCACTAGGCATTATAAAGTTCAATTCCAGCTAAATTCCTTAACCCTTTACTCCATGAATATTCATGTAAGAACAAGATGTGCTTGTGAAACACTATGCTTCAAATATGACCTTTGACCTTGATGAATGACCTTGACCTTAATAAGTCACCCCTAAAAATGTTCGGCTCCATAAGTTGCACTTGTATGCATGCCAAGTTTGAAGTATGTCTGTCCTACAGGAGCGGTCTAATCTGGGTCTACTCTGTTTGCTAAGGCATATTTATGGAGTGTAGAGTTCTCCTGGTAAATACGGCTTTTAACACCTACGTATTAGCTGTCTGATCAGGGTCTGCTCTGTTTGCATGTATCAAATAAAATAGATCTGATTCTACTTCTAGGATTAGAAAATGAGGGCGGGAAGAATATTTACTAAAATTCAGATATCAGACCAATTTAAGCGAATTCACTTTCTTTATCATTACAGAAAATTCATCCCTCCCATGAAAAATAGGGGGGGGGGGGGTTGTCAAAAAGTGGGGTGAACCCCATCCTTCCTTCACCACCCCTAGAATAGACACTGCTGCCATTGTACAAAATTACATTATTCATAATGTCATTATAAAATTCAGTTAATTAATATTAACTAGGACATCATTTACTTCTACCTGAATATACATGAGGCAAAGGGTTTAAGTAGGGCTGACTATTGGGGCCAGTTTTGACTATTGCAATACTATTGCTATTGCTGAAAGTACTATTGCGATACTATTGCTATTGCTGGAAACTATTGCAATACTATTGCAATAGTTATTGCCTAGATTTAAAAATTTGCACAGTGTAAGATATAACTTTGCTGTAAATACTTACTAAAAAAGTGTTTGTGGAAATGATTTAAAATGAATTGGGGTTTGCCACTTGTGTTTTACAGCTTTTGTTTTTAACAAACTCGACCTCCGAGATTGTCGACGCCATATTGAAAACACAATGCCAATTATATGAAAGAACTATCGAAACTGTCGATAGTCAGAGCAACTATTGCAATAGTCTATCGTCAATTGGAAATAACTATCGATAGTGTAACTGGGATAGAGAACTATCACGATAGTTCGATAGTTTGATGTATTGTTACACCACTAGGTTTAAGCTTAATACCTATCTAGTATGTAAAGAAATTGTAAAATAAAGTAATGTGACAGTAAGCACTGCTACTGTTGTGTTTCTATTTATTTATTTTTTTGTGTAAAATACAATAAGGATGCATCAGTTTCTGAGTTTGACAGCTTATAAAAAAGATGAACTTGCAAAGTCTGTCATTGGAGAAAATTGGCCTTTATCTAGGCTTTGCAAATGTAGGAGTCTGAGTCTGGGTCTGGGTCTGCTCTGTTTGCTTATGAAATAATACAGATAGGACCATGGTTCATACAAAATTCTCACATCAAAAGTCAGGGACTTTTCAAGGATTTTTCAAGGTTGAATTTGTTTTTCAAGGCATTTTTTCTGAATATTTTTACAGTTAAAATTGTACAAGTATGACTCTTTGTGTTGAATAAACATAAAAATTATACACTAGTTTCTTAATAACATAGTTTGCTACTGAACACTTTTTTAAAACTTTCCCATCACTTCTCCTAACAAACGCTTACTACGGACGCTGCCATTTTAACACAATTTATGGTGACGTCATACACAAAATTTCTCAATTGCGTTCAAACACAATACGTACCCTCAGCATTCGCCCTGTACGTTTATGTACTTTTGATACGCTAGAAATTTAAGGTTTTCTGTTTCATTTTTTTACAGAGATAATAATGAAACTTATTTTGACAACTTACATATCTTTTAGTGATATTTAAGGTTGTTTTCCAAAATTCAAGGACTTTCAATTAAATCCAAGTACCATTTTGGCATTTTTTCAAGGTAACACTTAATTCAAGTACTTTTCAAGGTTGAAACCAAATTAAAGGACTGTTCAAGGCCTGTGGGAACCCTGTAGGATTCTAGTTTCTGCTATGATAAAAAAAATATTTGTAATGTTCATAATTCCAAATTATAAAAATATAGTTAATTTATATCCATACATTCATTAATAATTTATTTCTAAAGACTTTTCTAAAGGGTTAAATGATTCATTGAATCAAAAACAATGTTTTTTCTAGTCATTACTAACAAGGATCATGTGTATTGTCTTCACTGATTTAAGCCCAACTGGTCAAGTATTACAAGGGCTTTGGTAGAACTGATTCATGGGTCAGTGATCTTGCTATGTACAAATACTTGCATTTGGTTTGGGGAATGTCATTTGTAAGTACCCGAATACTCGGATACTCATTGCATCCCTAGCTTTATAGCCATCAAAAGGTTTTTGAAATAATTTAGATACAAATCATTTTCAATCCAAGGTGCACAACTATTTTAGATATCTTGTCTGAGCCCTGCAGTTTGCAAACAGCAGTTTTGAGTTTGGTTTAATAACACTGCATTGACTGCAACATAACAAAGGTCAGACACAAACAGAAAGTAGCATTTAGATACATTTCAATCTTAACACACTCCCTCTTAGGCTATTTTTTTTATTAATCTCTTTAAATCAATACACACAACAGGAAAAATTACTAACAAAAAGAAAACTTTTAGAATTTTGTAGTTTTGAAACATTTTTCAAATAAGGTGTTTAAATTACAATGGTTTCAAAAAGTGACTTTTAAGTGTCAACTGATATGTCGGTCTGAGGGAATGGGTTAACACTGTACCTCATCATGAATATTCATGATAGAAATTATCAATAATGACTGTGACATCATGAATACTTTTTATAATAATACATGAACAAAAACTGTAGAATGAGATCTATCATTTCATAAACAAACAGAGCAGACAATGATCCGACATCTACACCAGCTGTCTGGCATGGGTCTACTCAGTTTGCAAAGATGTGCAAAAGCATTTTTATCAGGTAAAGGGTTAAAAGTAATGTTAGTACCTCCATAGAAGTATTTACCTTTGTCAGGAGATTTTCTCTTTTAAACAGCAGCTTTGCTCGAATACTCTTTTTCCTCTTTTCAATCACATTTAGTGCTTCAGTAACCGATGTTGCTGTAACTATGGTTGTAGCTGTTTCAGCTCCTGGAGCCAAAAAACAAATGTGTACAAAGTGTAAAGTTACCTTTTACTCCATGAATATTCATGTAAGACATAATGACATCATAAATATTAACCCTTTCCTTCATGTAAATGCCCTTTTCACCCACTTGCAAACAAGTAGACCAAGATCAAAGATGTAGAGTCATCATGACCCAGTTGCATCTGAATCCACAACTTTGAGCACATGCTACACCCGAGACAATGTGCAAATCTACTACATTTATTGATTTCTGTAAGCAAAAACTTGATCCTAGACTGCACTAGTCAAATGATATTAACCTTATGATATCAGTGACCAGGAAACCTAAGGGCAATGTGACATTCTACATTATAAAATTTACAATGTCACATAGATTTGACTGACCATGTGCTATTGTCATGTTGAGTGGATTTCAGTGTTCCCAATAAGAACTGGCCGGCAGCCAAATTCGGTCAAGAAATAGAAAAAAATGAAAGTTGAAAAATCACCATACCCCCTGAAAAACCTGTTTCTTTTTTATCCTGACCGGGTGTGTTTTATTATCGCAAATCTGAATCAGGATTACAGATCATGATTGTGATTCGGTCGGGGTTTTTTATCGACTCACAAACATGTTCTCTAATCAGACTAATCAAGCTCTGACCTCAATTAAAATCTAATCATAATCAAAATGGCGGAACTTACACTAACAGCAGAGGAGGCACACCATTCTAGAAACGGTTATGGGAGGTATTTTCTATTTGTTCTCGAAGTAAAATCTGTTCTTAACATATTTTTATTTTATTAGATCTAGGCACACCCAATGAGTATTCTCTTTTGTGAGATGAACGTTTCAGCGGCCATGTTTAATACAACATGTCATATCAAACTATTTTAATACCATAGCAATCGTGATTAAGATTGTGTGTATAATCAAAATCATGATTTAGGAAATAAACATCCTTATTGAGAACACTGGGATTTTCACCGTCACATGAAAAATTGAAGATGAATATCACATTAATGTTTGTAAAACTATCTGTTGGGAGTCACATAAGAATTTCTCTCCTGATCACTGTGGTATATGCTGGAAACTATGCTTTATATTCCTGTTGTAGATATTTCTACATTTATACATGTGCAATTTATATCCGGCCTAGAATTGATAATGGAGTGATGAGTGGCCTGAAATAATTTAATATAAATGACACAGGTAGAATGTGATTATTAAAAGGTTAAGATAAAACCTATCCTTCATATAAAGGCCTTTACAAATTTGCAAATAGAGTAGACCAATATCAGATGACTCCAGCAGAAGCTATATCTAATCAGGGTCTTCTCTGTTTGCTTATGACATGTGAATCATGATATCATGTGATTCTAGTTTCTGCCAAGGAAAAAAAATGTGTTAATTCATTCTAAAAATCCAGACAAAGATCTATGTGTTAAATTATCTATAGGTCTTTGATCCAGATAATATTCATGGTGTAATCATTTCTAACATGAATATTGAAGAAGTGCAGTGGTTCTGGTGTGTGGATCTCATGTAGCAGCCTGGATAGCTCAGTTGGTAGAGCCCTTGCTCTGTAAACGAGGGGTCCGGAGTTGGATTCCGGCTCCAGGCTGCACTTTTCCTCTTGTTACTTTAATGTTGTAAGAAGTATTTGACAGACCAAGCAGTGGGAAACACGGTCCAAGAGCTAGGAAAGCTCTGAAAAAGTGAAGTGGGAGGAATGCTGTGGTTCTGGTGAGTGGATCTCATATAGCATCCCGGGTAGCTCAGTTGGTAGTTCACTCGCTCTGTAAACGGTGGGTCCATTGGATCGAGTCCCGCTTAGCGGCTACTGGCTGTAGCATGGTCTTACCGTCTATCGAACCTCTTAACCTTTGACCAGGAACAAAAAACGTTTACCTTGAATATTGAAGAAAAAAATAAATCAGCAGTTCAAAATAATCTTTTAATCATACCTTGAAACAATGAAGTAATTTTATTCTCATCTATTAATCCCCAAACAATCCAGTGTTCCCCACCACCTGCATAACAAAAACAAAAATGGCTGCCAGAAAAATATCACCTGCTTATCGAACCTTTATTTTAGAAACTGTTTACTGTAACATAATACTCATAGTCACGTGATTTCATCATGGGTAAGACCATGCTATATTTCGTTTTTAAAGCTACAGACAAAGCAACAATACTCATGATTTTTTTACGTTGTATGCTCTTGTACATGCGTAAAAACACCAAAAAATGAAAGGTTCGATAAACAGGTGATCGAGGTTCGATAGAAGGTGAGTCTACGATACTTTTCCTCCTGCTACTTTACAGGTAAAGGGATAATTAGAGGTTACACACTATTGGTAACTCTAGATTCATATCAAAACTGCGACTTATAAGATCTCAACATA